>BTPG01000003.1:7331618-7399118 GCA_036245525.1 Semisulcospira habei
CAGGAATGAGCCTGTGCGTAAAAACGTCAGCAGCCAGGGACTCGGCCCAATTAGCAAGTGATGACGGCTGCTTAGAGAACGCGAAGGGGCAGCGTTTATGTGTACTGTCAAACACCGGATGCTGGATGGCACAGTAGTGATAGGATAGGTTTCTTTAGACTTGTTAGTGGGTAGCGGGTCTGCTGTCACAGTTATAAGTGCCAGAGATTTCAAGTTAAGGCCCCGCCACACTTGCCGGTTGTGCCCCGATTTTGAAGCCGATTCCGATCCGATTGCGATCGGATGACGTCATATATCCGATCCGATCGCAATCGGCTGGTAATCGGGTGTTTAGAAATTTTCTATTTTTCCGATCCGAATCAGCCCCGATTGTAAGCTTCAAACAATCAGAGCGCGTCTCGCAAAGCACGTCGTTTCAGTTTAAAATGGTGGAAGATCAGTACCACCTTCGTTGCCGATGTTTCGCCCGCCTCTCCCCGAATATGATGCGAAACTGCTGATAATTCAAGCACATCATCATCACTGTCAAAACTAGCAGCCATTTTGCAGAACAGGTACGACTTTGATCTTTGGTTCAAACCGGTCGGCTAAAAAAAGTCGGGAAATGTGTGGCAGTGCACACGTTTTTATAGTCCGGCCCGATCACACTCCGATTCGAAACTGATCGAGAATCGGCCTCAAAATCGGGCATGTGTGGCGGAGCCTTTAGTCAATATGGAAAACTCAGCTATGAAGAAAAGTAAGTTGAATCTTTGCACAGCTAACGGTGACACTTTAGAAATTCAGGGTGAAATCACTCACGCTTTGTTTGAAAGTAGGAGGACAGGGGTTTAGGCATGATGTAGTAGTTGCAGACTTAGGCAGTTTGTCAGGTATTTTAGGCACTGATTTCATGCAGAAATACGGTGGCGTGCTATACTTAGCGCGAGGTACTTTGGTGATACGCAAGCAGGTGGTTCAGTTGAAGAAAGAGAGTTCAGGTACAAGTGCAGAGGTGAAAGTATGTAAACTCACTAGGGTTCCCCCTTGATCTGAAATGTTTTTGAAGGCATCTTTCGTTCAGCCGTGTCAGTTACAGAAAGCTGATGGTCTGTTAGAAGGTGTTGAGAGTTTCAGGAGTTAAATATTGCATACTTGTGTACCAACTCGAGGAATGATACAAGTACTTGAATTGTGGTTTGAAAACTTGTTTTTTTTTTTTTAAATTTTTATGGATTATTCCATGCAGTGGCTATGTATTTGGAGTGATGCTGAAGATTGTTGATTGTCACAAGCGCATCACAATTGCTGAGATGGTTGCTCGTGCGTGTTCATGGTCAGGGATCATGTTCTGAAATGTGTTTTGAAATTCGTTTCATTGATTTGGACTTTAGGTTGATTTTTGTTTTTAATTTTGTTTCTGCATGCATTATGATTTTATTTTGTTGAGTTTCTTTTGTATTTGGATTTTACTGTGCATGTTAAAATTGACTTTCCTTGAATTTGATGCGTTTTATTTATTTTGTACGACTTTATTCCTTTTGTTTGACTAATGTGTTGTGCACATTAGGTCTTAAGGAGGCGGGAGTGTGGCAGAGGAGCCCACTGCTAATGCTGTCGCTAGTTACTACCAGCGAGTCAGAGTTCAGTGGTTTAGTGCACGCTTGGCGCACTGTGAGCGAGAATTTTGCTGACTTAGCTAGTTGGTGTGTAGCGGACTACACGCGCGAAGCTCAGTGACGTAGTTTCCGGTTTCAGAGGCTGGGAGCCTATATAAAGCGGCCGATTCTCAGTCTCGGGGGTTACTTTCCTTTATTTTTCCGCCCCCGGTAGGTTAAGATAGCCCCCCCCCCCCCCCCCCAAGGAGTTCGAGGGAATGCCCCATAGGTTTCTACCGGGAGGCTTTTTGACCACCTGCCCCCCTCCTAGCAGAGAGAGGGTCCCGGGGGCCGGCGGCGGGCATCTAGGCCCCCCCCCCTCCCCCACCGAGCTCCTCGGTTGGGCGCACCCGGGGGCTGGCGGCCGGCCCTGGGGTCCATCTTTTCCGTATTGGGCCGTAGAGGAGGACACTCTTGGAAGGTCCACTCTGCTGGATAGGGGGGTGTGACAACCTAGGGGGGCGAGGTACCCTAGATGGCACTCCGACACCGCGCGACTCCCCGCCCGCCTGCGTACGGTCACCACCCATAAAAATAAATAGGGACCCCAGGGAGGTTTAGCATCCTTCGTCCATGCACTCCCTGGGCAATGGAGGGTACAACACCCCGCTCCAGAGAATACAGACAAACTTATAAAGGGGGGGGGGTGGAGGGGGGTGGTAAAAATCAACCCCCCTCAAACAGTAAGGGTAGTAGGGTGCGGGCCAAACAAACCGGGCCTTGGACTGTGACCCCAAAGGAAAAAACAGGAGCTAGACACCACCAAAGAACAAAGAAGGGAACAACAGCTCTCCCCCCAACGACCCAGCCTCCCAAGGCGCGGACGAACATGACGAGAAGTTGATCAAAAGCGATGCGCGGACATCAGCGACAGACAGTCAGAACATAACACCACCCCCCCCCCCCCAAAGCCCCCCCCCCCCTCCCTGGACGAAATCAGCGAGAGCTGAAAGTCCGTGTCCTTTAAAAATTGCACTAGCACTAGCAGTCTCGGAGTGAGTGTGAACAATGATCACCACCCCTCCCCCCCTGTGAGCGATTGCGAACAGCGATTTCTCACACTCCCCTCTCCCTTCCCCCGTAGGCGATTGTGAACAATGATCTCCTCGAACCACCCCGGTAGAACAGTTTAGTTCAGTTCTAATTCACCTATATAGGGCTTAGGACTGCGCGTTGGTTTTATTGGTAAGTGCGCATAGGTGATAGGCCTATGAGCTAGGTTCGCTAGGAATCGTATTCAATGTTATCGGTGTTAGTCATAGGAGATAGGTCTGCTAGGTGTCGTGTCGGAAGGTATAGGTGTTAGGCCTAAGGTGTTTAAGGTTATAAGGACTTGTATTGGTTTGACTAATTTTGATCATGTTGATTGTTTCATCATGAATGCTTTTCTGGTATAAATAAATCTTGGAACCTTACTTCTGTCTTATGGTGCTCAGTGAGAGCAAGACTGAGACTGTGCGTGTGTAAATGCGAGAAGTTTGTTTGTGTGTGCGACCGTGCATGTATGACGCTGTGACTGATCGTGCGAGCGCACGTTAGCAGCTTAGTAGGAACGATAACAACAAACACCAAGTCCAGTCAAAATAGGGTTTTTCTGGATACTGTGGTCAGTCCATTGCGCAGGTAACTTTGACGTTTGAACACAACGTGGGGCACTGAAATAAACATGGATTTTGTGCGCATGCGGGACTAGAGTAGACTTATATTTTACTCTCCACAGCAATCTCCAGCCCTTCCCTATGCCACAAAAGGGATGCGGACTTAAACTCTGTAGGCACTTGAGTACTGTATTAGATGGGCAGTTTTTGTCTATCTGATAAACTATTTAAGTCGCCTACACCCAGTCAGTCCGGTTACATATGTATACATATATGTATTGATATATATATTAATTTACTTACCTATATTGTATTTATATATATATATATATATATATATAATATATATATATATATATATAATATATATATATATATATATATATATATATATATATATATATATATATATATCGAGAAACAGTGGAAAAGGATACATTATATGGGGCGGTCCATGGCGCAGTGGTTAAGACGCCTGCCACCAATGCTAAAGGTGCGAGGTTCGATTCCGGCTTCCGGCGTCGGATTATTCTCCTCTAGTAAGTGTCACCGTTAATTCGGGCGGACCCTCGGGGGTTCTTTCTCCGGGTACTCCAGCTCTTCCTCCCCCTTCACTTTGGTATCAGTTTCAGCCAACTTAATAAAATTCCAAATACAAAACGATTTCCAAATACCGTCAGTAGCTCGCTTGAGCTTGCCCTTAGCACCACGTGAATCTTCTGTGTTTACGTACAGTGTGTGAGTGAATGCGCGTGATTCACGTGAGCGTGCTTGTTGGGTTTAGTTCGCGGCTACATTCTGCGCATTGAGTTATATTATAAATATGAGAAATGCGCCATATAAATAACATGTAATAATATATATATATATATATATATATATATATTATATATATATATATATATATATATATATATATATATATATATATATATATATATATATATGTGTGTGTGTGTGTGTGTGTGTGTGTGTGTGTGTGTGTGTGTGTGTGTGTGTGTGTGTGTACACCACTTTTTTTGGGTTTGGCTCACGTGCGAAGCTAAAGTGAGTCTATGTTTAGGGCCAGTGGTCGTCGGGTCAGTTGTCCATCCGCCGTCGTCCGTTGTCAGTCGTCTATGGTAAAATTTATCGTTGGCATTTTCTCGGAGACTATTCAAGCCACATTCTTCAAACTTGGCCCAAGGATTATTTGTGGTAAGACCTTTTTAAACATATCAACTTGAGTGCCCTCTCATAAAGGTCAAGGTCACAAGGGATCCGGAAAAATGTAAAAAAGTAGCTATATTTAGATTTTCAAATACTGTTTACAACTTCAAACCCAAACTTGGTAGAAGGACTCCTGGTGATAAGAAACTCAAATATTGTACAGAGATTCCTGATGGTAGGACCTATCTATGCATACTAATTTGCATGACCCTTGGAAAGGTCAAGGGTCACACGAGAATGGCAAATGTGTATAAAATGCTGATTTTTTATAAAATTGTAGGTATTCCCGTATTTGTAAAAAAATTTCAACCAAATTTCGTACAAAGATAGCTGATGATAAGACCTTCCTACGAATACTAATTTAGTCGACTCAGCACAAAGTTCAAGGGTGACGGGGGGTTGACAGATGTGTGAAAAATGCTTACATTTTCAGAAAACATGGATTTTGATGCTGCAAAAGCCAGCCCTTGTCACAAAGGTCACACATATGTAAATCGGTCATACACATGAGCCATAATGGCTTTGCCTTCATTATTGTTGTTGTTTTTTTATTTAATCCGATGGCGTCGTGTAGCATGGATCCAAACTGTCATAACGTCGTCACGACCATATGCAGCATATTGCGTTTCTGAAACCTATATTTGGTGATTCAAAGCCACCCCCATTTGTTTGCACTGCTACATCTTTTAAGGAAAACTCTCAGATGCATTGGGAGCGTTATCGTGGGGCTGTACCTGCTAAATTAGTATTGTCCATCGTTTTAGTTTACGTTGAACGTATTGTAAATACCTATGATGCCAGTCATAACTACGATTTCTATTAGCAGCAGAATTTGATTCCGTAATTTTGCATTTCTTGTGTAACTGCATTTTGTAAGTGCCAGTACATTGTAGCAGTTTTTTTTTTTAATTTATTTGTATACAGCCTGTGACTATTATGCTTTGGACTGACTTGATCTTGCCAGAAGCTGTTATTGTCAATGATAATCTCTCATACTGATATTGGATTATCCAACCATAGTTGGCGCCGACGAGCTCCTCCGTGCGTGTTGATATGCGGGTCAGCCCCCTCTTAGCGCGCGCAGTGAACTACTCGCGCTGCAAATAACCTATAGTCAGGGGCGGATCTGGTGGATCTGAAAAATGCCATAGAAAAGTCCCTTTTTGGGGTGTTTGACCACGCCCCCACGCCCCCCCCCCCCCCACCTCCCCTCACTGACAGTTTAATTTTTTGGGCGTTTATTGACAGCCCCTACTCCCCCCTCCCCGCTCCGCCACTGGAAAAAGGTCTAGGGTCGGGGAGGTCTTTTGTGTCAGGTTGAAGGTCCCAAACAAAAACTTATCAGCCCCCCCCCCCACCCCCCGCTACGGGTAACTGATTCGCCCCTGGTTGTGCACTACGCATGCATGTTGATATGCAAGTCAGCCCCCACGCCGCGCAGTGCACTACGCACTCTACAAGTACTGAGGGTGCTGATTCGCATATCAACACTCGTTTACATTCATGTTTAAACATCGATGTCAGTCCGCACTTTGTACACTCGTTCAAACTGTATCCATACGTGCGAGTGTGTATTCACAAATAAAAGCATGGCGGCATTTTTGGTTAGCTGCTTTGCAAAGGACGCTTCATTAACTAATTCGAGACGTGCCGCCTACGAATAAGCGGCGATTCGCCGCCTATCTGTAGGCGGCAAGTCTCGAATGAGATAGATAAATGTTTCTCTTGGAAGGCAAAAAACAGCAGCAAGTCCAAATTCCAGGGAAGCCAGATTTTCAATATATTAGGGCAGAGTGGCTGAAGTTTAATTTGTGTGCCCTCTGTTCGTACGGCGTTGTAGCTCGTGAACCAAACACATACTAAGCTATTAACCCATTCAGTACGGACGCTCTACAGCAGGAGATGGGTCGATCATGATCATTCAAGGGTAGTGCCAGATTAGCTTGGTGCCTGTCGGCGCCAAGCTAATCTGTCACTGCCCTTGAATGATCATGTTCGATGCACCTCCTGAAACTGCTGCATAGACATTAGATGACGCCTCCAAAATTTGGATGGAACGTGAGTAGTGCTTGATAAGCCACGCGTCTCATATGGAAATATTACCGTGCAACGTTCTATTTTGGGGTGTTGTGTTCAAAGTGCTGTAACTTTAACGTAACTGAACGGAAAAAAATATGCAGTTTATTGCATTGTATTCATATGTGTGTAAGCTTGTTAGTGTTGCAGACCGAATTTTAAAATCTTAAGGCATTAGAAAGATATCATGCCCAAAACTTTGTAAAGTTTTGTGTGTTTTTATTTTTTATTTTTATTTTTTTGTTGTCCGGGGTGGGGGGGGAGGGGGAGGGGGGAGGGGGGGGAGGGGAGAGGGGGGATGTGTACTGCATATATATGTGTGTTATATTATTTTTTGTGGCTCACATGCGAAGCAAAAGTGAGTCTATGTTTTGGGCCAGTGGTCGTCTGTCCGTCGTCCTTCGTCCATGGTAAACTTTAACGTTTGCATTTTCTCGAAGTCTATTCAAGCCACATTCTTCAAACTTGGCCCAAGGATACTTTGTGGTAAAGCCTTTCTAAACATACCAATTTGAGTGACTTCTCACTAAGGTCAAGGTCACACTGGATCAGAAAATAGGTAAAAAATAGCTATATTTTGACATATTTTTTTTTTCACAATTACTATTTACAACTTCAAACCCAAACTTAGTACAAGGATACCTGGTGATAAGACCTTTCTATACGTACTTATTTGGTTGATCCCACGGAAAGGTCAAAGGTCACATGAGCCGTAAGCCGACAGTGTTCGACCCAGGACCAGTAACCTATGAACTGTGTGAAATGTGAACTGTACCCCGTGATTTGGAGATGTTCCAGAAGTGAACTTTGACATTAATTTTTAGTTTATCTAAGGGTTCACAGAATTTTGGAGCAGATTACCTGAGCAGAACAGTTTAGAAGAACAGGGGCTGGGGTGTACATTCAGTACCCAAACGGAAAATGGCAGGCAGAGGCAGTATCAACAGGCCTCCTCCACTGCACAAATTACAGAGCTGAGGTGGAAGGCCTGGTCCGTGCTACAAACACCCTTAGTGGCACTGCAGACCCTCATGCCCAGATTGTCTTCCTGACTGATGCCATGTCTGTCCTTGAGGCAGCAACGGCAAGCAAACTGCCACGTCTACAAGAGGCACTGCAAAACATCAAGTGCACCAGACTGGTGCTGCAGTGGATCCCTTCACACTGTGGCATCTACGGCAATGAAGAAGCTGACAGAATGGCAAAAGTGGGCGCAGAGAAAGAACAAGATGAAAATGGAGTCAGCTTAACAGAGATGAAGACAATCATTAAGTCTGTGTACAGACCACCACAACGGCCCCTAGACAGTTACCATCAGCTGTCCAGACAAGAGCAGGTGACCATCTTCCGTCTGAGGACCGGGCACAACCGACTCAATTTCCACCTGCACAGACGCTTTCACCTCGTGCCATCTCCCCTGTGCCCTTGTGGAGAAGCACAGCCGACCACAGAGCACATCCTCCAGGACTGTGGAAACCACCAGCTGCTGAGGGAGGAGATATGGCAGAAGCCCACCACTCTACAAGAGAAACTGTGGAGGTGCTGCAGAAGACCACAGATTTCATTTTGAGGGCCAAACTCCAAGTGTGACGGCGTTCGAGAAGAAGAACATTTCTGTGTCCAGAACAGTTTAAAGAAACATTTAGGTGTCCAGGACTGTTTAAAGGGACATGTCACGTATTCGCTCAGGACAGTTTAAAGGAACTGTGAGACGATTATTTTGATTTGATTTTGATGTGAAATTGTATTTGATTAGGGTTCTGTGTAGGTTAACACAGCCACAGCCGGTTTTTTTTTTTTTTTTTTTTTTTTTTTTTTTTTTTTTTTTTTTTTTTTTTAGATTTGAGAAGAAATTTTTGTGAAATTGCATTCTAAAGAGGTGGGGGGGGGAAGGGGGGGGGGTAATGTTACGATTGTGTTTGTGTTGTTCTGTGAGAGCATACATGTGTTAATCGTAGGAAACGATCTGATATTTATTTGAGCTTTCATCGTTACGTATCACGTACCTTTTCAGTGAGATTCTCTATCGTTCGTGCATGATAGCGGATTTTGTTTTGTTATGATACGCTAATTTTAGTCCGGAAGCTTCTAGTAAAGTCGCACGGAGAAGAGCGGTCGAGTTTTGTTTTAGGTAGATTAGCTGAGAATGAACCAGAACGTTCGAATCAGGGTCGCGCTGTCTAGTGACCTCGTACATGTGACGTCAAAAGAGTAAGGAACATTTTTTATAACACAGTATCAAAGATGCTAATCATAGTTGTTTACTGTGCGCTTGAAATTAGCAGCATTTCTTTGTGTTGTGAAAAGTCGTAAAACGGTTTGCCATATTTTTGTGTGATATCATTACATACTGAGTAGTAAAACTGTTGCCGCTAGGGTTTCACGTGAAAGAAAAACAGAAGATAGTGGTAGAAAACCCTTTAAAATAGAAACAAATAACGACGTTTCGGATCAAAGATCCTTCCTCATGTGACATGGAAGCAAACGTAGAACAGAAAAGAACACGACATAAAGAAAAGACGTCATTCCTGTATAGAGAGAATTTAGAATGACGTAAAAAAAAAAAAAAAAAAAAAAAAAAAAAACCCACATAATGACGCAAATACACATGCACAAAACACGTACCACAAAACTACGTCTATATGCATACACGTCACTGCATACATTCGCATTCACTCGTGCCTGCTGCAGCTCACGCACATGCACACACACACACACACACACACACACACACACACACACACACACACACACACACACACACACACACACTCACACACACACACACACACACACACACACACACACACACACACACACACACACACACACACACACACACACACACACACACACTCAAAGGTAGCATCCAGTATCAACAGTGAGGTCAAGTCTGGCACCAACTACCCATCAGGCCGAGCATACCCCTAGGGGCGAATGTTCAAGCCGCGCGGATGGTAAGTGCCTTTTTAAGAATCCTTTTTCGCGGACAGGCTTGGCACTTATCATCCGCGCGGCTTGAACATTCGCCCCTAGGGGTATACTCGGCCTGATGGGTAGTTGTTGCCAGACTTGACCTCACTGTTGATACTGGATGCTACCTTTGAGTGTGTGTGTGTGTGTGTGTGTGTGTGTGTGTGTGTGTGTGTGTGTGTGTGTGTGTGTGTGTGTGTGTGTGTGTGCGTGAGCTGCAGCAGGCACGAGTGAATGCGAATGTATGAAGTGACGTGTATGTATATAGACGTAAGTTTTGTGGTACGTGTTTTGTGCATGTGCATTTGCGTCATTATGTGTGTGTGTGTGTGTGTATTTTTTTTTTTCTTGTTTTTTTTTGTTGGTTTTTTTTACGTCATTTTAAATTCTCTCTATACAGGATGACGTCTTTTCTTTATGTCCTGTTCTTTTCTGTTCTACGCTTGTTTCCATGTCACCTGAGGAAGGATCTTTGATCGGAAACGTCGTTATTTGATTCTATTTTAAAGGGTTTTCTACCACTATCTTCTGTTTTTCTATTACATACTGAGATTTGGGGCTGAAATGAGCAGTCGAATTTTGTAGACCATTATAGTTATTCGAGAAAGTTCTTCTTATATTAATATTTTTTGAGTTTCAGTAACGTGTTCCGTTTTGATTGGTTGCGTTGTATAAATTTCTTAGATTTTTCTGGAAAGTGGTTTTACTATAAAAGTTGTTGCTAATAAGCCACGTAGATACATTGTCTTGCATTGTCAGTTGTAGAGACACACAGTTTATCGTAGGTACGTGGCCCGTATAGGGTGTACATTGTGAGAGACGCAGCGTAACGGTGGTGTACGTTGTATGAGAAACTTTGTGTCGCAAATGTGCACATTTGCAGAAGAGACATTGTATCAGTGTTAGTGCATTTTGTAAATGCATTGTGTAGAGATCGCATCGCTGAATTAAAAGATTGTTGAAACTGTTACTCCAGTATTGTCTACGTACTTAAGCCACGCGTGACGGGTTGCAGCTGAATGAAGTTTATTTAAAAGAACCTTTCGTGCGTGCGTCTGGTGTGTTTATCATACGACTACGACCCAACCACGTAACAGACCTGAACACTGATCAACTCAGGCGACTCCAACTGTACCACTTTGATTTACCAGGACCTTTCAACGGACATGCTATTGAACAAATCCGTTTTTCCCCCTGGATTGTGAGTCCAGCTACCGGGGCCGGGACGGGATTCGAACCCACGACCCGGCGATTCCCTTCGCTCTCCTGCTCCGACGTTTAACCGTCTGAGCTATTTCGGGCTCGTAGGTTCGTGGTTTCTGTTGACCATTTTGACGTCGATTTATGCCGCAGGTTGATAGTTTGCAGGGCACTGACTGCATTCCACAGACGCTCCTTTCATACGGCTGCGTATTGGTGTTACAATACAATACAATACAATACAATACAATACAATACAACTTTATTGTCTGTTCGAGTCCAGGCACGACAGAAATTTGCCTTTCGGCTCGTCATGAAACAACAATATAAGACATTAACAAACGCTGCAAAAGCATATCATGAAAAATTATCATTGCAGCAATCTATCACAAGCAATCTGTCACAAGATGGGAGGTAATGTTAAGTAGATCATACTTATCGCGGCGTTATAAACGAGAGTTCAAAATCGAGACAGCAGTTGGAATAAAAGACTTCTTAAAAACATTCCTTTTGGCAAGTGGCATGTTGAAACGTCTGCCTGATGGTAGCATTTGAAACTGATCAGAGAGTGGGTGACTAGGATCATTGACAATGCTAGCAGCTATCCTTCGGACAGCTCTACGGTACAGATCATCTACTGGGTACTGTCATAGGCCAATGATCTTCTCAGCTGTTCTGACGATACGTGACAGTCTGCCCCTGTTTTTCATACTGAGATTGCCATACCAAGCAGTGATGTTAAACGTCAGTATGCTTTAGATCAGGCTTCTATAAACGGATTCTAAAACCCTGGAACGGACATCAAAACTTCTCAGTTTCCTAAGAAGGTACAGACGCTGGTTTGCTTTTTTCACAATCAGATCAGTGTTTCCAGTGAAGGACAGCCTACTATCCACGACTGTGCCAAGGTACTTAAATTCAGTGACCACCTCTACAGGTTGATTATTAATTGAGACAGGTACAAAAATATCATCGACCTTCCTGTCATCAATGACGAGTTCCTTGGTTTTCTGTACATTCATTTCCAGAAAACTATCTTTGCACCATGACTCTAATACTGCTATCTGTGCAAAGTACTCGGCCAGACTGTCTTCTTTTTGGAGTAGGCGTACAAGGGCCATATCGTCTGAGAACTTTAAGAGACGAGAAGTGGCAGTGTGACAACGCATATGGTCTGTGTATGGTGTTTTTATGTAATGACACTCTCCTCCTTCCCCGTCCTAGTGGATGGTCCTCTCTGTCTTTAGATGGAGGGGATTTATTGTTGAGTTCAAATTCTCATCCGGCCGCACTTGTTCCCAGAGAATCTAACTCTTAAGGAATCTTGGTTTGAGCTGACCAATTTGACGTTAAGTTTTGCCAGAAGCGAGGTTGCAGGACAGAGACCAAATTTTCCCAGATATCCCTGTGATGGGGCTGGGTATTGGTTTGTGCGTCTGTTTCAATCCATTCATATTTGCCTCATTTTCCCATTTATGTTTTTGCCTACTGTTAGTGTGACTCTTCATACATTCACGTGTATGTATGTGCCCACGAAGGACAATGTGTACTTCGCCGGTGACAGAACATTCATGCCGGGCCTGGCACTGACTTACGTACTACGTACTGTTACAACCACCTTTCTACCTCTCTGAGAGTCGTAGTGCGATGCACGGTCAGTGGCATAGTGGTAGCTTTGACCCCAGCCTAAGTAATAACGAGCATATATATATATATATATCCTCTGTACAGTAATGTGTTCAGCGTTTTCAACAAATCTGATTTCGCTCCCACGATTTTGTTTGTTCTTTAAATTCTTTACTCACAAACCAGATAGGTGAGGCTAGCGCTGGCAGAATTGTATGCAAACCAAGGGGAATCACAGCGCTGGACAGACAACAGTTAGATCCCCTGGTGGGGGCAGGGGATCTAACTGTTGTCTGTCCAGCGCTGTGATTCCCCTTGGTTTGCATACAATTTAAATTCTTTGCTTTTTCAGTCTCGGACTGTATCGGCACATTTTTGTTTGTGTCCCACTGTTTTTCTGTTTTGTTGTTGTTACCGTCGTTGTTTTGTTTTTTGTTGCTTGCCGTGTTATTGGCTTTTACATTCTTTTCCCTTGTCTCTCTCGTTCTTTTTCGGCATTTACTTCTGTGCCATTTGTTACTACGCGATGTAGTGCACTGTGGGTGTACCGCCTTCACGTATTTGTTTCCGCACCGCAGTGTGCAGGCAGCCTTGCTTGTCAGTCTAATGTAGATCACATTAGTTAAGGAGTACCATGTAGGCTCCCATAGTATGAGGATCCATGTCTCTCTGACAACGGTGGGTCTGGGTTATAGCCATCGGTGTGCTGGGTCAGTTGAAATTATGCAAACTTCTCACCGATAATTCCCAGATGTCCGTGCGTTCCCACGTACTTTCCGTGTTTTTATTTTCTATATTTTAGATGGAAGGCTGTTTCTTCCACAGGGTTTAAGAAAGTGAATTCACCTTTCTGTTCGGAGATAGTACGTACGTATACGTCCGTGCCAACATTTTCGGCACAACTGAGTTATTGTACATGTACTGTTTGTGGTTTTTTTTCCCGACGACACAGGTTGTTATGTGTCGGCCTTTCCATATTCGTTAGATATTTGTACACACGTTTGTTCATGTGTCCAAACCCGTTCTCAGGGCATATTTTGTATAGGTCAGTACAGTTTCAGTTTGTACCTTCCCCTCACTGATCAGTCAGTTCCCGTGATTCAGTGCGCAGTTTAGTAGAGATTCATTGTGTTACCTGTGTCAACTTTGTTTTGACTAGGCCAGGCAGTCTGTCACGTTATGTGGATCAGAAATTTAAAAGTGAGGCATAGATCTTCATGAGTTCCGAGCATAGTGCGGGGCTTGTGAGAAGCTAAATGTATTTCTGAGTGGAATTACCTTCATGCTGCTATGTTTACGTAGTTTAATCATGTTGTGGTGATGAAGAACACACTGAGGCAAAACGTCGACAGCTGCAAGAGCCACATAGGCTCATACGCATCTAGGAGTATGTACGGTAATAAGAATCTGTATGCATCTTGCGGGCTAGTGTTGCCTATATGCTGTTATGTTTACCCAGCCGGGATAAATTCGCGACCACCAAACTAGACACCCATGGCCGTCAACACGCGCGATTCGACGACCGTCCCGGCTCTGCGGCGTAGAATAGCGCGATGCTCATGCTCCCTATAGGTTCACGGTAGTGCAAACTCGAGTCTGGAGACTAACTGACTTGAATCTGTCTGATCCTTTGGCTGTCGGTAGCGGTTTCTTGTCGCAATGATTCCTGCAGGAATCATCGCGACAAAAACCGCTACCGACAGCCAAAGGGCTAGCTACAATGGGTGAATGAACTGCCTATACTGAGGAAACATTTCCAAATAAGATCAGCATAACCATTCTATAATAATGGTCAAAACGTAAGGACCACCCCACGTTTTGTGTCATTGTTTATCGTCGCAAGTAACGCTAATAAAATACTTTTTTTTCCCGATCCAAATGAGTTAAACGTTGACCTTGACAGTCCACTGTATAGAAAACAATAGACAATAATTCATTAATTTCCACGAGCATGTCAAATACAAGTGAAACATCGTCATTTTTTTTTTTTTTTAGTGAAACACTGAGCCATATTGGCAAGCGTACCAAAGGCAGGCAGGTGGAAAATCTCCGTAAAGTCGTGATGCACGTGCTAAAGGGGTCAGTTGTGAACACTGAGCACTTCTGTTTCGCTACAAATACCGGTACAGTAGGACATAATTGTCACTTTCCTAACAATGCCACAACGACGAAGCCTACGGCCAGTAGATCAAGGCGGGGCGCTAAAATGACTGCAGGATGGAATTTCCGGACGAGACTGAAGTTGTGAGACGTCTTGGGGTGTCCCATTCTGTGATCGGCCCCCGCTCCTTCTCTGTATACGGCCCATCCGCCTGGAACAATCTCCCACTCTCTCTCCGTCAGAAAAAAAAAAAAAAAAAACTCTCTCCTCCTTCCAGTCCGGCCTCAAAACTCACCTCTTTTGAACAGTTCATACCCTATATCACCACACTCCCCACCCAAAGTCGACTGTCGTAATGTATTTCCCTTTTTGTGGTACGCGAGCCGTTGTCTAAGCGTGCGCATACGTGCATTAGTTGTGAGTGCGCGCTTAGACTTATTATTATTATAAGATAAGCGCATAATAAATACCGAAATTATTATTTATTATTAATCGTGCCAGAGGCTGCTGGCACGATTCCAAGAGATTGGAAGGGCAGAACGACGACCCTGCTCAGGACGCCCGCGCTGCACCAGCAGAAGGGAGGACGCATACATCTGTGTGGCGGCTCTGCGCGACCGAACTATCATGTCAGCCACTCTGCGACGTCAACTGATGCAAGCTGCAAACGTTAACGTCAGCAAAAGCACAGTCTGCCGACGTCTGCGCGAAATTGGCTTGGCTTCACTGCAGAGCAGCAGTGAGAATACCCCTCACTCCAGCTCATCGCAGAGTCCGCGTTCCCTGATGTCGTCAACATGTCAGGTGGAACAGACTCAAGTGGACTCAGATTCTGTTTACTGATGAGTCACGGTTCACTATGTCCTTCAACGACGGCAGGGTGAGGGTCTGGAAACGTCAGGGCGAGCAATTCACGGATGGATGCGTCCAAGAGGTGGATCGCTACGGAGGAGGCTCTGTCATGGTCTGGGCAGGCTTCAGCAGGGAAGGCAGGACGCCTCTCCAAGGTACCCTGACTGGACTGCGCTATTGGGACGAGATTGTGCAGCCCCTCATCCAGCCTGCTCTCCAAGCCATAGGCGACAATGCTGTTCTGCTGGACGACAACGCTCGACCTCATCGCACCCGTGTGGTGGATGAGTACCTTGAGCAACGGGGGATCATGAAGATGGAGTGACCAGCTCGTTCACCTGATCTGGTTCCCATCGAGCACCTCTGGGACGTGCTGGGGCAATGTGTAGTTAGCAACCACCACCACCCCCCCCCTGCCCCCCCCCCACCCCCCCACCCCCACCCCCCGCCCCACCCATCTTAAGGCGTCCCCCAGGTGACTCAGATCCTGCATCAAGAGTGGGAAGCGATCCCACATGTTCTCCGAACCCTGGTGAACTCCATGCGTCAACGCTGCATTGAATGCTTGGCTGCAAACGGTGGGTACACTCGCTACTGACTGGAGCAGTCTTGTGTGACTTTTTAAATGAGGGGCGGGTGAACATTCTAACGTACTGCTGTTGTTACAATTGCTTGATTTATTCAAAATTTAAATTAAATTGTTACTGAATAAATTAGCAAAGTACTGACTCCAAGTACTGTTACTCCCACATTATTTGTGTGGTGTTGTCGGTGCGTCTGAGATAAAAAGTGGCCCTTAAGTTTTGACCATTAGTATAGTTGGAACTTGAAACCACACGGAGTTTCACCTTGACTAAACCGGTATTTTCCAGCAAATCGGGTCACGCTGACATTACGCGGCTCACAAACGTACATACACACGGCGCGCCAGTGTACAAAACTGCACTTTGTGAATGTCTTTCACAGACTGGCCGGCGTCTTTTGGAAAAGGGCTTTTATCATTTGCAGTCGCGGGGGCTTATGAGGATCTAAGCCTCTTGACGTGTCTACGTTCCTAGGACGGCTGGGGCTCTAAAAATGCTGGCGAGCATAGCTGTGTCACGTTTTGAGAATACGTTAAGGTTGCGTCTTGCGTATCCGGGTGTGAAAGTGTTCTCAATGAACTCAGTAAAGCTTTATGGATGCAATCCGCGCTGTGCTAGTGGTGCTACCAGAAAATTCTGGAGGCGGCTTCTAGTACATGCGTTGTGTTTGCAATTTCGGGTTACGCCGTATGCCTACCCGAAGAGCCCCCCCCCCCCCCCTCTTCCCCCCTAACCCCTAACCCGCCCCCCCCCCCCCCGCCCCCGTTTGGAGCGAAACCTGTCGTATGCGGCAAAACCTTAAATCTACTCGGCAGGTCCAATATCTGATTGGGAATATTTACTAGCATCCCCCCACGAGGGGAGGACTGGATATTCTCCAGTGGATGGCGGGGCACCTTGGGGTAGTCCCTACTGCTTTAATTAGTAGGTGTTCAGTGCAAGTCTCAAAATGATAGGTCTGTCATTCCTTCTCTCCCACTCCCCTCTTTTTCTAATGAGCGATGCAGTGACAATAAGGGCAGCTGATGTCCTGATGACACAATGCAAGCTTACCAGCCTGGAATTCCAAGGCATTAGCGCAGCAAGAGCATTCTCAGAATGGAATTAAAAATTACGGCCCTTCGAGCTAATCTGATTGAGTGCATTTTGGGGCTTTGGGCGATGCCTTTGTTAAAAGTAATATATATATATATATATATATATATATATATATATATATATATATATATATATATATTATATATATATATATATATATATATATATATATATATATATATATATATATATATATATATATATATATATATGTAAAGAAGTACCCAACGGAGAAAGAAACACGCTTAGAAAAAACGGTACAACACAATTTATTAATATTTCGGGTAAATACCCTTTGTCAAAATAGACAAACAAACATCTGAAGATAAGTAGCGGCTAATGTCTCTGTTTGTTTGTCTATTTTGACAAAGGGTATTTACCCGAAATATTAATAAATTGTGTTGTACCGTTTTTTCTAAGCGTGTTTCTTTCTCCGTTGGGTACTTCTTTGCATTTCACACGCTTGGCAGTCACCTTTTTGGTCTGGATTTTATATATATATAATTTTATTCAATTCTGAGAATGCGGTGCTAATGCCATGGAATTCCAGGCTGGTAAGCTTACATTGTGTCATCAGGACATCAGCTGTCCTTTTTGTCACTGCATCTCTCACTAGTTCTAGAAAGGAGAGGGAATTGGGAGAGAAGGAATGACAGACCTATCATTTTGAGCCTTCCACTGAACACCTACTACATAAAGCAGTAGGGACTACCCGCAGGCGCCACGTTTCTGTGCGTCTATGACGCACTAAAATTCAAATTCACGTACTGAAAATGTTGACGAGAGTTTGGCAGACGCAGTAAAATTCAGCTCCCCTGCATCTGGGACCGCAGTATTTTTCAGCCATTTAAAAAACGCGAACGTGATTCAATATTACTTATCCATTTTTCTGACATTTATAAAATGTTCAGATGGCGTCTGTGTACGCTGTTCGGTTTGGGAGTCGATCGTTCAAACTAAACCTCTCTATATAAACAAGGTCGCATCCGGCATGCTGACCTCAAGGATGGAATCGGCCTACCGTATTACATCGGTGCGTTCCGGTGTCTGTTTCATTAATTTCTTTCGCGTCCGACAGTCAGCAGCTGAAAGCCAGTGAACAGTGGAAGGTCTTCTGGCCGACGGCGTCCTGACGTTGATCCGGGGAACTTTTGCTCAGGGTTTTTCCAGGTGATTTTTTTTCTCTTTTTTTTTTTTTAACATTAGTACGTTAACACATTGTGCTCCAGGACCGAAATTCCCAAATTTTGAAGTTGCCTCCTGGAGGCTGTATTTCACTTCTGGACGGAAACAGATCGAGCGTGATAGTTAAAGGGTTGTGCCAGAATAGCTTGGCACCTATGGGCGCCAAGCTATTCTGGCACAACCCTTGATCTGTCACGCTCGATCCATGTCTTGCCGTGAAGTGTCGGAGTTGAATGTTTTAAGATAACAACCTGAACTGTAATAATAAATTGACTTCCATTAAAAACGCGATAAGTGTCTGTAAGTGTACCCGCAAACAAAGAGCCACCCTGACAGCAAAACAAGAAAGAATAATTCGTTGCTTACTTCAGATGTTCATCCTGCTGTCTGCGCGACGTTCACACACAAATTGGATGAGTTATCGCCCATGGCTACCTTGGAGAACACAGGGTTTCATTAGTCGTGAAAATAAGCAAAAACTGGACACACTCTGTGAAGCAAGTTTCCTGTGATATGTTTTAACACACAAGTTGTGTCGATTGCTTATGATGATATTAATTGCCTCAAACGAGATTTGACTCGAAAAATTTATTAGATAGCCTGAACTTCCGGTTTGCATCATTTTCTTAATAAATGTTGTCTGATTTATTGTGAATTACTTTCAAACCATTTTTTTGTGCTACCAGTTACGCACACAGAGATAAAGGACACAATAAAGGACTCACCAATATCCGTTTGATCAGCTAAATATGACCGCTAACCTAAAAATAAAGAACTTTTATATTTTCAAGTTTGTAGGTCATGTTGCTTATTTATGTGCCTTTGACAAACGAAAAGTAGGTGAAGACCAAACAGGCCCTATTTTTATGCACACGGCCCTTAGTTACACTGCACATTGGTTGGCTTTCAGCTGTGTCCTTTCAGATGCTCTCCATTTCACTTTCAATATCCTCTGATGGCAGAGTCTCTGATGACGTCATAAGTCATCGATGTGCGATTTTCAAGACTAAACATTTTATTTGCACACGACATTACACACTCTTCATAACATTTCCTAATACATGACGTCAAAATAACCCGGATTAAAGCATATTTACCAAGTAAAGCGCTATGGTGAAAAATTCGACTTTTTAAAGGAAGTCGGTTAATAATAATAATAATAATAATAATAATAATAATAATAATAATATAATAATAATAATAATAATAATAATAATAATAATTTCATCATCATCGTCATCATCATCATCACCTATAGTTATTATAACCTGTTCACTGCCGAGAAAAAACGTGAGCACCACCCAACTGCAAGACATATATGGCCGGTCCTCATGAGCCCCTGCAGTTGCGAGGGGTCATGAGGATCTATGCCTCTTGCTGACACCACTTTTCATTCGTGCTCCTCGGGAGGCTTGGGGTCTTTGGCGTTGAATTAGTAAAGGATTTCAACAACACGACCCCAGGCCACGGGCAGGGAAGGCGTTAAAGCACTGTTCTCCACACAGCACTAACTGTGAACAAAGCGCACACACAGCTGCACAAGAGCATTTCACACACACACGCACACACGCGCACACACACACACACACACACACACACACACACACACACACACACACACACACACACACACACACACACACACACACACACACACACACACAAGGCGACAGTCGTTTCCAGTCTAGACGGAGCGGGGAAGTGTGATCGAGGGGGTAGGGGGTGAAAGACGATTTAGTGAACCTGAGACCCTATAATATAGTATTATTTTCAACCCTTAAAAGACAGGTGCTCGTGTCTATGCCGCCTTCCCCCCCCCCCCCCCCTTCCTCTTGTCTCCCCCCCCCCCGCCCCCTCCCCCCCCCCCCAACCCCATCTCCTCCCCCGACACCCTTCTAGTCAATGCTACTTGCCGCAGGCATGAGATGATCCTTGATAACAGGTCACCCCTGATCTCATTCAACTCCGACACGCCACGGCAAGACATGGATCGAACGTGATAGTTCAAGGGTTGTGCCGGAATAGCTTGGCGCCCATAGGCGCCAAGCTATTCTGGCACAACCCTTGAACTATCACGCTCGATCTGTTTTCAGAAGTGTAATACAGCCTTCCGTCAGGGGGCAACTTCAACATTTGCGGATTTCGGTGCTTGAGCAGGATGTGTTAACAGCAGTCGGAGTAAATAGCACCAATGTAGATCGCATTTTGTGTATCCAGCCTGCAGTCGAGTCGGCGTTATTTGGATTTTCCTACACAAATCGACACGGAGAATCGATTTAATAGTTCTCTTTGTAAAGCAAAACATCAGTCTTACACAAAATGACTCTCTTTGATAACTTTTTATTTATACTACTATTCAACAGACAAAGAAAATACAAACCGTCTAATTAAATCCAAAACAAAATTGTTCACTGGAAACAACGTTTCATAACGAAACACCATACAGCACAAACACAAGAAAAGGGTTTTAAAATTTGTTCGTTCTTTAACTTATTCTACCCCAAGACCGAAATCCCCAAATTTTGCCGTTGTCCTCTGAAGACTGCATTGCAGTGCAGGACACAGATCGACCATGATGTTTCAAGGGTGATGCCAGAATAACTTGGCGCCCATAGGCCTATGGGCGCCAAGCTATTCTGTCATAACCCTTCAACTATCATGGTCGATTCTTATTTTGCTGTAGTTTGTCGGGGTAGAATGAGTTAACCCATATCATACTGAGGCTAAAAACTTCAAATTTGTACACTGCCATATATGCAAACTACAGTATAGCAGTTATAGACAAGTATATAGACCAATAGCTTTAATTAGGGGTAGTGTCAGAATAGCTTGGCGCCTACAGGCGCCAAGCTATTCTGGAAATACCCTTCAACTATTTTAGTCAAACTTCTTTCACGCACTCTTGTATCCCGAATGATAAGGGTTAACGCAGCTTGCGTAAAGAAAAATTGCTGGCGGAAAGCAGCCCCACGGAGCAGCACAATAAGAGTGCAGACGGACACATTAAGATATTTCGTCCATGGCCTTATACATTACTTTGGGACAAACATGTAACTCGTTACATCCTGACGGGCAGACATTTTTTTTTCAAATTTGAGCATTGTCATATGAAGCCTACGTTACAGATTAGTAAACAGATAAACAATTTTAGTACAAGGGTGGTGCCCAGAATAGCTTTTAGCGCGCGGCTTCGGGTGCCGAGATATACTGGCACAACTCTTGAACTATCATAGTTAAATTCAGTTCGCGCCGGCAATATTGTATCAGGATGGAAAGGGGTAACTGTACCCCCTAAATTGTGCCTGCCAAACCGGTGTAACAGTAGCAGCCGAGTAGCACTGTGTGTTTGGCGCCAGTCTGTGATTTGCGACAACACAGCTGTAGTAGTCTATAGGACTTAAATTTCAAAAGCACAGTACACAGCGACGGATCAATCAGTTTACAAAGGGGTTGCTCAACTTTTTTATCTTTCTATTGCCAGTGTCAAGTATATATCAAAACACCAAAACCGAAACTGTTCTTCTGACGTTTTTGAAATTTTCTAACTGGTGATACGTACGGCACTGAAACACAAGCGTTACAGCTCAATTTTAAACACATTAATATACTGACTTACATTAAAAACGCGGAAAGTGTCTGTAAGTGTACCCCCGACACAAAGAGCCACCCTGACAGCAAAGCAAGAAAAGTTTAATTTGTTGCTTACTTCAGATGTTCAGCCTACAGTCGGAGCTACCTTCAAACAAAAATTGAATGAGTTATCGCCCATGGCTACCTTGTAGGACACAGAGTTTCATTAGTGGTGAAAATCAGCAAAACTGGACACACTCTGTGAAGCAAGTTTCCCGTGATATGTTTTAACGCACAAGTCGCGTCGATTGCATATGATGTTATTAGCTGCCTCAAACGAAATCTGACTCGAAAAAATCATTAGAGAACCAGGACTTCCCTTGCGCATCATTTTCTTAATAAATCTTATTTGATTTAATGTGAATTACTTTCAAACCATTTTTTTTATGCAATAGTGACTGGCACAGAGATAAAGAAAAAAAAAATTGCTGTCTCTCTCATCCTATCTCGCATCGACTACTGCAACTCTCCTTCCCGGCCTCCCTCACTCCACCACTTTCACT
The DNA here is from genome assembly GCA_036245525.1 of Semisulcospira habei. Classification (NCBI taxonomy): domain Eukaryota; kingdom Metazoa; phylum Mollusca; class Gastropoda; family Semisulcospiridae; genus Semisulcospira; species Semisulcospira habei. Next base: position 7,353,891 of record BTPG01000003.1, read on the forward strand.
CTCCAGCGCGTCCAGAACAATGTTGCCCGCCTCGTCCTCAGAAAGTAAAAATCTGACCACATCACTCCCCTGCTCAAATTCCTTCACTGGCTTCCCATCCCACAACGCATCCAATACAAGATTCTGTCTCTCTGCTACAAATCCCTGCAAAACTGCGCTCCCACCTATCTCTCAAACTTACTTCAACCCTACACTCCTCCCCGCTCCCTCCACTCCGCCTCCGACCCTCTCTCCGCGTCCACATACCCCGCACCAAACTCAGCACTTTCGGCCCCCGCTTCTTCTCCGTCTGCCCTGGCTCAGCATGGAATTTGTGTATGATGGTTGCGAAATCGAGTCACCACCGACACCTGTGACTACACTGCGTTTGTGCTAATTCGTACTACCCGGCGTTGTTACTACCCGTGTCAAGTCATTTACTCAGCTGACGAATGTCGTATGTCTGTGCATGGACACCGAGTGGTTTCAACACGAGGCGCTTTCCGCAAGAGACATAGATCGTCTTAAAGCCCCGCAACTGGCAGTTACCATTAGTTTGAATTGTAGCTTTTTCGCTTTCAATTTGTGACTTGCACGCAACTACAGTCTTACCTGTAGATGTCCACCGCCTGAGGGACTGTGCCTTATGCAGATGGTCTCCTTCCACCGAGTCTTCTAATTAACCTTTAATTTATCATTCTGATAGTTCAAGGGTGGTGCCAGAATAGCTTGGCGCCTGAGGCGCCAAGCTATTCTGGCACCAGCCTTGAACTAAAACAGTGCCACGAGCACAACCAACAACGCAATGAATCGAAAAAAAAAAAAAAAAAAAAGAGTGACACTAACAAGCAGAAATCCACAGAACCATCACAACAAAAGAAAGGTTCGGTGTATATCACCATTGTGGTCAGGTGGGTCCGCTGACGAGAACAGTACCTGGCTTGTTGCAAGCAAAAATGTGTTCGAAATACACAAAAGGGAATGAGTGAAAAAACAAAATCTAGACCTGTGTCATTAAACCCTGTGTATACGGCCAAGCCAGAAAAAACAGGCTAAAAGAACGTGTTCTTCGTGTGCGATGTTTGGCACCATTTTTATACACACATTAACCTTTAATTTATCATTCTGATAGTTCAAGGGTGGTGCCAGAATAGCTTGGCGCCCGAGGCGCCAAGCTATTCTGGCACCAGCCCTGAACTAAAACATTTGCTCTATCTGCTAGTCTGTAATGTAGCCTTCGTAGGACAGTCAGCAGATTTTACATAGGACAGTCAGCAGATTTTACATAGCACAGTCAGCAGATTTTACACAAGACAGTCAGCAGATTTTACATAAGACAGTCGGCAGATTTTACATAGGACAGACAGCAGATTTTACATAGGACAGTCAGCAGATTTTACGTAGGAAGTCAGCAGATTTTACATAGGATTTACGTAGGAAGTCAGCACATTTTACATAGGACAGTCAGCAGAGTTTACGTAGAACGTCAGCACATTTTACAAAGGACAGTCAGCAGATTTTACATAAGACAGTCAGCAGATTTTACATAAGACAGTCAGCAGATTTTACATAGGACAGTCAGCAGATTTTGCATAGGACAGTCAGCAGATTTTACATAGGACAATCAGCAGATTTTACATAGGACAGTCAGCAGATTTTACATAAGACAGTCAGCAGATTTTACATAAGACAGTCAGCAGATTTTACATATGACAGTCAGCAGATTTTACATAAGACAGTCAACAGATTTTACATAGGACAGTCAGCAGATTTTACATAGGACAGTCAGCAAATTTTACATAAGACAGTCAGCAGATTGTACATAAGACAGTCAGCAGATTTTACATAGGACAGTCAGCAGATTTTACAGTCAGCAGATTTTACATAGGACAGTCAGCAGATTTTACATAGGACAGTCAGCAGATTTTACATTGGACAGTCAGCAGATTTTACATTGGACAGTCAGCAGATTTTACATTGGACAGTCAGCAGATTTTACATAAGACAGTCAGCAGATTTTACATAAGACAGTCAGCAGATTTTACATTGGACAGTCAGCAGATTTTACATTGGACAGTCAGCAGATTTTACATTGGACAGTCAGCAGATTTTACATAAGACAGTCAGCAGATTTTACATAAGACAGTCAGCAGATTTTACATTGGACAGCCAGCAGATTTTACATTGGACAGTCAGCAGATTTTACATAAGACAGTCAGCAGATTTTACATAAGACAGTCAGCAGATTTTACATTGGACAGTCAGCAGATTTTACATTGGACAGTCAGCAGATTTTACATAAGACAGTCAGCAGATTTTACATATGACAGTCAGCAGATTTTACATAAGACAGTCAGCAGATTTTACATAGGACAGTCAGCAGATTTTACATAGGACAGTCAGCAAATTTTACATAAGACAGTCAGCAGACTTTACATAAGACAGTCAGCAGATTTTACATAGGACAGTCAGCAGATTTTACAGTCAGCAGATTTTACTTAGGACAGTCAGCAGATTTTACATAAGACAGTCAGCAGATTTTACAATGGACAGTCAGCAGATTTTACATTGGACAGTCAGCAGATATTACATTGGACAGTCAGCAGATTTTACATAAGACAGTCAGCAGATTTTACATAAGACAGTCAGCAGATTTTACATTGGACAGTCAGCAGATTTTACATTGGACAGTCAGCAGATTTTACATAAGACAGTCAGCAGATTTTACATAAGACAGTCAGCAGATTTTACATTGGACAGTCAGCAGATTTTACATTGGACAGTCAGCAGATTTTACATAAGACAGTCAGCAGATTTTACATATGACAGTCAGCAGATTTTACATAAGACAGTCAGCAGATTTTACATAGGACAGTCAGCAGATTTTACATAGGACAGTCAGCAAATTTTACATAAGACAGTCAGCAGATTTTACATAAGACAGTCAGCAGATTTTACATAGGACAGTCAGCAGATTTTACAGTCAGCAGATTTTACATAGGACAGTCAGCAGATTTGACATAGGACAGTCAGCAGATTTTACATTGGACAGTCAGCAGATTTTACATTGGACAGTCAGCAGATTTTACATTGGACAGTCAGCAGATTTTACATAAGACAGTCAGCAGATTTTACATAAGACAGTCAGCAGATTTTACATTGGGCAGTCAGCAGATTTTACATTGGACAGTCAGCAGATTTTACATTGGACAGTCAGCAGATTTTACATAAGACAGTCAGCAGATTTTACATAAGACAGTAAGCAGATTTTACATTGGACAGTCAGCAGATTTTACATTGGACAGTCAGCAGATTTTACATAGACAGTCAGCAGATTTTACATAAGACAGTCAGCAGATTTTACATTGGACAGTCAGCAGATTTTACATTGGACACTCAGCAGATTTTACATAAGACAGTCAGCAGATTTTACATTGGACACTCAGTAGATTTTACATAAGACAGTCAGCAGATTTTACATAGGACAGTCAGCAGATTTTACATAAGACAGTCAGCAGATTTTACATAGGACAGTCAGCAGATTTTACATAGGACAGTCAGCAGATTTTATATAGGACAGTCAGCAGATTTACAATAACAGCCACCTCAGGATGTAATGGGCTAACAAAAAAGGAGACCATGGCATTAACAATGAGTGGTCTGTTGAGACAGATGGTCGTCTTGTACAGGTGTTCACCTTCACAGGTTTGACTGTACCGCGACGAAGCCGGCACAGTGACCTAAACCCCAGTGCTCACAATGTGCTAATCTCGAGAGTGCACTTCCCAACTGCATAGGCCATACGCTGGCTGGCCCGTACTGCCAACACACGGCTAAAACAGAGAAAAACTGAAATCAAACAGAAACTAGTGTAGCCGACGCTTGTATTGCTTTAACGATCGACGAACTGCTCAGTAATTTAGTGCCGCGGCGGCGCAGCTGGTTGTGCTAACAGGCTTGGCAAATTTCTACTTAGTACTTATGGTATGTTTTGCAGGTTCAGTTCAGTGTACTGACATCGTCAGCTCAGATCTCTCCGTGCACAAGAATGAAGACCAGCTTGAAGACAAGTCTTGAGACTTAGGCCCACTGAAAACGCTTCCTTTGATGGCTCACTGGCAACCAAACAGAAGTTTTAACTAAGGCGGCAGTTTATTGTTTGTCCACCGGGCACGTGCGCCGGTGAAGTTGTAAAAGTACCACGCGATCGTTTGTCCTTCTCTGCCATTTATATTGTTCTCGTGAATGCCAGTGGCAACGCAGAAAGTCACGGACAACAGTATACACAGCGGTGGAAGGACATCTTATACTGTATGACATGGTCTTTGGTTTAATTGTGGATGTGATCCTCGTAAGATTCTGCCCGCCGCCTCTCACAGCTTACAGTGTTATCAGTGGATGGCCGCTTACGACTGTCACGCCGTGATGTGATTTGTACCGGCATAGACGCAGCTTCAGGCAGGACGGAGACCTTCTGGACAATCGGTGTGCACAATGGTTCAGCGCTGGCATGTGAACGGTTTGGCGCGTGTGATACTAGGCCTACTTTTGGCGGGTTGGACAGCCTCCGCCGCCGGTAGCAAGCAGCAGGAGCCAAACATTGAGACGAAACGTGATTCGACGGAGCTTCAAACTGTCCGCTGTGACCGTCACCTTGCCGGTGTAGACTTCAGTCGGTAAAAATCGTCTTGTTTCAGTCAATACGCAAATTCATTATGATGATGATGCCCATTTTGTTCGCGCTTATGGCTAGTCACAAACGTCTGCGCTATCAAAATGGACATGTTCTCTTTATCATCTTTGACACTTTCCGTGACTGCTACCGGAAACTGCCGAGGATATCGGCACGCTGTAGCTGTACCGGTTTACCGGCGTATCGAAAAGTTGCCGAACCACGGTTTTCCGGTGTACCGGTAAAACTGTGCAGCTACCTCGCTTAGTGATGCGCCGAATTTAACCATTTGGCCACGGCGCACTGCAGCAGGAGATGGATCGACCATAATGATTCAAGGGTAGTGCCAGATGACCTTGGCGCCTTCAGGCGCCAAGGTCATCTGGCAGTATCCTTGAATTATCATTGTCGATCCATCTCCTGCAACTGGGATGAAGTTGTTAAGGGACACCTCCAACAGTTGGGAAATGCGATCGTGGGGTTATATGGGTCAGGCTGACTCGTGAACATTGTCTGCTGGCTGGTAGTTGTAGTCGGCTTTATGGTATGGTTTTTTATGTCTTGTTTGTTAGTTGTGTGGACTTGTGTGTTTGTAACGCCCTTTGAGCCTACGTTGTGGTTATCCTGGGCTATATACAAACATTTATTATTTATGATTATTATGATTATTATTATTATTATTATTATTATTATTATTATTATTATTATTATTATTATTATTATTATTATTGTTATTATTATTAGTATCATTATGTTATTGTTAGTATTAGTATTATTATAATCATTATTATTGATGTGTGTTAGAACCCAGCTAGGGTCAAAATTTGTTCAGAACTTTTTCGGTGCCGCGCCTAAGAGATCACCTTCGTGGTGGACAAAGGTCACTGCGTTTAACTTTTTGCAACTAAGCCTAGGGCTGTATGCATTTATGTGTTTGTTCTGTTTCAGTGTCGTTTCTGTAATACTGGCAGACAACTCTACGGGCAGCGAGCATTGCCTGGCCAAGGTGGGCATCAACTGGCCCCATGGTGAATCCTGTCCAGGCCACAGGCAGGCGGTTAAAGGGTATTACAACTATGAAGACCGAATGTTAACTTTTGTTAAAATCATGGCAGCCAAAACTGCTACAGATGACCTCAGCGGAGTGCCATACGTATGCATCTCGGATGGCGGCAATGAGCGGCAAACCTGGGGTGGCATTGCCGCCGTGACGTGGGAACAGGCCGACATGTTTGATTGCCTCGTCAGAAGTGATGACAACAACACGCACTATTCTATCAAATTTAAAATGCAGAACGGCGGTAGTGAAGCCCGTGTTGTGGCACCAGACAGCAGCAGCGGGCCAGGAGTAGCTGGGTACAGTGTATTCCGCTTGTCTGAACAGAGCTTTACTGCGGCCGATTCGCCGGTATTATACTCTATGTTCAAGTGGCCGGGCTATGCTAGGCTGGTCGTTGTTGTCAGCGCGAACGTCACCGCGGCATATGACAGAATGACATGCGAAGTGGAAGAATCCAGTGGCAAGTCATGGACTAGAGAATATTCCCGGCCAGATGATGATTGTTTGGGTATAACTACGCCGAGCGGGCCACTAAGGTCGCCGCCTGACGGCAAGCAGCCAGATGAGGATACATGTGGCAAATTTTGCGTAATGATTGCTTTGGCGTGCTCGGTGCTGGCTGCGGTTATTGTCATGGCCATTGCAATAGCTGTGTACTGCATTAAGAAGCAATCACCTCGTTCTCCGTCACATCGGAACGGCACAGAAGGCGAGGACGAGATAGATCTACTTTGCAACAGAAAGGCCGCATGACACACACAAGAGCCACCTTTTCCCATTTTAGAAAGTAACAGGCTTGGTTTCAGCACATTATAGACTGATGACAGAGATTGCCCTGGATGAAAAAAATAACGTTAAACGCTTAGGAATCAAGGTCTTTTGTCCACCGCGAATGTGACTTCAAAGACGGGTCACCGAATGAGGGTCTATATAGATTTTGACCCTTCCGGGGTTCCAGCCCATGGCCACGGTTTTACGATCGTCAGGTTCCCTGTCAAGACAGATGCGGCGTAAGCACCAGTGAATCGTTACAGCCCGTGACATCTGCGGGTGTACCATCTCCCTAGACAGACCCATTTGGGGAGTGCACCACAAGTACGCCTCTATTCAAATGAGATGCAAATGGTCGAAAATTGCCGGCCAGTTGAAAGCTCTGTTACTTGTGCCTACTCACGCTGGCTGTGAAGCGAAAAGGTAGAGGCAAGCCAGAACTGAGTCTGCGAAGTTTGTCAGAGCCGTATACTCCACGGCGGGCTTTGTTTGCTAAAATTGACCTTGAACTTCATAAAAAAACGACTTAGACAGGTCATGCCGTGAGATACACTCACCTGCCATCTGAAGTGGTTTGAAAGAGACAACCATAAATCAATCCTTAAAATAAATAAATAAATAAATGAATAAATAAAAACAAAACAAAACAAAACGTTACAAAGTTTTGAAGACGATATCTTTCTAATGGGTAAAGATTTTAAAATTCTGACTGCATCATTAAATGATTACGCTCTTCCGAGTAATAACGTGCAAAGCACTATCATTTTTCTTTCAAATGCAACGAAAAAGACTCATTTTGAGCAAGAATTGTGGATTGTATTGCAAGAGAAGCTCACCTACCCCCAATTCCAAATATTTAAAATGATGGGGTAATTTTTATTTGTGTCTCTCTTTTAAGAAGAGAATGCAAACGAATTTTAAGAAATTCAAATCATCAGATGGTTTGGGGAGCGTTTCATGAGGCGTTACAACTTGAGGAATGTTCACTACACAACATACGTAGTACTGCACGGGGGAACGGCAGGGAGGTGGGGGGGGGGGAAGTGGGGTGGGGGAGGGGAAGGGTTGTCTAGGGTGGGATGTAGTGCATCGATTATGATATCAGACGTTTACTTTTCAACGAGTAATTTAAAATAACACATTTTTTACCGTCTAGTTGAGTGCGTTTGTGTGTGTGTGTGTGTGTGCGCGCGCCAAACCAACACACACGTGCACGCACGCACGAACACACGCACACACACACACACACACACATACACACACACACACACACACACACACACACACACACACACACACACACACACACACACACCGCACGCACGCACGCACGCACACGGACTCCAGGAGACGATAAAAAAAGTGTGTTATTTCAAGTTACAAATACAGAGAAGTAAAAGTTCTGCGATCAAAAGCGATGTACTACATCTGATTTTTGACACCCCCCCCCCCCCACCTCCTCTCCTCCCCCTCCTTCTCACCCTATTTCCCCCCTGCGATTGAACTGTATATTATTTTTTTTTGCATTGGTAATGACTTGATGCAATGTTTTACAGAATGTATGGCTTCATAAGCGTTCAGTATTGCTACTCTTATTTCCCGTTTTTTCTTTGTCTTTTCTCCTGCTGGTTTGATGGTGGTAATGTCGATACGTGTAATGGTGTTTGTACAATAAAGAAACAACTCAAATAAACAAGTAGCCGGACGACTAATCACACGAACATGTAGCAATAAATCAGTCACACACACGTTAGTACACGCACACTTAAACACACGCTCGCCCGCACGTACGCATGCACGCACACACACTCGCACACACACACACACACACACACACACAAACACACACACACACACACACACAGACTCAAGGAGACGTTGAAAATGTGTGTTATCGATGAAAAATGTTAATGCTTTGAGGTCATACATTACTTCTCACCCTCGACACCCCCGCCCCTCCCCGCTTGGCCCCCCCCCCCTCCCTCTCCCCCCTCACCGCCCCACTCCTCCTCCCCCCCCCCGGGCCCACTCCTCCCCCCCCCCGCCCCCGCCCCACTCCCCCCCCCCCCCTTATCTGTGGTACTACTTATTATGCTGTGTCAAGAGCATGACTGGAATAAAAACGCCTCATGAAACGCTCTAAGCCATTTGATGATTTGAATTTCTCAGAAACAAAATGTTCGCATTCGCCTCTTAGCAGAGACCAACAGAATGCGTTGATTCGGGGGAAGGTCGGCTTTTGTTGCGATAAAATTCTTAATTATCGCTTAAAATTAGAGTTTTTGGTTGCATTTAAAAGAGAAATAGTCCTTCTTTTCACGATATTACTTGGAAGTTAGATAGCTCGCCAGCAAATGGAAGATATGCGTCTGAAACCGGTACAAATTATGTGTTTTTTGGGGGTGCAAGTCTTATTCAGACCACAGCAGCAACAGCTTTCTTTCAAAGGAGTACCCAACGGAGACAGAAACACGCTTACAAAAGACGGGTACAACACAATTTATTAATATTTCGGGTAAATACCCTTTGTCAAAATAGACAAACAAACAAAGTGTTCCTGTTTGTTTGTCTATTTTGACAAAGTTATTTACCCGAAATATTAATAAATTGTGTTGTGCCCGTCTTTTCTAAGCGTGTTTCTGTCTCCGTTGGGTACTTCTTCGCATTTTACGCGCTTGGCAGTTACCTTTATGGTCTAGTTTTCTTTCAAAATAAAATCATTTGCAGCATTAGGAGATAAACGAATGCCCTGTTAAATGGTGCAATCAGATTTACAAAGCTCTGGATGGAACGTGAGTAGTGCTTGATAAACCGCGCGTCTCACATGAAAGTTACCGTACAACTTAATATTTTGGTGGTGTCGTGTTCAAAGGGTTGAAATTTAAAGGTAACTCAACCGGAAAATATGCAGTTTATTGCATTGTATTTATATGTGTGTAAGCTTGTTCGTGTTGGAGAGAGAATTTTAAAATCATTAGGCATTATAAAGATATCTTCTCCAAAACCTTGTAATTTTTTTATGTTGTGTGTATAGCCCTTTCCCATTTGTAATAAGGAAGTTAAGCACGAGTATCCTCCCTTTGCTACACCGAGTTCCGGCAAGATGGAAGCAGACATAGAACGCATGAACGTGAAACAATTAAAAGATTTTCTTCGAAAACATGGACAACTTGTCAGTGGAAAAAAAGAAGAATTAGTGCGCAGAGCAAGAGGCACATTTCTGCTGCGAAAAGATGTTGAGGATGCTGTCGATGATGCTGTGGAAAGAAATGATGCAGGTCAGTAAACAGTTGACTCCACTGACCACTGCCATATAATATATTATAAATATTTCATATTTGTCAGCATGTGCTTCTTGTGCTTTGGACTCTGTTTATAAATTACATTATTGTCATATGTGTGTGTGTGTGTGTAAAATTTGATCTGCGAGTTAGTAGTTTTGTAATATAAGTAAAATCAATTATCCCTGATTTCTTATATAAATAAAGTATTCTACATGGCATAAAGTACATGAAATTGTTAATATTAAAAAAAAATTCATAAACTTTATAAAAAAAAACATCAATGTCTGTTTACTTGAGTACCTATGCATTTTTGTATCGCTATCAAACGTACTTCGAGCAGTCCCCTTTATTATTATTTAATTTAATTTTTTTTAAATACAAAATGCTGAGTGCTAACTACTAGCATCTATTTCATTGTCATAGTCAGAGTTCCTTTCAAATAATGAGTATGAAATTAAAAATGATGTAACATGAGATGATATGATTAAATATATATATATATATATATATATATATATATATATATATATATATATATATATATATATATATATATATATATATATATATATATATATATATATATAAAAGAGAGAGCTATAGGCAACAAGTTGAGGTTTCTAGTAGTTGTTGCATTTTTTTAAAAATCGCATATTCAAATTAAACTAATGCAGGCTGTAAAATAGATACCAACATAATCAATATTATATAATATAATATTACTAATTATTTATTTGTTATAAGACTTCTAAAATTACAACTGAGTGTCATTATTATTAGTAATAACACCACAGATGTGTTGTTTAAAACATTTACTGTCAATTTTCATTCATACAGTATTTTTGCTTATTTTACGGATTGGCCACTATTTATCTTGAAAATGAAGTGGTGGTGTGGGTGACACCTTCTTTGTCCTGTTGCATCGGGGCGATGGCATTGATGGACTACTACAGTACTAGTACTACTAATACTAATACTATAGACTAGAGGAAATCTCAAAGTGTGATTAATAAATAAAGCTTCATTAAAGAAGACTAAATAAAGCTTCAGTAAATAAAAACACAAGTAATAATTAAAATAATTTACTAACCGTAGAGAGTTTAAAAGTTCGATTCGGGAAAACAGATGGGACATCATCACCAAATACAGGTCCACGTTTTCCAACAAAATGTTCCTTGCAAACAAGTGGATATTTGACCGTGTTATAATCTTGTCGGATCAAACGTAAGCGCTGCTCCCAAGCTCTGTTAAGTTGCTTGTTTGCTGGACAGCTATGTAGCTTGACAACTCTTCCGTCAATAATTTTTCCTCGGTGGTTATGGCAAATAACACAGTAATGTTTTCCACCTCCACATACTTTTGCCGATCTAGCCTTTAATGCTGACGCCATTGTCGAAACAGCAGCCGGAACTCAGTGAGCGTTCTCCTACGCTAAAGAGCAGCGAAAGATAACCCGTACTTGATGAGAAGTGAGACTGTCCTATATATGTGTATAATTTATGCATAATACTCTTTTTTTTTAATCCGGTGGCGTCATGTAATACTTTTTTTTTTTATTCCGGTGCCGTCGTTTAGCGTGAATTCAAACTGTCATAAAGTCGTGACGACTATATGCAGCAGATTGTGTTTCTGAAACCTATATTTGGTGAAAAGAAAAGGGGAGACTGCCAGTGCTAATACTTTAGGAAGATTACAAAGTAAAGAAGGTAAAAGCACTGTCAGTGGAGAGAAGTGTGCATGATCGACCAGTGATCATAGATCTACTTTGGTCAAAGCACAAAAAAGATAGGAAAGAGGGGATGCGCTATACAAATGACTGAAAGTAATGCATATGGAAGTCCCACCGAAGGGGGGCGTATCACATATCCCACTGTTCCAGCCACTCGATGCACGAAATTTTGAGTCTATGTCCCCCAAGGGGGGTCCAGATATTTAGCCGGTGTAGACAGCTGTTTCGGTCTCTTTTTTTTTTTTTTTGTCTGCTTTGACCAAAGTAGATCTATGATCACTGGTCGATCATGCACACTTCTCTCCCCTGACAGTCCTTTTACCTACTTTACTTTGTAGTCTTCCTAAAATATTAGCACTGTCAGTCTCCTGTTTTCTTTTCATTTATTACTACAATATCGACTGCAACCCTTTCCCCCTTTTAGTAGGTTGTCTCTTAGGGTGCATGAAAATTTAGCTCTAGGTGGAGGCATGGAATGTATGCCCCTGCAGACACCACAGTAAAATGTGGCTGTCTTTGCAGGTACGCAAAAGTTCCTGCCCTTACTCCAGTATGCCGAATGGTGTGTTGACGAGGTCGCCAAGACCGAAACAGCTGTCCACACCGGCTAAATATCTGGACCCCCCTTGGGGGACATAGATTTAAATTTCCACGCACCCAGTGGCTGGAACAGTGGGATATGTGATTCGCCCCCCTTCGGGGGATGGGAGGGGGGGGAGGTGGGAGGGTCCATATGCATTGCTTTCAGTCACTGTTTAGCACAACCCCTCTTTCTTATCATTTTTTTTTTTTTTTTTTTTTTTTTTTTGGTGCTTTGACCAAATTAGATTTATGATCACTGGTCGATCATGCACACTTCTCTCCCCTATATTTGGTGATTCAAAGCCGCCACCTTTCTTTGCACTTATATAGCATGTGAGAAAAAACTCTCAGATGCATTGGGAGTGTTATCGTGGGGCTGTACCTGCTAAATTAGTGTTGTCCATCATTTTAGTTTACGTTGAACGTATTGTAAATACCTTTGGATGCCAGTCATAACTACGATTTCTATTCACAGCAGAATTTGATTTCCTAGTTTTGCATTTCTTTTTAGTGTAACTGCATTATATAAATGCCAAACATTGCAGCATTTTTTTTTTTTTTTTTTTTTTTTTTTTTATACAGCTTGTGACTATATGCTTTGGACTGACTTGATCCTGCCAGACGCTGTAGTTGTCAATGATAATCTCTCAATGTATTAGAGCAGAGTGGATGAAGTTTAATTTGTGTGGAACAGGTGTGTTCAGATGTGTGTGTGTGCGTGCGTTTGTTCAAGCATATATATTTAATTTCAGTTTAATTCAGATGTGCACGGAGCTGTCTATATTTCATAAGATCTTTCTGTTCAACGTGTAGCCACCTAAATGATGGTTTTTAATAACAGGTGACACGTTTTCGCCATTAAAGATTTCTCTTTAGAGATCACATTTAAGACCACCTCAGTGGCGTAGGAAGATCTTACTCGTTGCGTGCCTGACACGTTACTTTCCAGGCTAAACAAAATAACCGGGTTGGGGACGGTAAACAACGTGTGGATGTGAGAGGTGGGGGGGGGGGGGGGGGGGGGGGGAGGAGGGAATTAAAAATAACCAAGCATCATAAGCAAGAGCTTCTGTTTCACTTAAGTTTATTATTTTTATTAGTTTTAAAAAATGTATTCTCCAAACGATGATTTAAAAGTACCATCCTTGTTTCCATTTGTTTCAGAAATATTTGTTCCAAAACTTTTCTCGCAAAATATTGAGCACGGTGAAACAGGGAATATTATGACACACCCCCCACCTGTTACACTACGTATGACACCCCCATGTATTAGTATATAATTATTATTCAGGACTATTATTAATGAGGGCTTAGTATCATATACCTAAGTTGTAAGGCCAAGATCGAACACTGACGCAAGCTTCCATGTGTTGAATTTGCGAGCAAGCGTTATTGAATATGGGCCACACTCCCTGGGGGCTTAGAGTACTCAATATGTAAGGCCAAGATCAAGGGATGTGGTACTGAATATGTAAGGCCAAGATCAAGAAATATAGGTATAGTGTATACGGCCTGGGGGTAGACCCATTGTAGTAGAAATTAATGGTTGACAGAAAGACGCTCTTTTGACAAATTGGGAGCCAAGAGGGACGTTCCCAATAATAGGGCACTGTCCCCCGAATGTGTATATATTGTGGAGAGCTCAGAACGGAAAGACAAGGGTAGGAACAGGAGCTCAAGAGAGGAACAAGAGCTCAGGAGAAGAAGAGCCCAGAACAAGAGCTCAGACAGAATGCTCTGATCACGATTTTGCTAGTAGGTTGGTCCTGCCCAACTTATTGGAAGAATGTTGTACCCGAAATAAAAGACGATTCTGGAACACGAATGTCTGGTGGTGTCTTTGTTCACACAACTCTTGAGGACGGCCGGTGTGTAACAAAGACCACCCTTTTTGGTGCCGTGACCAGGATTCTCTGAACGGGTATAGCAGAACTATCGCAGGATGTCAAAACGGGTATAGCAGAACTATCGCAGGATGACAGAAACAAGAAGAGAAGACGAGAGTTCGAGCCCACTACTAGAAAGCAGAGTTCGAGCCCACTACTAGAAAGCAGAGTTCGAGCCCACTACTTGAAACAAGACTGAGAAGGCGCCAACAGACGAAAAACGACCTCTGGCCACAACCACCGTCACCAATGCTGGACAAACAGGTGAGTGACCTTTTTGTGTCATCGCCGTGGTTTTGATTAAGGGCCAGACCTATTAGCTAGGCTGTAAATTTGTTATATTTAGAAAGAAAAAAAAATGGCAGAAGAACACTTAGGAATGCTACACCCACTGAACCCAATATTGGCCGCACTAGGTAGCCAGATAGAGGGGATGTCGTCCTCTGTTAACGCACAGTCTATCTCCCAACTGATCCCCACCTTCAATGGAGATCAAAAGAAGTTTGCGGAGTGGATGAAGAAAATAGAGAAATATGCCGCACTAGTAAACATAGTAGGGAGGAAGGCCTTCATTGCATATCAAGCGAGTAGTGGGGCAGTAAGCGACTTCATCGGTCGTTTTATTCAAAGCAACGGAAATAACAGTTGGGAGGAATTGAAGGAACAACTAACGGTCAGATTTGGAGAGTTCAGGGATGAACAGCACGCCCTGACCCTCCTACAGAGAGCTAAACAGGGGAAAGATGAAAGTGTTCCTCTATATGCAGAGAGACTGATCTCATTAGGAGAAGAGGCGTTCCCAGATGAAGATGGTCCTATCAAAGACAGGCAACTGATTGCCTGCTTTATAGACGGACTGGCACATGACTATTTAAAAATGAAGGTCATGAGAGAAGCACCCGCTACGTTAGAGCGTGCTGTTAGCATCGCCCTAACAGAACAAAATTTTAGACAGATGTTCGATCTTAGGGTAAAACAAAGAAGTACGGTGACCAAATCCCCAGCAGACCAGTTCCGTAGAGACAGGGAAGAACCCATGGAAGTAGATCACTCTAGGAGGAGGGGGTGTTTTAGGTGCGGTTCATCCCGCCATAAGGCACGTGATTGCCAGACCACTAGGCAGGTAAACGCAGTACGTCAGCAGCGGTCGTCGTTGCCGCAGCGAGAGTATCAACACGTACGGTGTTGGCGCTGCGGGGGTCAGGGCCATCGACAAAGAGACTGCAAGGTCAGAATAGGATATGAACGACAGGGAAATTAGAACGTTCTGCACAACGAGAAGCCGGTGAGCAGAACGGAAGAAATAGTAGATCCTTCAGCATCAATTTAGCAGGAAGTCCAAAATGCATAGTTTTTAAGGTAGGGAGTCAGAAGTTTAGAAGTCTCATAGATACAGGGGCAGAAGTATCATTGATTAGTAAGAAGGCATACGAAAATTTACAGAAAAAGCCAAAACTAGAGAAAAGGAGCGTATCATTACAGTCAGTCAGTGGGGAAGCGTTAGGAGTTGTGGGTAGTATAGAATTAGACTTCAAAATAGAACAACAGTCGTTCAAACATCGATTCTACATAGTGAAAGAGATGAATAGAAATTTCATTTTGGGCAACGACTGGCTTGATAAGAACGGAGCACGCATCTATTTTGATTTGAGAAAGGTCAGAGTCGGGGATGCGTATGTACCTTACGAACAAGACATACACATATCCTCGTTGGTCAGAATACACAAGACAAAAATTTTGAAACCGCATACAGCGGAGATTTGTCAAGTAAGAATAAAGAATACGCAGTACTTCGGTAAAGATGAATGTTTAGAAGTCTCTGCGACAGATAAGGGGTTTGTTGCGGAAGAACCAGGGCTGTCAGTGATGAGTGGGGTAGTTAAAAACAAAGGTAGGACATTTCCTTTGTTAGTCATGAATCACACAAACAAAACGTTCAGACTAAAAAGGGGATGTGTGGTAGGCAGGTCAAACAGCGTAAGTCAAGTAGAGTCAGTGTCTAGCAGAACGGAAGAACGAGAAGTCGCTTCCATAGATCTGACAGAAATTGACGCGCCTGAAGCAATCAGGTCCACAGTTACTAAACTGGTATCGGAGCATTCCGATTTGTTCGCGAGTAGCGATCTGGACTTGGGGCGCACCAATACTGTCAAAATGAGCATAGACACTGGAGACCACGCTCCAATAAGGGTGAAACCTTACCGCGTTCCCTTGCAGGATAGAGAGATAGTAGACAAAGCAGTGGATGAGATGTTAGAGGCAGGGATCATCAGGAGATCGATGTCGCCATGGTCTTTCAGCTTAGTAGTAGTGTCTAAAAAAGACGGGTCAAGGAGGTTGTGCGTTGACTTCCGAAAGCTAAACGAGATTACTAAGAAGTCGTCGTATCCACTACCGCTCATAGACGATATTTTGTCCTTGCTGGGGAAGGCAAAATATTTTACAAGGTTAGATATGAAATCAGGATACTGGCAGGTAGAGATGGCGGATAAAGAGAGTAGTGAGAAAACAGCTTTCGCTTGTCACAAGGGACTTTTTGAGTTTGCAGTCATGCCGTTTGGACTTTGCCAGGCACCCAGTGTGTTCATGTTGTTGATGAACACAGTGTTGATGGGGCTAGAAACATTTTGTTCAGCATATATGGATGATATTCTCATCTTTTCAGAAACAAAGGAACAGCATTATCAGCACATAAAAGATGTGTTCGGTAGGCTTAGACAACATAAACTCAAGTTGAAACTGAAGAAATGTCAGTTCTTCGCAGAAGAAACACAATACTTAGGGTTTGTGATAGGGAAGGAAGGAGTCAAACCAGACCCAGAAAAGGTGTCAGCAATTCGAACATTGCCGAATCCCACATGTATAAGGGAGTGTCGTAGTGTCATTGGGATGATGTCCTACTATCGCAGGTTCATACCCAACTTTTCTGAGATAGCTGAACCCATCATCAGTTTGACAAAGAAATTTGCCAGATTCAAATGGTCGGATCAGTGTCAACAGGCGTTTGATTTTCTCAAACAAAGTTTGTCAGTAGTTTCTTTGTTGGTATATCCGGACACGAGACGTCCATATGTATTGTACACGGACGCTAGTGACGCATGTATCGGGGCGTGTCTGACACAAGAAAGTGAAGACAGCACAGGGCAAAAGACAGAAAAACCTATTTATTTTCTGTCCCATAGGTTGAGCCAGAGCCAGAAGAAGTGGTCTACCATAGAAAAGGAAGCATTTGCAATTCATTATGCGTTACAGAAGTTAGACCACTATTTGCACAATGCACAGTTTGTTGTTCGCACAGACCACAAACCACTGAAATATCTCTTAGAGTCACCCATGCAGAATAAAAAGATTCAGATGTGGGCGCTAGGGATAGCAGGGTACAATTGCACTATAGAGTACATTCCAGGGCCACAGAATGTGTTGGCTGATTTGTTGTCTAGAGTGCCACAACCAAACGGTGAGGAGTTAGTATCAGAAGAGACGGAAGAAATAGTCACAGAAGTGAGCGACAATGCGTTCCAAATAGGGGTGATTAATTCTAGTCAGATTAGACCAAAGCAGTTTGCAAGTTGTCAGACAGAAGATCCCAGAGAAACTTTAGAAAAGGTAGAGGTGACAGGGTTCGATATGATAATGGAGCAAGACAAGGATCCAGACATTGTTAAGTTGAAGGATCAGCTCCTGAACGAGGAAGCACCGGCCAGTGTAAAAAGGAGGTATTTGTTCATAGAAGATGTCTTGTATTTCTTGTCGAATATTGATGACGATCCAGTAGCGAGGTTAGTGGTGCCATCCCATTTGGTGGAGCACGTCGTAACTCAGTACCATGACAGAAATGGGCACATGGGCCTAGACAAGACATACGATACAATCAAACAGAAGTATTTTTGGCCAAACATGTACAGGGGATTAAATGAATACATAGGAGGTTGTATTACCTGTCAGCAAAGGGTTTTGCAGAAACAGAAAGTTCCAGTGCAGGAAATGGACATTCCCCCATATCCTTTTGCAAAGGTTAGTGTAGACATACAGGGTCCATTCCCTACTAGTCTGTCTGGGAACAAGTACATTTTAGGGTTTGTTTGTCATTACAGTGGATATCCAGAGTGCTTTCCAGCACCAGATAAGTCGGCAGAAACTGTTGCTCAATTATTGTTGGATGAGATAATTCCTCGACATGGCTGCCCCTTGCAGGTGGTCACTGACAATGGTACAGAAAATGTCAATCGGATCATGAGAGAGGTTCTCAGCGAACTGAACATAGATCATGTGTTGACAAGCTATTATCATCCACAATCTAATGCTAAGGTAGAAAGGTTTCATCGTACCATGAATGATATCATGTCGAAGAAAATACAGGAAGATATCCAAACGTGGGATTTGCACATCAATCATGCGTTGTCGGCATACCGGGTTAGCGTTTCGGAAACGACTCAGTGCTCTCCATTCTTTCTACTGTATAATAGAGATCCAGTGTTACCATTAGATAACATACTGAGGCCCAGACGGAAATATGTCGGAGAGGACCTTCATAAGGTAGCCTTAGAACAACAACATAAATTGTTCACTCAGGTACACCAACGAATAAAGAAATCACAGAAGCGGGGAGCAAAATATGCAAATAGACAAGTCAAAGGTGACGAAATCAAAGTTGGTGACCCAGTGTACTATAAGAATAACCAAAGGAAAAATAAATTAGACAGCAAATGGAAACCTTATTACAGGGTGGTCGAGCAAACAACCCCAGTAACGTACAAGATAAGGAACCAGTTGACTAGTGAAGTAATAAAAGTGCATGCAGAGCACATAAGACTCGCTAAATTAGAAGAGTGGCCTAAACCCTCAGTAGAAACAACTAGGCCCATCAGAAAAACTAATTATGCGGTCGCACCGGAAGACAGTTCTTCCAGTGGCAGTGAAGATGTAGGCGACTTACCTCCAAGAGAAAGGTGGATTAAAAGACAGCGTAAGGAACGTGAGAACTCGTCTTCGGAAGACGACATACCTCTCACAGAGTTAGCGAAAAGGGTTAGACGTCAGAACAGGGACAAAACAGTCGAAGCAGAATCGGCTGATGTTAGCCCAGACGAAGGCACATCAGACAATTCTGATGATGATAGGATAAAACATGTGGATGCAATCCTGCCTAAGTCTAGGGGTGAAGGGGTGAGGCGGTTATTAGAGGCTATAGGAGATCCGCCTACTATAGGCTTCATTTAAAATGCAACTCTCAAGTGGTATTGAGAGAGGATCAATCAGAAGATCGTGTAGGTGATACAGTTTTGGGAGTATGAATATACAACTACGGGTGTAATTATATTTTGCAGACGTGCAAGATGAAGTTCGTCCTCTGTCTCATGATATTGGGTTTAGCAGATAATGTTCATAATTTACCAGTTCCGTTAATTCCTAAAAATGGAACAGTAGGTATGACCGAGCCAGTGACCGCGCAGTACGAGTTAGAGGCGACGACGATTGCGGTTGACATAGTACAGCGTTGCTAATGAACAGTACGAACAAGATAAAGACATACTGTCAAACGAAGGTCAAGCTTGGTTCGGTCTTGCCAATGGCAAAGTACATAATTGATGGTGTATGGATGATCAGTGCGGCAGAAAGATTACGCTTCAGCGTCAGTTGTCATGGGGAACAAGTGAGGTTCATTTTGACAGATCCTCCCGTTAGTATAGTACGATTGGGGATGACGTGTAGCGCAACTAGCGATAGACTCACACTAACGCCGTATTATCAACGAGAAAGTGTTTTTATTATAACGGACGAAGAAATTAATAATATTCAAAAATATGTCGTTTCGAATATAACTTTGTGGGAACCATTCCATAAAGCGATACCAGAATTTAAACCAATTCCCTTACCTAAGAAATTAAAGGAAATAGAGCACATTCCGATGGATTCTCTAATCACGGAATTGCAGAATATGCAAAAGGTCGAAGATGAAGAAGGCTGGTCTACTTGGCAGTATTTATTAGTATTGGCACTGGTCATGTCAATTGTAGGCATAATAGTGGGAGTAGCCAGATATTTTGATTTGTTAAGAGCTGGCCCTTTATCAAGACTTAGGCGAGGACATGGTGGGGTCACTCGACCTACACTGGACCCGGGATCGGTGGCTACAACTGTGGCGGACGAGAATGATGTCTACGGAGCAAGTGCCTCCGCACCGATGATGGAGGACAGGGTGGAACTGAAGGCGACATCGCCAATTGTGAAATTCTACCCGGCCTTGAAGTGAGGCGACCTACAAAGTGGACGAAGATGTTGGGACCGTGAGCGCAACGGTGCCCATGAGAGACAAACAGTTCGTGGACAAAATTCTTTTTCTTTTATTATGTTCGAATCATGGACAATGAACTCTTTTTCTTTTTTCTTTTATTCGAATCATGGACAATGAACTCTTTTTCTTTTATTTGGATCGAATACTTGATGGAGTAATTGTATAAGATGTCACGTGCCGATGTCATGAAATGTATTGTGATTGGTTAATAATTTGTAATTATATTGTCATATGTTCCGTAGTGTATACCCCCTAAGAAAGGAAAGAAAAATAATCCTGAACGGGATGTATTTTTCTCGGGTCAGGGAGGAATGTTACACTACGTATGACACCCCCATGTATTAGTATATAATTATTATTCAGGACTATTATTAATGAGGGCTTAGTATCATATACCTAAGTTGTAAGGCCAAGATCGAACACTGACGCAAGCTTCCATGTGTTGAATTTGCGAGCAAGCGTTATTGAATATGGGCCACACTCCCTGGGGGCTTAGAGTACTCAATATGTAAGGCCAAGATCAAGGGATGTGGTACTGAATATGTAAGGCCAAGATCAAGAAATATAGGTATAGTGTATACGGCATGGGGGTAGACCCATTGTAGTAGAAATTAATGGTTGACAGAAAGACGCTCTTTTGACAAATTGGGAGCCAAGAGGGACGTTCCCAATAATAGGGCACTGTCCCCCGAATGTGTATATATTGTGGAGAGCTCAGAACGGAAAGACAGGGTAGGAACAGGAGCTCAAGAGAGGAACAAGAGCTCAGGAGAAGAAGAGCCCAGAACAAGAGCTCAGACAGAATGCTCTGATCACGATTTTGCTAGTAGGTTGGTCCTGCCCAACTTATTGGAAGAATGTTGTACCCGAAATAAAAGACGATTCTGGAACACGAATGTCTGGTGGTGTCTTTGTTCACACAACTCTTGAGGACGGCCGGTGTGTAACACACCCCCACTCGTCCCCCGTTTTCATTGTCTTTGCCGCGGGAGGTGTGTGTGGAAGGGATGTGGGGGGGGGGGAGGGGGGCCCTCAGTTCCCACGCCGCTGTAGCTCGTAGACCAAGAACATACTAATCTATTAACCCATTCAGCCCTGACGCACTACAGCAGGAGATGTGTCGACCATGATAATGCAAGGGTATTGCCAGATTAGCTTGGTGCCTGTCGGCGCCAAGCTCATTTGTCACTGCCCTTGAATTATCATGGTCGATTCATCTCCTGCAACTGCTGCATAGTCATTAGATGACGCCTACAAAATTTGGATAGAACGTGAGTAGTGCTTGATATACCACGCGTCTATAATGAAAATGTTACCGTGCAACGTTCTTTTTGGGGGGTGTTGTATTCAAAGTGTTGTAATTTAAAGGTAACGGAATGGACAAATATGCAGTTTATTGCGTTGTATTCATATGTGTATACGCTTGTTCGTGGTGCATACAGAATTTTAAAATCTTTAGGCATTAGAACGATATCATCTCCAAAACTTTGTAAAGTTTTGTGGTGTATTCTTTTATGTTTTTGATTTTTGGGATTTATTTATTTTTTGTTATTTATTTATTATTTAATGATTTATTTATTTATTTATTTATTTTATTTTATTTATTTATTATTTATTTATTTATTTATTATTTTCTATATTTATTTATTTATTTATTGTATTTATTTTTTTATTTTTTTTTGGGGGGGGAGGGGGGATGTTTAGTGCATATATATAATTAATATATGTTTGTGTGTACAATACTTTTTTTTGTTTGGCTCACGTGCGAAGCAAAAGTGAGTATGTTTAGGGCCAGTGGTCGTCCGTCAGTCGTCCATCCGCCGTCGTCCGTTGTCCGTCGTCTATGGTAAACTTTATCGTTGGCATTTTCACGGAGACTATTCAAGCCACATTCTTCAAACTTGGCCAAGGATTATTTGTGGTAAGACCTTTCTAACATATCAATTTGAGTGGCCTCTCATAAAGGTCAAGGTCACAAGGGATCAGGAAATAGGTAAAAAAGTAGCTACATTTTGACTTTTTTTTTTCTTTCCAAATACTATTTACAACTTCAAACCCAAACCTTTCTATACGTACTAATTTGGTTGATCCCTTGGAAAGGTCAAGGGTCACAAGAGCTCAGGAAATAGGTTAAGAATAGCCATATTTTGACAAAACATGTAGTTGTTTTTTTTCTCAAAATTCACAACGTCAAACCCAAACTTTGTACAGAGATACCTGATGGTAAGACCTATCTATGCATACCGATTTGGATGACCCCTTAGAAAGGTCAAGGTCACAATGGCGCAGAAAATATGCCCGAAAAAGCCATATTTTGACAAAAGATGTTTTTTCCACAAATGCTATTCACAACTTTAAACCCAAACATGCTACACAGACATCTGATGGGAAGACCTTTCTATGCAAATTAATTTGGTTGATCCATCGGAAAGGTCAAAGGTCACGAGAGCTCAACTAATAGGTATAATGATGTTTAAAAAAAAATACTATTCACAAACTTAAAACCCAAATTTGGCACAGAGATACCTGATTGTAAGACCTATCTATGCATACTAATTTGGATGACCCTTGAAAAGGTCAAGGGTCACACGAGGATGGCAAATGTGTGTATAATGCTGATTTTTTATAAAATTGTAGGTATTCCCATATTTGTGAAAATGTTTCAATCAAATTTGGTACAAAGATAGCTGATGATAACACCTTCCTACGAATACTAATTTAGTCGACTGAGCATAAAGGTCAAGGGTCACTGGGGGTTGAGATGTGTGAAAAATGCTTACATTTTCAGAAAACATGGATTTTGATGCTGCAAAAGCCAGCCCTTGCCACAAAGGTCACACATGTGTAAATCGGTCATACACTTGAGCCATAATGGCTTTGCCTTCATTGTTGTTGTTTTTGTTTTTTTTTAATCCGGTGGCGTCGTTTAGCGTGGATTCAAACTGTCATAAAGTTGTCACGATCATATGCAGCATATTGCGTTTCTGAAACCTATTATTTGGTGATTCAAAGCCCCCCCCCCCCCCTTTGTTTGCACTGCTACAGCATGTAAGAAAAACTCTCAGATGCATTGGGAGTATTATCTTGGGGCTGTACGTGCCAAATTAGTATTGTCCATCGCTTTAGTTTACGTTGAACGTATTGTAAATACCTTTGAATGCCAGTCATAACTACGATTTCTATTAGCAGCAGAATTTGATTCCGTAATTTTGCATTTCTTTGTGTAAATGCATTTTGTAAGTGCCAGTATATTGCAGCAGTTTTTTGTTATTTTTTTTAATTTTATACAACCTGTGACTATATATGCTTTGGACTGACTTGATCCTGCCAGACGCTGTTATAGTCAATGATAATCTCGAATGCTACACATTTGAATATCCAACCATAGTTGGCGCCGACGAGCTCCTCCGTGCGTGTTGATATGCGGGTCAGCCCCCTCGTAGCGCGCGCAGTGAACTACTCGCGCTGCAAATAACCTGTAGTCAGGGGCGGGTCTGGTGGATCAGTAAAATGCCATAGCAAAGTCCCTTTTTGAGGTGTTTGAAACCCCCCCCCCCACCTCCCCTCTCCTCACTAATTTTTTTCTTGGACGTTTATTGACACCCCCTTCCCCCTTACCCCCTTTCCCCCCCCCCTCCCCCACAACCCCCGCTCCCCCCCCCCCCACCCCACTGGAAAAAAGGTATAGGGTCGGGGAGGCCTTTTGTGTCAGGTTGAAGGTCCGAAACAAAAAACTGATCTGGACCCCCCTTCCAGCTTGGGACAAATGATTAGCCCCTGGTAGTACACTGCGCATGCGTGGTGATATGCAAGTCAGCCCCCACGCCGCGCAGCGTAATACTCACTCTACAAGTACTGAGGGTGCTGATTCGCATATCAACGCTCGTGGTCATTCAATTTTCAACATGGACGTCAGTCCGCACTTTGTACAGTCGTTCAAACTGTATCCATACGTGCGAGTGTGTATTCACAAATAAAAGCATAAAAGCATGGCGGCATTTTTTGTTAGCTGCTTTGCAAAGGACGCTTCATTAACTCATTCCAGACGTGCCGCCTACGAATACGCGGCGATTCGCCGCGTATCCGTAGGCGGCACGTCTCGAATGAGTTAGATAAATGTTGCTCTTGGAAGGCAAAAAAAAAAAAAAAAAAAAAAAAGCAGCAAGTCCAATTTCCAGGAAAGCGAGATTTTCAATGTATTAGGGCAGAGTGGCTGAAGTTTAATTTGTGTCCCAAAGGTATGTTCGGATGTGTGTGCGTGCGTGCGTTTGTTCAAGCATATATATTTAATTTCAGTTTAATTCAGATGTGCACACAGCTGTCTATATTTCATACGATCTTTGTGTTCAACGTGTAGCCACCTAAATGATGGTCTTTAATAACAGGTGACACTATTTCGCCATTACAGATTTCTCTTTAGAGATCACATCTATGACAACCTCAGTAGCGTAGGAAGATGTCACTCGTTGCGTGCCTGACACGTTACTTTCCAGCCTAAACAAAATCACCGGGGTGGGGGCGGCAAACAACGTGTGGATGGTGGTGGTGGTGGTGGTGGTGGGGGGGGGGGGGGCGGGTGAAGGGAGGAGGGACCTAAAAATAATCAAGAATTATAGACAATAGCTTCTGGGTTTTTTTGTGTTGTTGTTTTTTTTTTTCATTTATTCTCCAAACGATGATTTAAAAAACAACAACATCCTTGTTTCCTTTTTGGTTTTAGAAATATTTCTGTTTATTTAAAAGAAATATTTATTTCCAAACTTGTTGTAGAAACATATTGAGACAGTGGAACAGGGGATATTATAACACAGACCCACCCCCATCCCCACCCGTCCCCTAAACTTCATTTTCTTTGCCGCGGGGAGTTGTGGGGTTGGGGTGGGGGGGGGGGGAGGGAAACCCTCGGTTCCTAAGCCGTTGTAGCTAGTAGACCAAACACACACTAATCTATTAACCCATTAAGCACTGACGCTCTACAGCAGGAGATGGATCGACCATGATAATTCAAGGGTAGTGCCAGATTAACTTGGTGCCTGTCGGCGCCAAGCTAATCTGTCACTGTCCTTGAATGATCATGGTCGCTGCATCTCCTGCAAATGCTGCATTAGATAACGCCTACACAAATTTGGATGGAACGTGAGTAGTGTTTCATAAACCGCGCGTCTCACGTGAAAATGTTACCGTGCAACGTTCTGTTTTGGGAGTGTTGTGTTCAAAGTGCTGTAACTTAAAGGTAACGGAACGGAAAAATATGCAGTTTATTGCATTGTATTCATATGTGTGTAAGCTTGTTAGTGTTGCATACACAATTTTAATATCTTTAGGCATTAGAAAGATATCATCTCCAAAACTTTGTAAAGTTTTGTGGTGTTTTTTTAAATTGTTTGTTTGTTTGTTTTTTTGGTGGGGGGGTGGGGGTGGGGGTGCGGGTGGGGGGGGGGGCGGGGGAGGGGGGGAGGGGAGATGTGTACTGCATATATGTGTGTGTGTATAATACTTTTTTGTGGCTCACATGCGAAGCAAAAGTGAGTCTATGTTTTGGGCCAGTGGTCGTCCGTCCGTCGTCCGTCCGCTGTCGTCCGTCGTCCGTCCGCCGTCGTCCTTCGACCAAGGTAAACGTTAACGTTTGCATTTTCTCGGAGACTATTCAAACAACATTCTTCAAACTTGGCCCAAGGATACTTTGTGGTAAGACCTTTCTAAACATACCAATTTGAGTGACTTCTAACTAAGGTCAAGGTCACACTGGGTCAGGCAATAGGTGAATAATGGCTATATTTTGACTTTATTTTTTTTCTCAATTACTTTTTACAACTAATACAAGGATACCTGGTGATAAGACCTTTCTATACGTACTAATTTGGTTGATCCCTCGGAAAAGTCAAGGGTCACATTAAGAGCTTATGAAATAGTGAAATATAGCCATAATTATTTTAACAAAAGTTGTTTTTTTCTCAAATACTATTTACAACTTTAAACCCAAACTTGGTACAGAGATATCAAATGGTAAGACCTATCTATGCATACTAATTTGGATGACCCCTTGAAAAGGTCAAGGGTCAAAAGAGGATAACAAATGTGTGTAAAATGCTGATTTTTGATACAATTGTAGGTATTTCCAAATTTATGCAAAAATTTTCAACCAATTGTGTTACAAAGAGTGCGCATGACAAGACCTTTCTATGCATACTAATTTAGTCGACTCATCACTGTAGGACCGCGGTCCCGGTATTAACCCATTCAGCCCGAAGGCCGTATTTTCCAAATATTGGAGGCGCCATCTATTGACTTTGCACCAGTTGCAGGAGATGGGTCGACCATGATAATGCAATGGTAGTGCCAGATTATCTTGGCGCATGTCGGAAATTACCCGCCAGCTGGGGGTCCAAGCCGCTCCTGTTGCTCAAAACAGGTTCTGCTGCGTGCATCGCTAAACCGTGACGTGAAACATTCCACAAAAAAACAAATTACGTCATCAACTTACGTCAGTCAGCCGCTATGTCGGTGGATGATATTTTGATCAGTCTCCACCTCGCCAGCAAGCACGACTACCTTGTTCATGCCAAGTCCAAAATGCAACAACATCTTTCGTCTTTTCTCAGCAGTGACGGAAAAACGTATATTCAGCATTCGCATCATCAGTTAGTGTGGTTGCAGCCGACTTTGCTCACTGTGGATGACCAACTTCTATCATAAGCATGGACAACACTTCAAACGTTGGGGAGTGTGTGTGTGTGGGGGGGGGGGGGGGAGGTGGGGGGAGGGAGGGGGCGGGGGTAGGTTGTAGACCAAGCGCAAAGTAAGGTAGGTTCCAGAGCCCCCCCCCCCCCACCCTCCCCCAAAAAAACAATAATAAAAAATAATAAAAAAATAAAAATCAATAAAATAAATAAAAAAAGAAAGAAAAATAAAAATTAAAAAAATAAATAAATAATAATAATAATACTGAAAGAAATAAAATAAAATAAAAAGAAGGCCCCGGCCGGGGTTACCGGGGTGGGGGGGGGGGGGGGGCGACAGTCCACATCATAATTATTTCTTGCTCAAGATACTTTTAGTTTTGTAACAAAATTAATAAACAATTAAAATGTTATGCTTTTGCTGTTGTTGTTGCTACCATGCCAAAATATGTTTTTCTCACTTGACGCGGCAGTTGCCGAACACGTCACTTGAAATGCAGACGATAATGTGGTAGTAAGAGCTACAGCCTCGCCACAACCTGTGCACTGGCGTAAACCAGGCCGGATTGCCGTGGTTAAAGGCAGATTGCCGTGGTTAAAGGAATCCAACTACGAACTGAAATCGCACCAAACTTATTGGTGACTTACAACAGCCTGGCACTAAACAACCCAAAATGCCGCTATGAAAACACGGCTGCAAAAACGCAATGCCGAAGGTAACAGAGACGGCGAGGGAATCGCACCAAAGTTGGTGATGCACAATATCCTAGCACTGGTAAACCTCGCACAGTACGTCGAATTACTCCACGGGGAAACGCAATGAACCCGACCAACTCACAATGAACGAACAACACATACCGTCAAACAACAAATCCACAGACATTCCTTTGAACAGAAGGGCGGATGTGATAACTAATTCACACCTTTGTGGTCAGGTTTGGTCCGCTGATGAGAGCAGTACCTGGCTTTTTAAAGTGAAACATGTTCGAAATACACAAAGGATTGAGTGACTAGAACAAAATCGAGACCTGTGTCACAAAACGTTGTGTATACGGCCAAGCCAGAATCAGGCTGAAACATTCATGCGTGCGATGTGAGCACCGTTTTTTTTCCAACAAAGTCTATGTAAAATGCAACAATATAGACATAATGCAAATTTTTTTGGTAAAAATGTGTCTGTACATCGCACACCACTATGCGATGTCTTGATGTGACCAGCCGTATACCCTTGTGACATTTCACAAATCAGTCACGTTTTGTGTTAGTTGTCAGGTGTATTTCGGGCATGTTTAAGCCTTTATTGGCTAAGGGCTGCCTTCATCAGCGTGCTGACCCTTTTGTTTTTGTTGAGTAAACCTTTGTTAGGTTTTTATGGTAGTTTGTTTTCGGTTCATTCTGTATTGTTCAAATAGTTTATGTATTCTCGCTAACGTCACTGCCAATTGAAAGGGCTAGTGGCGAGTAGAAGATAATGTCAGTCGGGGCGCAGCCACTGCTTATTGTATGAGCTAGTGTTGCGTAGATGGCTTCTTGATTGTAGTTCAGTTTTGTTTCCACCACTGCCAATTGGTAGGGCTAGTGGGGAGTAGAAGAGCTGCTCTGTCGAGGCGCTCCCACTGCTATTATTGTGAGAGCTAGTGGAGAGTAAGGCGTTCTTGCGTTCTTCAGTTCACTTCCCGCAGTGCTGGTGGACGCTGCTCGAACATGGCCTGCCGGTTCAGTTTTGAAGGCTCGTGCCGTCAACTGTATAAGCTTGAAGCGGGTTTGTCACGTGACTCCTCCTTTCTATGGCTGGCTGCAAACTGGGGTGCGTCCGCTCCCACTGAGCGCGCCGGCCGGCACGGTCCAGAAGTGTCGGTGTGTGCAGCAATTCGCCCGGTATACCGTCTTATGTTGTGCCATCATAAGGACCAGTATGTCTGTTTTCTTCTTTGTAGGAAGGTAGTGGGGTTCACTCCGTTGTTGCTGTACTCGCATTGGTCAGCCTGTATCTTGTTAGAGGGGCACCAAAGAAGAGATACAAAGACTGTCTCAAGAAGTCACTTAGTGCCTGCCAAATCGACCACCACCAGTGGTCTTCACTTGCTGCGGACCGTGACACCTGGCGCTCCACCATTTACAAGGCAGCTGTCTCCTTTGAGGACTCTCACAGAGCTAGCCTTAAGAACAGCACAAACGATACAGAGATGATGGGATCATCTTTATCCGGGGATCGAATGAACTAAGAAATCAACAGCCTTTTCACGCTAGCAAACGCACACACAGAAGGAGTCAGCTTCACACACCAAATCTGTGCGAACGAGGCAACTTTCCTTGACATCACAATCTACAAAGGAACGAAATTCGAGGAAACCAAGCACTTTGATGTCAGAATGTACAGAAAACCAACCGAGACATTCCAATACTTACACCGAAAATCAGCGCACCCGCAGGCAGTTTTTAACGGCCTTGTGAAAGGAGAAACGCTTCGCATAACACGGAACTGCTCCGATGAGGAAATAAGACAGCAACAAACAGCCTTCTTCCACGAAAAATTAACAGCAAGACAATACAGCATAGCGACACTAACGGAACTTTCAGCGGAGGTGAACAACACACCCCGACGGACTCTCCTACAAGAAAGAAAAGGGAAAGAAAAGAAAAAACACCAGTCACCACCCCTCGTACTGGTCACCAAGTATAACCCCAAAACGAAAGGGCTCGCTAGAGCACTCAGGAAACACTGGAAACTGATCACAAACGACCAGGGCTGCAAAGAAATCTTCACGACACCTCCCATGATTGCCTACCAAAAACACAAAAATCTGGGGGACTTACTCATCTCCTCAAAACTGGCACCGCTCACGAACAACGAAGAACAAACAGGGTGACAAAATTACAGACCTACTGGTCCTTATGATGGAAAGACAAGAGAGACAAAACTGACCAAGTTTAATAACAGCCGAGGAACATCACCCGACAGGAATACAAACCAAGGGAACCAATGTATTACACGAAAGGCATGAGTCCCGGACGAGGAAAAAACAACAAACAAACAAAAAAAAAAAAAACAAACAAACAAAAAAAAAAACCAACAACAACAACAACAAAAAACAACAACAGACTGAATAAAAGTCAGTACATGTTTCTCCGAGTACACACACAGACACACAAGAACTTTGTGAAACCGGAACCACTCTCTTCACTGCAACAGGGAATAGAGCTGCAAGTCATCCAACAATACAACGGAGGCAGATGGCAAATGTACATCGGTGCCAACCACTAAAGCGAAACTTGGAAACCACGGAGGGCTGGAGCACAGTTGGCACACACCAACAAGACCCTCCCGACTCCACCTTTGGATTTGGGCAGAAGATTAACATCGCAACACTTCGATAACCACAACGGGAACCCCAGCTTTATCTACGTCTATGCCCACCTCAGACACAGTAGTAGGACGCTACGGGCGCTGACCGACCGCCACTCCGCGCGCCGCAGGCAGACAAGCCCCGCACATACATAGTGCTGCGATTGACGAAAACGCTCGGGTTTCAAGCAGCGACTGCTGTCCTTCCCGTTGGTGTGGCGAAAATACAGGAATACATGTTTTTGTTACATTGACCTCTACTAATTGGTCATAGTCGTGCCCGCTTTTCAAGGAATTGATACCAGATATAATAGTGTTGATATTTGCTGTAATTTCACGACATGTCGCATTGAAAAGTATTGCAACTTGAAATGGTTTCTTTAACATAATAATTATGCTGTAGACCGCTGGTGCTCATGCACGATACTTTAAGCACGCTTACTTGTGTGAGTGTGTGCGTGTGTACTTTCATTAACGTCATTGGAAAGCATGATCAAGTACTCTGATCAGTTTTATATATCAGAGAACAAACTGTGTGCACGGCGAGGTTTTCGTTTTTTTGGCTGGAGAGGACCGATCGCCGGGTTGGTTGGTCTCTCTTCAACTCTAATGCTGTCTTCAGCAGTACTGAAGTGAGGAACACAGCTGCATATTTCAAGATGCAATTACTGTGAAATAAACTGAACCCTCATAAGAATTACTCATGTGCCTCGTTCATATCAGAAAGCTTTGCTGCAGACGCAGATTCACCAGCAATGATTCTCTCACTATAGTGAGCACAGCTGTAAATCCTGGCACAAATGTAACAAACGCCTCCTCTATAAATTAATTATCTGCTTATGAGAATCTATGCTGTTTAAATGCGGAAGGTGGTGGCTGCCCGGTACTAGCACGCCTTAGTTTACTGATTAAACTCGATGGGCTTGCGGCCGCTGGTGTTTATGTTAGCTGTCAACGTGTTGTGGAGACGCGTGTAGGGGAGGAGGGGATGCGTTTCCCCACTCATCCAGCTGCAGTACTTTGTCGCTAGACTGCATAGAGCAACGCCGACAAGAGGAAATGATTACGTGCGGATTTGAACGCACTCTTAACCTATTCAGCACTCACAATTACAGGAGTGGAAACGCCGCGACAGAGCAGCTCCTCTACTTACCACTAGCCCTACCAATTGGCAGTGGTGGAAACAACTTGACTACGAAACTGAACTACAACCAAAAAGCTATCTACGCTCCCCTAGCTCATACCATAAGCAGTGGTTGCACCCCGACTGACGACATTATCTCGCCACTGGCTAGCCCTTTCAATTCAGTTGGCAGTGACGTTAGTCAGAATACATCAACTACATGAGCAATGCAGAATGAACCATAAACAAACTACCATAAAGACCAAAAAAAGGTTTACTCAACAAAAACAAAAAGGCCAGCCCGCTGATGAAGCAAAAAAAAAAAAAAAAAAAAAAAAAGGCCTAAACATGCCCGAAATACACCTCAGACAACAAAAATGTAATGTCATAAGGGTATAAAACGACTGATCACATCGAGACATCACATAGTGGTGTGCGATGTACAGACACCTTGTTACCAGAAATGTAGTGCCATCTACAGTCTACACTGACACAGCGGCCACCTGACCAGAAAGTAATGGAAGCAAGGAAAAGGAAATATACATCGTGTCAATCTCGGCAGGAGCAGACAGTTCCCCTTGAGCCCATTGAGACAAAACTTTGCCTGACAGGCTGACCGAATGCGAAAAGTACAGCAAGAACAGAGTGAACCTCACTACCTTCCTACACATAAGGAAGGCAGACCTACGTGTCCTTATAATGGCACAACATAAGACAGTATACGGCGGGATTGCTGCACATAACGCCACCTCTGGACCAAACCGGCTGGCGCGCTCAGAGCGAGAAGACGCATCCCAGGTTACAACCAACCACGAATCGACTGAACTAGACAAAACAGGAGTCACGTGACGAACCCGCATTCAGCTAATACAGTCGACGGCACCAGCTTTCAAAACTGAACCGGCAGACCATGTTTACGGGTGGCCAAAACACCGCGAAGTAAGTCATTAGTACATGTATTAAGTACTTGCATCCTCCAAAACAACCAGGCTGGGGCCAGGAAGGCCGAAGACCTGCCAGTGTTAGCTGAAGAGGTGGAAACAGCTGTACGCGGCCTGAAGGGAGGAAAGTCTCCAGGTGTAGACAACGTACCTGCTGAACTGTTGAAACATGGAGGAGAAGTAACAACGAAGGTACTCACTACACTCTGTCAAAAGATCTGGGAGCAAAAGAAATGGCCAGTAGAATGGACACAGTCTCTAGTGATCCCGCTCCCCAAGAAAGGAAACCTGAAACAGTGCCAGAACTACAGAACTATCAGTCTGATAAGTCACCCTAGCAAAGTAATGCTTAGAATCATTCTCAACCGCCTCAAAACTTTCGCCGAGGAACTGCTGGCAGAAGAACAGGCTGGCTTCAGAGTTGGAAGAAGCACTGTAGAGCAGATTTTCAACTGCCGCGTCCTGATCGAGAAACATCTGCAGCATCAGCGCGAACTCTACCACAACTTAATTGATTTCAGGAAAGCATTTGATCGCGTCTGGCACGACGGACTCTGGCAAGTCATGAGATCGTTCAACATAGAGGAGGGGCTGATCCAAATGATAGAAGCGCTTTACAAGAACGCCTGCAGCGCGGTTCTACTTAACAATCAGTCAGGCGAGTTCTTCAGGACGACGATCGGTGTCCGTCAAGGATGCCTGCTCTATCCTGTCCTTTTCAACATATTCCTGGAGAAGATCATGCAGGAAACCCTCCACGACCACCATACTTCAATCTCTATTGGTGGCAGATCCCTGTGCAATCTTCGATTCGCAGACGACATTGACCTCATGGCAGGCAGCAATAGTGAGCTGCAAAACCTGACAGACAAACTTTCAAGTAGCGCAGGGTCTTATAGCATGGAGATCAGTACGGATAAAAGCAAAGTGATGATCAACACCACAAGCGACAGCAGCAGCAACATTCACATGAACGGCCAGAAGCTAGAAGAGGTCAATAGCTTCAAGTACTTGGGAGCCACCCTGTCCAAAGACGGTAGTTGCATAGCAGAGATCCGTATCAGGATAGGTACAGCAACATCCGCAATGGCCAGGCTGGACAGGATATGGCGAAGTAACTCCATCAGCTTCACCATCAAGTACAGGCTTTACAAGTCCCTCGTAGTGTCTATTCTACTCTACGGCTGTGAGACTTGGACGCTGCTTGCAGACTCAGAAAAGAAAATCCAGGCCTTTGAGAACAAGTGCCTGAGGAAGTTGCTACACATCTCGTACCGCGAGCACAAGACCAACGAATATGTACGGAGCATCGTCACTTCCCTGGTGGGCCCACATGAACCCCTTCTGGCAACCGTGAAACGGCGCAAGCTTGCTTGGTTTGGCCACGTGACCCGACACAACACCTTGTCCAAGACTATCCTCCAAGGCACTCTCGAAGGAAGTCGTCGGCGAGGTCGTCAGAGAAAGAGTTGGGTCGCAAACATAAAAGAATGGACCGAACTCGAGATGCCAGACTTGCTTGCCACCGCCCAAAATAGAACTCAGTGGAGAGCACTGTCTGTTGCTGCTGCCTTTCAGTCCCCCCAACGCCCAGTTCGGGCAAGGGACTGATGATGATGATGACATGTATTAAGGCAGCCAATCAGAGTTCACAAATCGACCCCGTGACCGACATAGTACATGTATTAAGTCAAAGTACCAGCCAATCCAAGCCGCGTAGTATTAGAACGTGTAATAAGTCACTTTTTACATGTTCTATTATGAACAGCCAATCAGATAAGCGCTTACAAATAACCGCAGGGGTTACACCCTCGTCATACTCAAGGATATTCCGCGGGGTACTGCTAAAACCAGGAATAACCTGTCCTAAGTTAAAATAACCATATCCATACTATTATTGCGTACCTAAACACAAAATATTCATGTGTTAGAAGTTTGGTTTACATTAAAGTTGATTTAGTTGTACTAGTAAGCCGTTTTCCACTGCCGTTGACGTCGATTACTTCCCTTGCTACACGATCGCGCTGTCCAAAAACAGTCGGAATAACTTCTCCTAAACCAAAATAACCACATAAACACATATTATTAAGTACTTAGTCGTAATATTCCTATATTTGAAGTTGTAGGTGCCGCAAAAAGTGTTTACTTAGCGTTAGAAAGCTTCGATGGGCTTGTTCTTTGAGCATCTTGATCTATGCATATCTTCACCCTACATGCATTCGCCCAGACCGTTCGTCCCAATCACATTTCGTCTCATGATGTTTCATCCCCTATGCTCTTTATTGGTACACATTACGCTATGAACGGACCACGATAATCAGCTGACATTCAAAGAGAAGATAACTGGACCGTTTCTGAGCTCAAATAGTTAAAGGAAACGTTTCTGAGTTTGTATTTTTCAAGCAACCCTTAATTTATGTTTAAATATTTTGGTGCAATGGATATAAATTATTATACTCTGTGTGTATTAAATGTATTATACTCTTTATATTTTAAATTTATTTGCTTTGTTGTTTTTTAAGTCTCCTCTATTTATGGAAGGGACTTTTTAGGATTGGTCGTGGTGGGGCGAATTTAATAACATGTCCATGTCAAAGGTGGGCACTGAGGCCCAAACCTCTGACAAATGAATAATAAGATAAAAATTACGTCATGTCTAGTTTGGCACGAAAGGCGGTATGTGTGTGTGCGTGTGTGTGTATAAATGTAGACATGAGAATCTCAGATATTGCTGTCCTGGCCATACAAGCTCACTTGAAACTTGACGCAATACTTTATTTAAGGGATGGTTAAGAGAGCCTCCGAGCATTTTGTAACTGATGGATGTCTCATTGAAGACATAAAAAAACATTTATAGAAAGTCGGTTCACCCAGATTAGGGTCCATAATTTTTGTCATATTTACTTGAAATGTAGGACATAGCTAGTTTGAAGAAAGACACAGGATGAGTTCGTTAGACATCTTTGTACCTCTTTAACTTTTTAAAATAATAATTAATTCACTTCTGCAAGTTTTGGATCTACTATATACTCAGATCAAACAGGCAGCCCTGGAAGCGGCTGTTTGGAACAAAACAGTCAGCCCTGGAAGAGGCTGCGTGCTTTTGGCCCTGGGACGAGTGACTTGAAACATCAATTTTGTCCCCTTGTTCACGGCGTCGTAATTCTTGCGTTGTGTTGACGTCAAGCTTATAGTGATGTCATTTTGTTGCTCCTGCTATTCTTCTTCATAATTGCTGTCACTTCTCCAGCCCAACAGAGCATACTAATTTGTGTGAAAGCAGGTTGACTTTTCTTAGCTACATATAATACTAAGTATACGGGTCACTTCCATGCTCTTCTGAAAGCGAATCGATGTGTGCCAGTGTGTGTGTTAGTGCGTGCATGTGCGCTCCAAACATCTTCAAGAGGCATACATTCTCATACACCCGAAGGGCACATGCAGGAGGATCTATGCCAGATGAACGCGCGCGCGCGCGCGTGTGTGTGTGTGTGTGTGTGTGTGTGTGTGTGTGTGTGTGTGTGTGTGTGTGTGTGTGTGTGTGTGTGTGAAAGTCAAACAATGACAATGATTTTTTATTTTACAACGGTGAAAGTTTTGGTGAAACCATTTTTCGAACTTGCTGTTGCTAATCTACATAACATATAATGCACAAATCACAAAATAATATCTTTAAATTGGGAAAAACAAAATATAAAAAGAAAAAAAAATGAAAATATAAACTTTAAAAAAAGAAATCATTGAAGAAGTGGAAATAAACATAGAAAATCTCACACATACACACAGTTGTAAAGGTGTACATATCCATACATACATTCATAGACACAAGCACAAACACATGCGCGCACACAAATACGTACAGCATTAGCATCTTGTATTAACTGAAGATATAACTGAATGAAGAGTTAGAAAGGGGAAAATAGAACACTGCAAGTGCTTACGATGATGAGGTGAGGTACTTAAAGAGACCGGTTTTAAAAGATGAAAGCGTTGTTGATGTTGTAACATTTTTGGGCAATGTGTTCCATATGCTAGCACCCGAGAACACTAAACTTGTCTTATAGAGATCGATACTAGGTCGTGGCACAGTAATGGACTGCCTTGATCTGGAGTATGTTGATACCGGGAGGGAAAACATTTTTGTTAATATACTCGGGGAGTCTGTTATTCAATACTTTGAACATTGTTATTCCCTTATTGTATAATAAATGTTTTTTCAAGGGGAGAATTTCTAAGGTTTTCAGTTTATTATCAGTTGTTGAGTTAGGGTCTGAAAAGATAATCTTCGCGGCTCTACGATAAAGAAAGTTCAGCCTCTTTAACTGGACCTCGCTTGCGCCATCCCACACCGTGGAAGCATAATCTATATGTGACCTGATGTGGACATTGAAGAACAGTTTTCGTGTTTCTACATTAGCTATATGTTTTAACTTGGATAAAATAAACAGTTTCTTTGATATTGTTTTACATATATTACTAAGATGGCACTGCCATTTAAACTGGTTACTACAGCAACACCGAAAAGACTATGTTCCGTTACCTGGCTGATAGATTTGCCTTGAAGGGACAAGCTGAGTGAGAGAGTGCCGAGGTGGTGCTTTTGGCGGGTACTTACACCCATACATTCAGTCTTTGCAGGGTTTAAGATCATGGAATTGTTACTGCATCATCTGTTAATGTCCTGTAGTGTGTTTTGTAGGTGCTTGTCAATTACTGACAAATCCTTATCGGGAGTGTGTATCGCCCCAGCCAGCACACCAATATAGGTCCAATATTGACCCAATATTGGCTTAGATATTGGGCCGATATATGGGTGTCGATATTGGTCCAATATTGGAAGTGCAAATTTGCCCGATGTTGGCCCAATATTGGGTAAATGTTGGCTGCCAGGCTGGTTGATTGATTGATTGTACATTGCTTAACGTCCCGACAGCAACAAGGCTTTCTCAGGACGTGCATGCACTGCTTGTGAAAAAAAAAAAAAAAAAAAAAAAAAAAAAAAAAAAAAAAAAACAGAACATTGAATGTATGTCGCCAGCTGGTCAAATACGTTAAATAAACCTAACACATGGGGCCTAAATAAAGCTAAGACCATTTAGCAACACACAACCAATATCAAGAGCTACAGGCAGTGCAGACAGTAGGGAGAGTTTTAAAAAGGCAAATACAGGTGAATGGACAAAGGGTAGACAGAAACACCTGCCCCAGAATAGAGAGAAAAACCCACCCTGTGGGGCTGACCAGGGTGACCCTGGGAACTTAAAAATACCTAACCCCACCCAAGTCCCCCAGGGCAGACCCGGGTGGGGTGGCTGCCAAGCTGGATCCATCCTAGGGCCAATATAGTGAATGTTGGCTGCCAATGTAGTGCCAAGCTAGAACCATCCTAGAACCAGTATGGTGCCAAGCTGGATCCATCCTAGGACCAGTATGATGAATATTGGCTGCCATTATAGTGCCAAGCTGGATCCATCCTAGGACCAGTATGGTGAATATTGGCTGCCATTATAGTGCCAAGCTGGATCCATCTTAGGACCAGTATGGTGAATATTGGCTGCCATTATAGTGCCAAGCTGGATCCATTCTAGGACCAGTATGGTGAATATTGGCTGCCATTATAGTGCCAAGCTGCATCCATCCTAGGACCAGTATGGTGAATATTGGCTGCCAATATAGTGCCAAGCTTAATCCTTTCTGGTGATATTCTGCCAACCTTTTTCCAACCTGTATAGTATTGTCCCAGATTTGGATATTGGTAATTTAATCCAGCTTTCAGTCATATGAGGAAAAAGACCATCATGCAAACATATATAAATCTGATAGTTAGCTTCATTATGAGCGAACACTAGGCCTGGACAATTGCCATTTTCCCTTTGCATGGCAAGATCAAATCAAACGTTCATCAAAATATGTAACGCCTACCTCAAAACACAACTTAAAGAAAAAGACCTGAACTCATAGATTCACAGTGATGCACAAGTTTAATCTGATTCTCAGTTTTAAAAATAGAAAACATTTTAAATATACCGATAGTAATTATAAGCATGCAATATGAATAATAAGGACAATGATTATCTCAGCTAACCATTTTCATCTGATAATTACTGCCTGAAATAATTTGACTATGTTGGCTCAAGAGAAGTGCCAGAACAGCTTTGTGCACAGTTCTGGCACCACCCTTGAACTAAAATGGTTGATGTATATCTCCTTACCCATAACATAGCTTTCACAGGGCAATCTGAAGTTAAAACAAATCATCCTCAGGCAGGATCTGGGGCACAGTATCAGAAAACACTTAATTGAACCCAAATAAGCATGAGAAATAGGAAAGTAAATATTTTTCATCTTGCACTAGCATGACTATGGTGCACATGTATAGTCTGTCTGAGTACTAGCTGTCTACTTTTCTTTTACTGGCATGCTGTTTCTTTTTTCACATCCTAAGAAAGTCTTGGTGCTGTTTGGAAGTTAAGCAATGCAACCACCCAAATGTTTTCACCGTTTTCCTCATGTATCATGTTTTCAGTCACTGTGTACTCTTGCTACATCAATTACATGCCATAGGAGCACTATCATACTCATAGTAACTTACTAGCACTAACCATGTACAGATGCTGATTAGCTCTTCATAGAGACTACTTTAAACTGCATGCACACATCGGTAAGCATCACCCCCTGAACAGACAGTTTGTGTGGGAAAATCTGTGCATCAAGTCAGAGCATAGATAAAATACATGGTCCACATCTTTGAAAAGTTTGTATTTAACCCACAAAGTAGCTTACAGTTACACTGAATGATGCCTTGCTTTGGGAAGTACATACCCGGTTGTCAAGAATTTTTTACTGCGTATTTATGAAGTCCTTACTAAAACTTTAGTAGCAGGCATACATGATTAATTTTATCAAGTGGAAATGTGACTGGCCCATGGGCAAGTAATCGTATTAATGTAAATGCCACTGAAAGCATTGTGCAACTGGAAACAAAGTGTGCCCAAACACATTATTACCAATGCAGATATTTAACTGTTGGCAATGAATCTCAGGACATCCTCATAAAGCCGCACTCCTGACACAAATTCCTCATGCTGTCCAGCCGTAGTTCTGGAGGACAACGGGTCGACAGTAGCCTTGAGAAGCTGAAGTCTGCCATTCATCAAAGGGCATGTGATTCATTCAACTTCTCTTGCCTGACGTGTGGGTGCTGGCTGCTGCCTTTCATCATCTGCAGCAATGGTAGCCTCAAGCCGACGTCCTTCAAATATGTCTCTCACAGCTTCATTAAGAAAGAAACAACAGATTTTGTAAAAGGACACAAAAATAACAAAAGAAGAGAAATTAACAACTTGCACAGTTCACATGTATGACTAAACTGCATAAACTGCTGGCGTTGCCGAATCACTTATCACTTTCGAATCATGAATCATACGCGATTTTCAATGATGGAATGATGAAGAAAAAGCAAAAAAAAAAAAGCTCAAATGCTATGGTTTCGACAAGCCGCTGTCATATATACTATCACCCTCTGACATTTTTACACCGCCGAGTAGTGCCCAAGAAGATACTGCACTGTGTGCAGCACTTCGACACTTTCAGAGGTTTTGGTTGCGTGTTCTAATAGCTTCAGCACGAAGAAGGCACGTGGTCGACATGCATGCATGTGTGTGTATGTGTGTGTGTGCCCTGCGCGCACGCATGTGCTCACTGTTGTGTGTAAAAGAGATTACCAATCACTCAGGGAGAGGGAGTTACGCTTTGAATGATTAATTCACCAGTTATTTAATTTTAAACTAAACAACATGGAAATGATGAAATTTTTCTTAAATAAATTTTCTGACCCGTTATTATACTCAGATGGGGGTCTGTGTGCACACCTGGGGGCCTACAGACACTTAAAGCAGTTGTAAAAACAGGAGCCCCGACAACAATATTTTGTGACCTTTTGGCCACTGAAATGAGCCACAGTTTAAGTGCCTTAAGCCATTTTACCGCATGGCTGCATTTCCACATTTTAAATGTGTCAAATGGACTATGTACCAGTTGCAGGAGCTGAATCGACCATGATATCTGACACCAAGCTAATTTGGCACTACCCCTGAATTGTCATTGTCAAACTCTAGAGCGTCAGGGCTAAATGGGTAAAGTAAAGGGATGGCTTTGTGTAAGTGAAAATGTTTTCTGGAAATGAGTCAATAATGCGATACTTAATGTCTTATCAGCTACTCACTTTGCAACATACCTTAGCCTTGAATTCAGAGTTGCGACTGAAACTCCAAGCATTTCAGCCATTTCTGTTGTCCTGAAATGCACATCCTGCATCAACTGCAGCTGTTTCACAGGTATGTGGTATCGAGGAGCGTGGGCCTCACCCCTGGAAACACGCTGAGCTCTTTAAGTACTGTGGGCTGCCAACAAAAAATGAATTATTAATCCATTGCGATTGTACAAAGTGGCCACTTCAGTGAAGACAGCACATTCCCTGAGGCACTGCCTATCACATATGTTGTGTACAATGATGTATGTAGTGTATTATTACTACATGTGTAAATGTACAATGAAAATGTTCCCACCTGTCCTCTACACTTTTCAGTTATGGAAAGTGTACTTTTTTTCTAAGAAAATTATTTGCAAAGTGTACTGAAAGTTTCACTAGTGAAACAGAAACAACCCGTGTAAGACTAAGAGCTGCGTTATATCTTTTCTCAGTCTTGTACAAGACATGGGCTCCAGTCTGACTATGTGTTCTCACTTTTTGCAGGATTCAAAAAGAGGTACAATGGGGCAAACAATGTCACCAAGTCAGTAAAATACAACTTACTTGGCGCATGGGATTCTGGCATTTTCGGGACTCCTCCAACATCTGCGTCACCTGATCTTTCAGTGACGCTGCCGTTTCCACTGGAAGATTACGGCCAGACACTTGCGCTCTAGTGATTCCAGGCTGCAATTACAGAAAGACATCTCTGCATGTATATGATCTAAATTCCTCAGCATCCCTATCAACAAATGCCAAATTACTCAATACTCTTATTAGAATGCTGACCAAGCCTGACTAATAGACACATAACAAAACCAAAGAGATGAAAACAGTACCGGTATAATGGGAATTCAATACAACCAGTGAATATATACTCTAAAAAATTGGTCAGTTCAGTCTGCTAGCCTGAAACTAATTTAAATTATTAATAATTCTCAAAAACCATGCTAAAGGTGCAGGACTAAGCTCACTCATGCAACTGCCCTTTGCCTGGTCTTTGTCTTCACTGTGAAAGATGTCACCGGAGCCAATAATTTTTTGGAGCTTACTTTTGGCATGCTGCATTTCAAAGCCACATTGCCTACACGGCCAATTGAGTGAAAATTGGCAGATCGTTGAGAGTATTTTTCCTTTGTCGACTTATCGCTGGCACTAGTTCAAGTCCCAAATTCAAGAATCAACTTCGATTCTCTGCTGAAGCAATCATATATCATGTTTAGAGGCCATACTATCAATATTAATTAAATTCATTGTGACTTTAGGACACTGCAAATGTGCAATGCAATAAGACTGTCTTTATGTATTAACATGAGCTAAGGATTCCTTTTTTTTTTTAATAGAAAAAAATAAGAGTCTCAAAAACGTTTATATATTTTAAGATCAGAAACGGTCCTGTTATGTTCTCTTTGAATGTCAAATGATTATCTTGTTCCGTTAATAGCGTAATGTGTTTCATTAAATAGCAACGGGGATGAAACGTCATGGGACGAAATGTGTTTGGGTCGAACGGTCTGGGCGAATGCGCGTAGGGTGAAGACAGGCATCGATCAAGAGACTCAAAGAACGAACCCTTCGAAGCATTATAACGCTAAATAAACAACTTTTACGGCACCTACAACCTCAAATATAAGAATATTTCGACTTTAAGTACTTAATAGTATGTGTTTATTTTATTAGGAGAGGTTATTCCGACTGTTTTCAGACAGCGCGAATCCACTGATACAGCGCGATCGTGTAGCAAGGGAAGTAATCGACGCGTCAACGGCAGTGGAAAACGGCTTACTAGTACAACTAAATCATGGTATTATTAATGTAAACCAAACTTTTAAAACATGATTATTTTGTGTTTAGGTACGCAATAATAGTTACAGATAATGGTTATTTTAGCTTAGGACGGTTATTCCGGGTTTTAGTAGGTCCCAGGCCGGTTTCACCGAGTCGATCCTCACTATTAGAAATTTGGAGTCCGTTGACGCTTTCTACGGTATTAACTGTATATTTGGAGGGATAAATGCATGAATATTTTACATACCTTAATATTACAGCAGGCGGATCCACACCAGAT
Organism: Semisulcospira habei; assembly: GCA_036245525.1. Classification (NCBI taxonomy): domain Eukaryota; kingdom Metazoa; phylum Mollusca; class Gastropoda; family Semisulcospiridae; genus Semisulcospira; species Semisulcospira habei. Next base: position 7,396,558 of record BTPG01000003.1, read on the forward strand.
ATGAGCGAGTTGCCACAGTGTGTCAATCTTTGTAGCGCACGGCGAAGAATTGTCTGTCCTTCCGCCATGTTTATCGCACACAACACATTTTGCAAAATGTAAGCGCTGCTTTGATTGGCTGATTCAATAGTACATGTATTAAGTATTTATTGCATCTGCTGCTGACTTAATACATGTTAAAAGTCTGTCACGTGTGTCGATATCTGGACTATTCATTGGCTGCCTTAATACATGTATTAAGTACTTAATACATGTACTAATGACTTACTTCGCGGTGCTTTGGCCAACCGTACATGTTCGAGCAGCGTCCACCAGCACTGCGGGAAGAGAAAGAACCAAAACGCAACAACCGCACTCAGTCTCCACTAGCTCTCACTATTAGCAGTGGTAGCGCCACGACAGTTCGGCATCCTGTCTCGGAAGACAATGGAGTATGCGCTTGCTGGGTCAGTCACTGGAGTGACCTCTCCAGTGCGCAAGCCTGGGCGAAGTGTATGGAGATCCGGCTGTGATGCCCAGTCGTCAAGATCCCCCTCTCGGCCTCGCTGATGTATCCAAAGGAATGCAAAGCAGTACGTTTGGCATCAGTTTGGCTGCAGGAGCTGCCAGAACAGTGCGTGAATACAGGCAGCTGTCTGCCTTCGGGGCTCCACTCCTGATTTGAAGGGTTTACTCCCCCACATTTGGCCGTTGGATCCAACCTGATCTCCTCCGTCCTCTAGCCGTTGGCTGTCAGAAACAGCTCATCCGCCTAGTGGTGCAATGTGAACACCACCCCCTCACGTGGTTTAGCCCACCAGCTGAGGTGGTTTGCCAGGGTGTGGCGCTTGGAGCCAGCACGTGAGAGATTAAGGAGATGGATGAGGACCAGTGATGCCCGTCCGTCCTATGTAGGACGCAGCTGCCGAACAGCAAAGGTACTACCTCTATCCAGAGCCCCCTACACCCCGCGCCACGACAGAGCAGCCCTTCTACTCCCCACTAGCCCTACCAATTGGCAGTGGTGGAAACAAAACTGAACTACACTGAACCAAGAAGCCATCTACGCTCCACTAGCTCATACAATTAGCAGTGGGTGAGCCCCTACTGGCGACACTAAATGTATTCTACTCGCCACTAGCCCTTTCAATCGGCAGTGACGTTAGCGAGAATACACCAACTACTTGAACAAGACAGAATGAACCAAAAACAAACCGTAACATAAAAACCTAACAAAGGGTTACGCAACAAAAACAAAAGGGTCAGCACGCTGATGAAGGCAGCCCTTAGCCAATAATGGCTTAAACATGCCCGAAATACACCTCAGACAACAAACACAAAACGTGACTGATTTGTGAAATGTCATAAGGGTATACGGCTGGTCACATCAAGCCATCACATAGTGGTGTGCGATGTACAGACACCTCTTTACCAAAAACAGGCAACAACATGCAAAATAAAGCAAACTCAATAAGCAAATCAAAAGTATACGTCAAGCGGTATATTATAGACAAACAAATAGTTCCAAACAGGGAGAGTGAAAAGGAAAGAAAATAATAATGCGTCGTACACAAATAGGGGCCCACAGGAAATATTGTATGTTGTTCCTTCGATCCCGGACCCAATGACTTATATGGCGAAATGTGACACAGGAGTGATTATAACATTCAGTTCACCTCCGGTTGGGTCTACTGCTCAAAGTAGATCATACTCTATAAAGTACACTATGAGTGTTAAATTTTGCTCTGTGATTTTATATCTAACGGCTTAGACAAAACGATTACATAATACAGACCTGCGCTATAATTCAAAACTAAACCGGGGCAAACTGCTGAGCTTTTGTAGGGTTTTGCAACAGTCACTAATTCGAGATGTGCCGCCACCGCATACGCGGCATAAGCCGCGTATCCGGAGGCGGCACGTCTCGAATGAGTTAAAACACTGAACATGAAGAACACCGACATAAATTAACAATTAACATTGAAGCGACGTTTCCATAAGCACGAATCCGATACGAATACGATCCGAACCTGATGCGGTGATCCAACTTTCTTTCACACATTACGTCATTTCCGCTGGAAGCCGGATGAGAATTCGTTTATCACATCGGACATGAAAACACACAAACGTGAAAAGGACTTGGGCGATTTTTTTCTGTTTCGGACCCGCTTCTGATTCGTATCGGTTTGGTACCGGATTCGCCTAACCATGAAATCAGTCCTACACGAAATTCTCTTTGACTTGCATCCAATACAAACAGGCATACAAGCACTCTAGTAAACATTATCCCTTCACTGCCCGGGGAAATGCGAACAAGACCCTGCAGCAAGGGGCACAGATCCCCATGAACCCACGCAGTTGTGAGACGCTTGAGGATCTATGCTTCTTGCTGAACCCACTTGTAATCCATGATTCTTTCTCGGATGTGGTTATTTCACGCTGAACTTACTATAATCGTAATAAACACAATGTGTGTCTACTGTTAGTAAAGGGGCTAACTCACACAGCTATAACAGACCACAAGTATACATCCAAACATCCACGATGGCTCTGTTGTTATTGAACAAGAGAGTATTGAGAAG
>BTPG01000003.1:7404118-7464118 GCA_036245525.1 Semisulcospira habei
ATCGCTAAACATGGTCGGCTTGTGTTAACTCCTTCAATACGACAGTGGCTAAAAGTGGCCTGTTGATGACAACTGAGTCGGCAGAAGACAACGCTTAGGCTACACTTTACACGCACTGTCGTCTGGCATGGTCCCCACATTCGGATCTGTGTGAAATTGCATCATACCTGCCCCTCAACGATCATCCAGAATGCAAACGATTTCAGTCCCCGAGCTGTTTTTAACTCATTCTGTCCCGACACATCATAGCCTCCGCAAGACACGGATCGAGCATGTCATAAGGGTATACGGCTGGTCACATCAAGCCAAGGCATCGCTTAGTGGTGTGCGATGTACAGACATCTTAGTTATAAATTTAAAAAAAACAACGACAACAGCCGAAGCAACCACGCGACGGAAATGCAAAACAAGGCGCGAACAACTGGACTGCACGAAAGATTTAAGCGCTGAAAACAAAGCAGACACGTTTAACAGACTGAATACAAGAAAGTCTATAGGTCTACACACACGGACAGATACACAAGAACTTCGGTGAAACAACCACTCTCTTCACAACAACAGGCAATAGACTCGTGAGCTGAAAGTCACCCGGCAGACCAACAGAAGCAGATGGCAACAGTACATCGGTGCCTACCAATAACGCGAAACATGGAAGCCGAGGGGGGGGGGGGGGGGCACCTGTCCGCGGCACACACCAAGAAAACCCGTTCCGACTCCAGCTTTGGATAGGAGCAGCAGATAAACGTCGCAACTTTTCGAAAACCGTAACGCGAACCCCAGTGCCGTTATCTACACCTATGCCCACAGCGGACGCAGTAGGAGTAGGCCGCTGACCGCCCGCCACGCGCGCCGGAGGCGGAGAGCCCCGCACACGAGCGCCCCCTCAAACAACAGAACGACTAGTGCTAGTGCTAATTTTTAAGGATAGGGACTCCACTTGCAGTTCAGTTCTCGCTGATTTCGTCCAGGGGTGGGGTGGGGTGGGGGGGGGGGGGAGGAATTGGGGTCTATGTTCTGTCTCTGGTCGTTACTGATGTCCGTGCATCATTTTGTATTCATCCTTTCGTCATGCCTGTCCGGGCCTTGGGAGGTTGGGTCGTTGAAGCTTGCTATCCCGTCTTGTAGGTCTGGGGTGTCAGGTTCCTGTTTCGTCCCATGGAGTCACTCCAGTTCAAGGTCCGCACCCTATTTCCTTTATTGTTTGAGGAGGGTTGATTTTTACTAACCCCCCTATACTTTCTCTTTTTTTTTTTGGTCTGCAAAACGGGCCAGTTGGCAGAAGGCCAACCCAACGCCTGCGCGTGAGCCTCAAAACGACACAGAAAAGCGTCAATGGAGTCCACAGACTCCTTAAACATTGGAAGTCTATGAAAATTACGTATGCCCGGCCTACTCGCGAATCACTATCTGGAGCTGTTCTAGACCCCGCCTCTCGAGCTAACTGTAGGTGTACCTCCCTATCTCTCTCTTTTTCTTCCCTCTGATACTCTCAGGCTAGTTCCTTCTCTCTCAAAGCTCTCTCCTTTTCGTCTTTCTCTCTCTGAAACGCTCTCTCTTCTCTCTCTCTCTCTCTCTCTCTCTCTCTCTCTCTCTCTCTCTCTCTCTCTCTCTCTCTCTCTCTCTCTCTCTCTCTCTCTCTCTCTATCTCTCTCTATCTCTGATCTTCAAACTCCGTCTCTTTTAAGGCTTTCTGAACCGCCTCTAGTTCCTCTTTCTTAAGGACTCTTTCTCTCTCCCTGTCCTCCCTATCTTTACAGTTCTCCACATAGTCAAAAAGTTTCTCCTCCTTCAACTCTAGCATTTCATCTTGCTTAATATAAGCCTCTACCGGGTCTGACGCCATATTTACAGTAACAGTCCCCCAAAGACTGAGCTCTCGCCTACAACTCATTAAAACTCCCCGTATTAAACGTTCCACTTGGGCCACGGGCCTCACGGACTCATCGGCACAAACAAACCACTGACAACTACTGTACCGTATTAAACCTACTGTGTGAACCCTATGCAAGAGCATAGAGTTTCATCACACCCAGGTTAGCCCGGGGTGTCGGCCCAGTGTGGGGCCGGGACTCCTCGGGGCGCGCCGCGGTTTCCGAACCCGGCCCGCCGTGGTACTGTCAGCCTCGGTGCGGCCACCGCGGGGCACCCCGGGTCCCTGCCCCCTCCGGGTAGGGTTAGTAGTTACGGGCCCTGTTTCACCGGCTATGGGGGTGGGGGGGGGGGGGCACCCGCGACTCTCGACTGAGGCCGCCTGGGAAGGTCGCAGGAGCCACCCGGCCGGAGGAAAAAACTTGAGTATACAGCGGACGACGAAATAGATCAGGCGGTTAAGCGTCGGAGCAAGGGAGCGAAGGGAATCGCCGGTACGTGGGTTCGAATCCCCGTTCCGGCCCCGGTAGCTGGACGTAACAACCCACTGGCAGGGAAAGAAGACGGGCTTGTTCAATCGCATGTCAGTTGAAAGGTCCTGGTAAATCAAAGTGGCACATTTTCAGTGCGCCTGAATTGATCAGTGTTAAGGTCGTACTCTATAAGCAATAGATTTCCCTGTCCATTATCACTTCGGTCCGTGGACATTAAACACCTAACTAACCAGGAAACGACGAGATCATTTCGACACTTGTTTGCGCCATGAGCTGCACCACTTAGCATTGGCTGCGAAACAGAAAAGTTTCAAAATCGCCGGCCCAAGTGCGAAAGCTACTGGCTGAAGCGCTTCAACACAACAGACTTCTGCACCATTATCTCCACCAATTAGCAGCGGTAAAAAGCAGAACCGGCGAAGAAGAACATTGCTTTCGCAAAGTACCAAAACGCAACAACCGTACGCTCCGGCCACTAGCTCACACAATAGCAATCAGTAGAAGCGTCACGACAGAGCAGCGCTCTTCTACTCAGTCCCCACTAGCCCTACCAATTGGCAGTGGAGAAAACAAAACTTAACTTCAACCAAGAAACCATATACGCTCCACTAGCTCATACAATTAGCAGTAACCCAGCAAGCACAGTATATTGGGCAAATATTGGTCCATTGCTGGATAATATTTGATATGATATTGGGCCAGTATGCGAGAGCTTAGCGCCATGCCGCTGAAACCAACACGCGCGCCGGTAACGCGTGAGCCAGCGCGCGAGCCGGTATAATCAATCTCGGTGCCGGCCAAGCTGGCACAATCACGCAAGCCGCCGGAGGCTGTGCCTCGCCTGCGCGCTGCTTCGCCTGCAAATGTTGGCACACGGCAGGCGAGCCAGTCTGGCCTAACTCATTCGCAACATTCACAGATGAAATTTAAAATCTGACATTTATCTTGAAAATAAATACAACGCAATCTTTTACCATAGTTTTGGCACGCCGTGACTTAAAAAAAAAATAAAATAAAAAATAGATACATTTATTTGCCGCATTTATGTTTTGTAAGACGCTGTCTTGCATGCCGGTATAGCACCTCGTGCGATTTATTGCGCCAAATTTGACTGAAGATCAAGGCTACAAATTCCATTGCCAGACCAAGTTCTAGCTTTCTTCCTTCTACATTTCATTCGCTGACGCCACGTGCACTCTTGCTGATTAAGGTACACATACGTGTATAGTACAATTGTAAACTTCGGCCTTGACAAAAGATGGATTTTAAAAAGTGAGTCGAACTGGGCGAAAAGGAGAAATAATTATCTGGAATTCCCACTACAAGATCGTGCCGGCAGAGCTGGAGCGTCTCAACAGTCCTTGACAACGCGGTGACCACACATGCAGGAATATGGTAATTATACATTTGAAATCTGAATAGTGTTTGCATTTGTTTGTTTTGTGGTGTCAGTGCTGCTTGGGATGATGAATTTAGTTATGTAGCTGGAGGTTTAGAAACTAATATTTTATTAAAATTTATATGTTGTTTTGCCTTCCGTTTTACTGCTGCTCTATGCGGGGAAACTACAGAGAAAGGTAAATTTTGATTGTGTTTTTTTTTTTATTTATTTATTTTTTTTTGTGACAAATTTTATTTGTAAAACCATCATTTGTTTTTCTGTGTGTCTGCAGATTCTCTACTTATCCCATGTTGGAGGCTTGGGCTTTAAAGATTGTGTACCCATAGAGGACAATGCAACTTTTGATGAGTACAAGTGTCTTGATATTGACAACCTCACTGGACAAAAGTGAAAGAAGCCTTCAGCAGACTGTGTAAACTGCACAACGCAATCATTGGTAAACTATAATCAAGTTATGCTCTGTTTCATTCCTATTAAAAACAAGATGGGATAAACCATAACCCACAAAGTCCCTTCTATCTGTCCTCGCTGTCATTTCTCTACCTTTTGTCTTTGACCTAACTCTGACGTTGAATTTTCTCCTAGTCCTATTGAAAAAGTCTCGCAGATCTGCCAATGCATCAGTGAGTACTATAAGGGGCGCAGGACATACGCATCATTGATTTGGCAAACGTCATTAATTGTCATGGCGTATGTTTTAGTTTTTAGGTAATATTTTACGAGATTATATGAGTTTCACTTTCGCTTCAAATGCTTGAGAAAACTGTAACAAAACTAGAATTTCATAGTACAATTTCAGTTTTGCTATAATTTGTGTGAAAGCAGCTTGACTTTACCTAGCTACATGATACCTACTAAGTTCACGGGTCACCTGCATGCTCTTCTGAAAGCGCGTCGATGTGTGTGCGCGCATGAACGCGCGCTCCAAACATCTCCAAGAGGCATAGATCCTCATGCGCCTGAAGGGCGCATGAGGATCTATTCCTTCATGAGATGCGCGCATGTTTGTGAGAGAGAGATGATGATGAAACGTTTTATTCATAATAAAAAGTTTTAGGCATAGCAATGCCTATCTTGCAAACTGTCCTGCTACTCTACACATATAAAAATACATCAGACGATACAGCAAAAGATAAAACACATATAAGTAAAAAGACCCATTCCCCCCCCCCCCTCACCCCCCCCCCCTCGCCCCCCACCCACCCTCAGGGGGGAAAAAAAAGAAAGAAAGAAAAAGAGATAAATTAAACCAATATATATATATATATATATACACTAGTATAAACCTGACATATTAATGCAGACACTCGAACTATTACATAACCTGCAGCAATCTACTGTGCTGGAGCAACATACTAAGCAGAAAGATAGAACATTCACAACGACAGCAAATATTTATGGACGCGAGCTCTGAAGATAGATAACTTTGAAATAGACTTTAAATGAGAGGGCCAATTATTCCATGACTTAGCACCGGAAAATGATATGCTAGATTTGAAGATGTCGATTCTCGGTTTTGGGAGATGGAGTAAGCTGTTCCTCGTGTTCTCTCTATTCGTGTGGGAAAACAGCTCGCGGAGATAGGGAGGGGCGGCATCATTTAGAATTTTTTTGCACAAGTAAGCATGTATTAAGTTCCAATTGTTTACTAAGTGGTAGGATATTAAGGGCTTTCAGTCTTTCATCAGTAGGGGACGAACCAGGAAGAATAAGCTTAATACCTCGCCGGTAAAGGGAATTATTTTTTTTCTCAAATGAATGTCTCCACAGCCGTCCCAGATATTGGAAGCATAACTACAATGTGTCTTGAGGTATGCGTTAAAGAATAGTTTTCGAGCATCAATGTCAACGATACGACTTAATTTGGATAATAAAAAGAGATTCTTCGAAATAGTACATGCAGTTTCTATGTGAGGCTCCCAGCTGAGCTGTTCGTCGACTGTCACTCCTAACAAACGATGTTTTGACACTTGCTCTATGGGCTGCCCAGAGTGAAGGGACAGTTCAAGGGGTTGCAAGCCACGTTGATGCTTTTGGCGTGTCGTCACCAACATACTTTTCGTTTTAGGAATACTAATAATCACCTGATTTTCTTCACACCAAGTTGACACTTCATCTAAACTATGTTGGAGGACAGCGCTCACGGTTAAAACATTTTATCAGATACATGTAATGATGTATCATCAGCAAATAGTTCACTGAGAGAGAGAGAGAGTGCCGCGCGTGCGAGATAGAATGACGTCATATTTTAGAGCCCATTCAGATGTTCAGAGCCTGCACTGCATGGAGTTTGCGTTTTATAAATATAATTATTATTATATTTAGAGAATTATGTCAGTATCTATGCGGTGACGGAATAGCCTCTTTTACGTCACCGCCACTGTCTGACTTTCTCTAGAAGTAAAGTTTTTTTTTGTGTTTTAATTCTTTTCTGAAAAGAATTAATTTTTACTAAAGAAGTTCAAAGGATACAAAGCTGGCTAACGAACTCATCCAGTGTCTTTCTCCAAACTAGCTATATGCAAAGCTTCAAGTATATATGACAAAAATTACAGTCTCTAATCTAGGTCAACCGACTTCCTATAAACGGTTGTTTATGTCTTCAATGAGTCATTAGGCCCTCTTAGCCATCCACTTATGAAAGTATTTCACCAAGTTTCAAGCTTGTGTGTACAGGAATGTCGGAGATTCTCTTGTATACATATGTAAACATACATACGCACATACGGCGCTTCTCACCATTAATGTACGTTCAGCAGCGAGTTTAGCTAACCAGACATGTTGTAATTTTTATCTTGTTGCTGTAATGTTTAAAGATTTAGCCTGCCCGCCTTACGGACATCATGGACATGCTATAAAATTTGCCCCAACGCGATCCGTCCTAAAATGTCCCTTCCATAAATTAAAGGGACTTAAAAACTGAAGTCCAAATGGGATCACATCATTCAAGTGACTGCATGGATATTGCAAAACTGGCTAAAGTGAGTCTTTGTTTTGGGTCATCTGTCCGATGGTATTTAGCCATTGCCTGTCATAAAAGTTGCATTGGTATTTCTCTGAGACTACGCAAGCCACAGTCTTCTGTAATGTTCAGACTTGGCCCAAGGGTACTTTCTAAGACCTATATAAACACCAATTTCAGTGACCTCTCTTAAAGGTCAACTCCACAGGAATCAGTAATCAGACAGGCATTATATTTTCAGATGGTGTGCTGAAAACAGGCACCAAGATCAGCATGTACAGAGCTGTCGTCCTCACCACCCTGCTGTATGGTTTCGAGTCCTGAGTCCGAGAGATACAAAGACTGTCTCAAGAAGTCACTTAGTGCCTGCCAAATCGACCACCGCTTGCTGCGGACCGCGACACAGGGCGCTCCACCATTTACAAGGCAGCCGTCTCCTTTGAGGACTCTCGCAGAGCTAACCTTAAGGACAAGCGCCTCAGGACAAAGAAACAGAGAAGCCGCAACTCAGAACCCTGGCCATACCTCCCCCTGCAGCAACTGCGGTTGAATCTGTCTGTCCCGGATTGGCCTCCGCAGCCACCAGCATGCCTGTCGACGTATTGGGTAACCCCTATAGAATCTTCCTTTGCAAAGTCAAGCCAAGAAGGTGGTGTGAGAAGGCGCCATGGCAGTGCAACAAACACAGACATAGACCACGTTTTAGCCACATGGCTTACTGGATCAATCGATCGCGATGGGAATAAGCAGAGGAAGTAGGCGGCAAAGCGAGCACACACACACAGACTGACAGTGATTAGTATAGTTTTAGTTTCTCTGCAAGCTGCTTAACCCTCTGGCTATCAGTACTGCCTGACATTGTGTTGGTTCCTGCAGGAACCATTGCGACTTATAGTACAATACAGACAGCCAAAGGGTTAACCATATCTGTGCCATCAGAATTATCATATTAAGTAGAATGAAGTGCATGTTTTGTGCTTTTGTCAAAACTACAATATCTTTGGTTATGAAACGTTATGAAATATATGTTGTGTAATGGTTATATATGGTATAGATCAGTCATTTTAGTCTATCATCTAAGAATTAATAATTAACTTTTTTCCGGCCGCAGCAACATAAACTTCAAGCAGAGCCCATTAATTTCAACTAAACTGTCCATGTCAAGAAAATTAAACTAATTCTCATTGCAAATGCAATATTAAGTTTCATTCTGATTCAAATATTCAGTTTTCTACACTGTTAAGTCAGTCCTGCCAAGATGCTTACATATTATTGTTTATTTTTACTAGTATAGTCAGACTGAGCAATTAAGCTTGCCTCGTGGATTTTTTGTTGATGCAGATAACATTTTAATAAGACATGCACATGTTTTGTAACCCTCTGTTGCACAAGTGTTTATATTTGAAAAGTGATGGCAGCTAGTTTAGGGCTTTCAAGCACTGTAGAGCAAACCTGTTTTTAGTTGCAAGTTATAAAAAATGCTGCATGCATGATTATAAAGATAATTGTCTTTGTTTGTTTAACTACTACCCCCCCCCCCTCAACCACCACATACACCACCCATCCATCCATTGGTATTTCTTTTTTGTTTTAACGATTGTGCCAATTTTTCAATTGTTGGTGGTTTTTTTTTTTTTTTTTTTTTTTTTTTTTTTTTTTTTTTTTTTTTTTTGGGGGGGGGGGGGGATTTTTTTGTAAGCGCCCTTCTAACGCTCTAATCAGTATATGTCACTGGAGGCATTTTTTAAATACTTTTTTTTTTTTAATTCTGTGTTGCTAGAATCAATATGCCCGGTCATATTTACATTTATTATTAACATTATGGTTTCATGGTTACATTTTTTTTTATTGTACCGATGCCAGTTGATCAGTATTATGTACATCAATTTGACACTCTTATTAACCCATTACTTCTTGATCCTAATTTTTTTGTCAGATTTGCTTATTGTCCTATGAAGGCTACATTAATATTACGCGACAGATCAACCATTTTAGATCATGGGTAGTGCCAGAATAGCTTGGTGCCTCAGGTGCCAAGCTATTCTGGCACCACCCTTGAACTATCATAGTCAATTAATTTCAAGCAGGAGTGCATCAGAATTAAACGGTTAATAAGGACATGTCATATAAGATTCTTTTCTTTTCATAACCAATGTTGTTTGTGCCAAATCCTGTATGTTTAGGAGGAAATTTTGTCTCCAATCGAATTGTCAGTATATTCTGTTAATCTGTAAGAAAGATAGTCATGGGCCAGTTTAAGAATGCGCTGTATACAAAATCTGTTATGTGTACAGATCCCATTGTCAGTGCCTCAACATGTGTGTGTATATTCAGTCTTACGTGTTGTGTCGTAGTCGTAGTATGATATCACACCAGACGCACGTACGTAAGGTTCTTTTAAAGAAACTTCACTCAGCTGCAACCCGTCAAACGTGGCTCAAGGATGTAGACTACACTGGAGTAAGAGTTTCAACAATATTTTAATTCAGCGATGCGATCTCCACACAATGCATTCCCAAATGCACCAACACTGATACAATGTCTCCTCTGCAAAATGTTAATACTGGTGACACAATGCGTTTCTCATACAACGTACACCACCGTTACGCTGCATCTCTCACAATGTACACCCTATATGGGGCACGTACCTACGATAAACTGTGTGTCACTACAACTGACAATGTATGAAAATGTACAAACGCCCTTCCCAGCCCAATCTTTTATAGTGTAATAACTTTCCAGAATAATCCAACAAATTCACACAACGCAACCAATCAGAACGGAACACGTAACCAAAACTCATAAATATTAATTTTAAAAAAATTTCTAGAATGAACTACAATAGTGTACAAAAATTCGACTGCTAATTTCAGCCCCTATTTTTGGAAATCCCGGCGCGTTGTGACGTCTCACAAAAGTATGGCAGACAGTTCATGACCTTGCCAGTTTCACGATCCTTCATAATACATACTGGCTGCTAATTGTACGCGCACAGAAAACAACTATGAATATTTGGGCGGATTTAATACTGTGTTGCAAAAATGTTGCCTACACTTTGACGTCACATGTGAGGACACTCGACAGAGCGCGACTTCGCTCGAACGTTCTAGTCTATTCTCAGCGAATCTACGCATTACAAAAATCGACCGCTCTTCTCCGTGCGACTTTGCTAGAAACTTCCGGACTAATCTTAGCGTATCATAACAAAGCCAATTCCGCTCTCTGCGGGAACGATAAAGAATCTTACTGAAAAGGTACGTGATTCGTAACCATGAGAGCTGAAATAAATATCAGATCGTTTCCTACGATTAATACATGCATGCTCTCACGGAACAATACAACCACAATCGTAACATTACCCCCCTTTTTAGAATGAAATTTAACGAAATTTCTTCTGAAATCTCAAAATACGGTGATGGCTGTGTTAACCTACACAGAACCCTAAGTAAATACAACTTCACATCAAAATTAAATGAACTCGACTACTTTAAAATAATCGCCTCACAGTTCCTTTAAACTGTCCTGAGCGCAAACATGTCCCTTTAAATTCTCATGGACACGGAATGTTTCTTTAAACTGTTCTGGACATAGAAATGTTCATTTAAACTGCTCAGCTCAGATAATCCGCTCCAACGCTCTGTGAACCCTTGATAGACTGTGATTTAACGTCCAAATTCTGCAAGAACATCGCCCATCTCATAATACGAGAATTTGTAAACTTTGCAGAGTTTAGATAGTTCAAGGGTTGATGGTCCGTTTGGAGAACAAATGGCACACCCAGAAGGTACAGTTCAACCGCATTACTCACCAGATGATGGCTAGGCACTCCTTTTCGATGGTCGAGTAGTTTTTCTCAGGTCTGGTCAACGTTTTGCTGGCGTAGCTCACTGGGTGGAGTTTTCCATTATCCTCTTGCATTAAGACTCCTTCGTTGGAGGCATCTGTTCTCAGGACAAAGGTTTTCAACGGGTCAGGGAGGTGTAGAACAGGCTTCTCGGTTAGGATGTCTCGAACCGCCTGGAATGCTCGCTCTTGGGCCTCCTCCCACTCCACTACGTTAGGTTGTCCTTTCCTTAAAGTCAGTCAGGGGTCCTGCGACTGCCGCAAAGTTTGGTATGAACTCCCGGTAGTAGTTCGCCAAGCCCATAAATGAGCGAACTTGCGTCTTGGTCGTAGGTCGCGGGGAATCCCTGATCTTCTGCACGTTGTTGTCGTGTAGCCCCTTTAAACCTTCGCTTAATTTGTGTCCGATGAAATCAATGTTGTCGGGCCCAAGAATACACTTGCTTGGACGGATGGTAAAATTTGCATCTGACAGACTTTGGAACAGTTCTCGGAGGGTTTTGAGGTGATCCCCCACCCCCCCAAGTTTTAATATGGATCAAAATGTCATCCCAGTAAAAGACCACATTCTGCATATCTTCTAGGATCTTTTCAGTCCTCTCTTCAATGTGGCGCCACTGTTCAGCATACCACAAGGCATCTTCAGGAACTCCCAATGACCGTCAGGTGTGACGAACGCTGTCTTACGGATATCCTTTTCTGCAACATTGATTTGCTTTTGCTTTGCTTAGGTCAATTTTGAAGAAGAATCGGTCTCCACGGACTTTCTGGAACAGTTCTTCCGTTGTGGGCATTGGCTCTGGATCGAAGACTGTTAGTTTATTGAGTTTACGGTAGTCCACACACACCCGGTTGGATCCATCTGGTGTCTCCACGATGACAACGGGGGATGCACATGGTGACTTGGACTCCCTGATGACTCCCAGATTCAGCATTTCCTTGATGTCCTTTTTCAGGTCTTCCCTCGTGTTATAAGGAAGACGATAAGGTTTGCTGCGAACTGGCTCATTTGATGTCAGATTAACCTCGTGCTGGACGGTGTCTGTTGTCCCTGGGTCAGGTGTAAACCAATGCTTGGACTCTTGCGTCAGGACTCGCAGTTCTTCTCGTTGAGTCTGGGTCAAATTCTGACCGAACTGCATGTCTTCTATATTCTTCTTATGACATAGTTCATTAAGGTCAAACAGGTTCTCGTCGTCTAGTCTTTTGTCATGGGCAAGATGCACCGATGCCGCCAGTTGTGGTCTGTCTTGACGACCTCTCTCGATATACTTTTTCAGCAGATTAGCATGATAAGTCTTTACCTTGTTGTTGACCTTGACTCTGTAGTCGTTGATGCCAACCACCGTGTCGACAGCCCACTCGGCACCGGCCTCCACGTGGCGTGGGTGGGTAGTCCACTATCCATTATCAGCTCCTAACACATCTGCCTGAGGATTCACTCCTTGTACTTGTCAAGGCCGTTAACCATATCTGGATAACCGGTCGTTTTCCGCCATCTTGGCGCTAGGCTGTGGTTGTGCCAATCCCCAAGCCGGGTAAGGATCCTTCCAACCCGGGCAACTACCGGCCAATAGCTTTGACATCATGTTTATGTAAGACTATGGAACGCTTGGTCAACGCGCGACTGGTGTGGCATCTTGTGTCACGTGGTCTCATCACAGACCTCCAGTGCGGTTTCCGGCGCTTCCGTAGTACAACTGACCATCTAGTCCGCTTTGTGTCTTTTATCCGAGATGCTTTTGTCAATAAGCAGCATGTCTATCCGATTTTCTTTGATCTTGAAAAGGCATATGACACTACCTGGAAGTATGGTATAATGTCTGATTTGTCGGACATGGGTTTTAAAGGGCACCTGCCTGTTTTTATTCACAATTTTTTGTCTAACAGGTCGTTCCATGTCCGTGTGGGTTCCACCCTCTCCGACTCCTTTGAAAAGGAGATGGGGTGTCCCTCAGTGCAGCATTCTATCTCCTGTTTTATTTAGCATTAAAATAAATAACATTGTAAAGGCCGTCAAGGATGATTCTGAATGCTCTTTGTTTGTGGACGACTTTGCTTTGTGTGCACGAGGTCGAGGACTTGCGTCCCTTGAGAGGCGCTTGCAGCTGTGCGTTGATCACATCCAGAGGTGGGTGTCTCTCAACGGATTCAGATTCTCGCCCTCCAAGACAGTCTGTGTGCATTTTACTAACCAGACGAAATTGTTTTCCCAAACCTAGCCTGAGCATTGCTGGAGTGCCAATTAGGGTGGCCGAAAAGGCAAAGTTTTGGGGGGTCATCTTTGACAAAAGATTGACCTTCTGCAACCATGTTAACTACATTAGAACCTCTTGTCAGAAGGCCCTCGACATTCTTCGTGTCGTTGGTCGTACTGACTGGGGTGCAGACCGCATTGTCTTGTTCGGTCTAAACTGGATTACGGCTCTGTGGTATATGGCTCGGCTTCCAAGTCTGTTCTACAGCGTCTGAACACAATTCACCATCAAGGTCTGCGAATATGTCTAGGGGCCTTCAGGACATCTGCAGTTCCTAGTCTGTATGCCAAGGTAGGGAAGCCTTCTCTCAGGCTCCGCCGCATCCGCCTCATGCTCAGCTACGTTCTGAAGCTGAAGGCCCATCCAGACAATCCTGCCTATGATTGTGTTTTTAACCCGTCGTTTGCAGAGAGTTACGATGCCCATCCGGGAGCTGTCTGTCCACTTTCCTTCCGTGTCCGACCTTATCTGCAGGCGGCCGAAGTGGACCTGGACAAATTTTCGGAATCTCTGCAACACGTCACACTACCCTGGCTACTACCAGTTCCTGACATCTTGCTGGACTTGACCGCCTACAAGAAGGACTGTACTCCACCAGCCATATACCAAAAGAGCCTCAATAAACTCCTTTCAAGTTTTCCTGGCTATTGTCGTCTTTATACGGATGGGTCCAAGTCTGAGGATGGGAGAGTGGCTGTGGCTGCAGTGTCCTCTCGCCATCCTAGACGCCCATTTAAGCTCCGCCTACCTGACCATTCCTCTGTATTTAGTGCAGAACTGCAGGCAATTCTGCTGGCAATCAAGCATGCCTATCAGTCTCGGGAAAGGAACTTCCTGATTCTGTCTGACTCTCTTTCTGCCCTGCAGGCCCTTCAGGGCGCGGGAACAGACCACCCACTGCTGGTACAGATTAGAGAGCTCTACGCAGACTTGATGAAGGAATATTATGACATCATTTTTATTTGGGTCCTGGGCCATGTGGGCATCGAAGGCAACAGAATCGCAGATTCTGCTGCCAACAGTGCCCGCAGTGACCCTGTCCCTGACACACACACTGTTCATAGTGATTTAAAACCTGTGATTAGTGCGTACATAGCCCGCGAGTGGCAGTCCGAGTGGGACAAAGAGGAAGGGAACAAGCTTCATGAAGCTCTTCCTACGGTGTCCGACAGTCTACCTTTCCGCTGCGGCAGCCGCCGTGTGGAGACTGTCCTTACTCGGCTCCACATCGGGCACACGTATGTTACGCACTCTTACTTACTTAAATAGGATGAGCGTCCATGGAGTTTTGCCTGTGATGAGCAGTTTTCTGTTCGACACTTTTTGCTGTATTATGCTGACCTAATTCACACCAGATATAAACACTTCACAGCAGACTCCTTGAAGGTTTTGTTCCGGGATGTTGCCCCGGACAAAATCTTCAATTTCTTGAGAGAATGCAATATTTTTAACAAGATCTGAGCATTCATAGACTCTGCGAATTTGTTTTTTAATTTGCCCTTTTTGAGAGTCTGTAGACGTTTCTTTTAAAGACATGTGCGACATTTTAGCCTGAGATTTTTAATCTATATTTACATCTTGTCTGAAGACCTTGCTTTTAGTCTGGCTGACCAGATTTTTACCCATCCCGCCATGAGATGGCCTTAGTCGCCTGCTCGGCGTTAAACCCAAATAACTAACTAACTAACCGTGTCGACAACGTACGGTCCCTTCCACTGCATCAAGAGTTTGTTGTTGTTGGTAGAAAGAAGAACCAACACCTGTTTACCTGGCTGGAATCGTCTAGGTTTCGCCATACGATCATAGTAATGCTTCGCCTTCTTCTGCGCCTTGCCCAGTTCTTCTCGAGCCATCCTGAGGGATCTTCAAGCTTCTCTCTCAGGTCGAAGACGTACTGGTACCTGATCTTCACCTTAGGCGCGTCGATATCCTTGGTCCACAGCTCCTTCAGGATGTGCACGGGCCCCCTTACAGTTCTACCGTACAGTAATTCAAAAGGGCAAAACCCTGTCGAATCCTGAAGAACTTCACGGTATGCGAAGAGCAAGGCATTGGTATATCTATGCCACAACTTTGGCTGCTCAGTACACAGTTTCTTCAGCATAGCCTTCAATTTTGCATTGACCTTTTCAACCAGCCCGTTACAAGGGGTGGTAGTATGGTGTCGGATGCTCAATAACCGGTTTTCTTCCTCCATGCAGTCGGAGACAAACTGAGTTCCTAGGTCACTCAGGATCTCCTCAGGAATCCCCAAACGGCTGAACATGTCGACGAGCTCCTCTGCCCCTGTTGGAGTGTCGATCTTCTTCAATGGTATGACCGCAGGATAACGTGTAGCGTAGTTTACTTACTTACTTACGCCTGTCACCCCTACCTGGGTATAGGCCGTCGACGAGAGACCTCCAGCGAATCCTGTCCTGTGCTTCTCCTTCGATTCTACTCCATGTGGTTCCCAGTCTCTTGATGTCTGCTTGGAGGTCTCGACGCCAGGAGTTTCTCGGTCTACCTCTTTTCCTCTATCCCTGGGGGTTCCATGACAATGCCTGCCTATTGATACTGGAAGCTGGCTTTCTCAGACTGTGACCGATCCATCCCCATCTTCTTCGCCCAATTTCATTCTCTGCTGTTATCTGCTCTGTTTTCTCCCAGAGTCTGACGTTGCTGATCTTCTCTGGACAGTGGATTTTCAAAATTCTTCTAAGGCAACTGTTCATGAAGGTCTGTACTCTGTTGACTGTGGTTTTTGTCAATCTCCAAGTCTCTGCTCCATATAGGAGAACTGCTTTTACATTGGAGTTGAAAATCCGGACTTTGGTGTGTTGTGACAGCTCTCTGGAACTCCACACGTTTTTCAACTGGAGAAAGGCTGCTCTGGCTTTACCGATTCGTGCTCTGACATCTGCATCAGTGCCGCCTTTTTTGTCTATGATGCTCCCGAGATAGGTGAAGGACTCCACCTCCTCCAACGGGGTGCCAGCGAGCAAGACTGGTTCTTCCCTGGCTGCGTTCAGCCTCATTGTCTTTGTTTTCTGTTTGTGAATGGTGAAGCCCACTTTGGACGAGGTGTCAGCAAGCCTCATGGTCTTGTCCTGCATTTGTTGATGAGTGTGGGATAGTAATGCCAAGTCGTCTGCAAAATCGAGGTCGTCAAGCTGTGTCCACAGTGTCCACTGTATTCCACTTCGTCTGTGCTCTTTGGTCATCTTCATTACCCAGTCTATGGCCAGTAGGAAGAGGAACGGAGGCAGCAGACACCCCTGCCTGACACCAGTTCTGACCTGGAGCTCCCTGGTGAACTGCCCTTCGTGGATCACGCGACATGTCATGCCATCGTAGCTGCTCTTGATCAGGCGGACGAGCTTTGTGGGTACACCGTAGTGTGGTAGGAGTTTTCACAGCGTCTCTCGGTCCACATGTCATATGCTTTCTCATAATCCACAAAGTTGACGTACAGCGGGGAGCTCCACTCCAGAGACTGTTCCACGATGATGCAGAGAGTGGCGATCTGGTCTGTACATGATCGGTTCTTCCTAAATCCTGCTTGCTGGTCTCTCAGCTGGGGGTCAACGGAGCTCTTCATTCTCTCCAGGATGATCCTGTTGAAGACCTTTCCTGGTACTGACAGCAAGGTGATTCCTCTGTAGTTGGAACACTTGCTGAGGTCGCCTTTCTTGGGAAGCTTGATTAGGTACCCCTCCTTCCAGTCAGCCGGCATCACCTCCTCTTCCCAGATCTTTCCAAACAGTGGGTACAGCATCTCCACTGTTGTCTCTAGGTCTGCTTTCAGAGACTCCGCTGGGATGCCATCTGGGCCTGCTGCTTTGCCGTTCTTCAAAAATGCCACTGCTCTTCTGATCTCTTCCCGGCTGGGTCTGTCACAGCTGATGGGTAGGTCGGTCTCTGCCGGCTGGATGTCTGGGGTGGTCGGGTGGGCTAGGTCTGTTCAGTAACTCTTCAAAATACTCGGCCCATCTGTCGAGTTGATCTGCTCTGTCTGCAATAGGCTTGCCTTCTTTGTCCTTTACTGGTCTTTCTGTATGGCCATACTTGCCTGACAATCTTCTGATAATGTTGTAGAGCTGTTTCATGTTGCCGCTGCCTGCTGCCTTTTCTGCCTCTGCTGCCAGGCTGTCTGTGTAGGCCCTCTTGTCTGCCCTGATACTCTTCTTCACCTCGCGGTTGGCTTCCCAGTATTCCCCCTGTGCCCTTACTTTGGCTGCTCTCGTGCGACTGTTTTTGACAACTGCTTTCTTCTGCTTCCTCACTTCTATCTTCTTCAAGGTCTGTGCCGACAGCCAGTCCTTGTGATGGTGTTTCCTGAACCCTACAGTGTCTTTGCAGGTTGAGTTCAGCGCCTCTCTAACTGCCTTCCACTGCTGCTCTGTGGTGACCTCCTCCTCTTCATTTACTAGCTCATGTAACGCTTGAAACCGGTTGGACAGCACCAGTTTGAACTCTTCTCTAACCCCAGTTTCTCTCAGGAGGCCTACATTATAGCGCTGTCTTCTTGTTGTCTCTGTGCGGCTTTTCTTTATCTTGAGCTTCATTCTTAAGGTAAGAAGATGGTGGTCTGAGGCGACATCTGCTCCCTTCCTCACTCGAACATCTTGAAGGGATCTTCTAAATTTCTTGCTAATGCAGATATGGTCTATTTGGTTCTCTGTTGTATGGTCGGGTGAGACCCAAGTTGCTTTGTGTATTTTTCTGTGTGGGAAGATGCTGCCTCCAATGACAAGTCGGTTTAGAGCACAAAAGTCTACAAACCTCTCCCCGTTCTCACTCATCTCCAAGCCTAGTCCCTGTCTCCCCATCACCTCTTCGTATCCGGTGTTGTCCTCCCCTATTTTGGCATTAAAATCGCCCATGACGATGGTGATGTCTCGCTCCGCACATTTGTCCAAGGCACTCTGGAGTCGGTCGTAGAACTCTTGTTTCTCTTCCTCGTCACTGTCATTAGTGGGCGCATAACACTGGATGACGTTCAGCTTGAGATTTTTCTTGGTTCTAAAGACTGCTGTGATAATTCTTGGCCCAAGAGGTTCCCAGCCCATCAGCGCTCTCTGTGCCACTGGTGACAGCATGAATGCTACACCTTCTGTATGGGGGGGGGGGGGCATTCTCCTCTTCATGACCTGAATACAGAATCATCTCCCCACTTAACAGCCTTTTCTGGCCAGACTGCGTCCATCTGGCTTCACTGATACCTAGCAGGGAAAGGTTGTACTTTTGCATTTCCGCTGCTATCTGGGCGGCCTTGCCGCTCTGGTACATGGTCTTGACGTTCCATGTGCCCATGGTTGTATCCCTGGATAGAGAGAGGCGGCTCAGTCCTGTGGCTTCCGAAGACTTCCGGCTTTCACCACAGGACGTCATAAGTCTTCTGGTAGAAGAACCTTCCTCCTCCAGGAAAGGAATTACTGTTAGTCTTTTCGTCGGCGTTTTTGTAGCTATTTCCTTTTTTGCAGGGTGGGGATGCTACCCCCACGCCCAACCCCCTTACTAGGAGTACCAGGGGTTTTCTGTCGGGGTCACCTTCCCTTAGACCATGTTGGTTCACGGCACCTTATTTCATTCGGTGCACCCCTCTCACGAGGGACCCCCTATCCACCACCCAGGGGACGCAATATGGTCCCAGCGCATGGGTAGCGTAGTTTACCAGGGTCAAAATGTAGCGATTACCATCTTCATTTGGAGGAGATATTGACCTCACCAGGTCTACAGCCACGCGCGTTAAAGGGGTTATTCAAAAAATGGCATTTTCTCTAGAGGAACCTAAGGCACCTTTCCTTTGGGGATTGTTTTCTGGCATATATCGCACAACCTGCAGAATCGGGTGATGTCACCTCCCATATCATGCCAGTAGAAGACGGCTCGGATCATATCGAGGGTCTTGTTGATTCCCAAAATAATGTCCTCACAATATGGAATCATGGGACAATTTCATCACCTGCATCCTCAATGGTTCAGGAACTACTACCTGACGCACAGGTTTATCCCCATTGCTGTTGAATATCCGGTACAGGATATTTTTCCTGATCTCGAAGGTTATCTCATTTTCCTTTCGAATCAGGGGTTCGGCCTGACTTCGGAACTTGTCAAGCGTGGGGTTTCTTCTCTCTGTAGCTCAACCAGCCTTTCCCTATTCACCACAGCTGCTTCCTTGTTGTCCGCCACTCTTAGAGGGATGGTCTGGTGACTCTTCTTTGCTTGACTTCTTGTGGTAACAGGACATGCTTTAGTTCTCCACTCTGGATCGTCTGCGTTTCTGGCATCATCAATGTTTCCGATGATAAGATGGTAGACTGGGGTCTTTACGCATAGCACCTTCACCTCTCCTCTCAAGTACGGGGTGTCGACGCTGACATTGGCAAGGGGGATAATCCTCACAGTTCCGTCGGCCAAAATGAGGGTGGTCCACTCCTGTAGCTTCTGGTCTTCAGTTACTAGGTCCTCTCTTACGATGATGCAGCTACAACCGGTGTCTCACAGCACTCTCACTGGTGTGTTTCCGACGAATCCTGACACGACCGGCATATTCGGCACTTCGTTCTCAGGCAGCGCGATGTTTGAGACTGGTAAGAATGTAGCCCCATCTCCTACTGGAATGCATCCATTCTTTCTGAAAGACTCGATCAGCTCCGATGTCACTCGCCTTTCTCCAGACTCAAAGTCACTGGGTGACGTCACATCATTGGCTAGTACAGCGCCGGCTCTGTTTTGAGACGTGGTACTGCTTCTGCCTGCTATCCCGCGATCTTGGTTGGATCTTCTGGTGTTGTCGCCTCGGGGAACATCTTAAGAAGGACATCGTATCGCCTTGTGACCTTTCTTTCCACAAAGGAAACATGTCAGGTTCTCCACCGGCATGTATTTCGGGGTGTCTCTGACATTGTGGATTTCCTCTGCTGGTGCAGACACACGCTACGGCTTACTAATAATAATAATAATAATAATAATAATAATAATAATAATAATAATAATAATAATAATAATAATAATAAGCGCATTAAATAGGCGCTTTATCCCAATTGAAAATCGGCTCAAAGCGCCGCCGCGAACTGAACCCAACAAGCACGCTCACGTGAATCACGCGCATTCACTCACACACTGTACATAAACACAGAACATTCACGTGGTGCTAAGGGCAAGCTCAAGCGAGCTACTGTAGTTTTGGAAATTCAAAATCGTTTGTATTTGAAATTTGATTAAGTGGGCTGAAACTGATACCAAAGTGGAGGGGGAGGAAGAGCCGGAGTACCCGGAGAAAGAACCCCCGACGGTCCGCCCGAATTAACGGTGACACTTACTAGAGGAGAAAAATCCGACGCCGGAACCCGTAATCGAACCACGCACCTTTAGCATTGGTGGCAGGCGCCTTAACCACTGCGCCACGGACCGCCCCAACTTCATGTTGTTGTCGTCAAGGTATCGTTGCGTGAAGTCAGCCAGGGCCTTTAGGGACTGGTCTTTTTGCTCTCTGAGGTGGGTGGCCAGGTCCTTAGAACATGCGTTGAGGACTTGTTCTTTGATGATGAGGTCACGCAGGTTCTTGTAATTTTTGTTTAAACCAGTCAGCTCTATCCATTTTTTCAGGTAGCTCCTGATTCTTTCAATGAATAGGCCAGGTTTTTTTTTATCCTTCTTCAGGCTTTCAGTTCCGAAATCATCACCTGTAACCCTCTTCAGTGAAATCGTACTGTCTCAGCAGGGCGGCTCTCAACTGAGTATAATTTTCGGCTTTAAAATTCAAGCGCTTTGCCGGTTAGAAGTGCGCTCAGTTTGATATCCCAAGTCACTTGTCTCCAGTTATTGCTGCTTGCGAAGCGCTCGAATCGCTCTAGGTAAGGGTCCATCTTATCTGAATTTTCTATGAAAGGTGGTAGCTTTGGCGCATGGGTTTTTGCTCTCTGCTGGCTAATGCTGTTGCTTCAGTAGCTCTCTGGCTCTGTTCCTCTATCTCTATCTCCTTCAAATGAATTTCATGTTGACGCTGCATCTCCACACCTTCTCGTTATTTCTCTGCTTCTTCTGATTTGATTTTGAGTTTCCTGATTTCACGTTGTTTAGCTCCCTCCTTTCTGTCCAGTCTCTTTTCTTCTCTCTCCTCTCTCTCCAGTCTCTCCTTTTCTTCTCTCTCTCGTCTCTTTTCTTCTTTCTCTTTCTCTCCAGTCTCTCCTTTTCTTCTCTCTCTCGTTTCTTTTCTTCTCTCTCCAGTTTCTCCTTTTCTTTCTCCAATCTCTCCTTCTCTCTCTCTTTTACAAACTCGAGAAGTTGAGCTCCTTCGAGTCCACATTCCTTTCCAATTTTCAGGAATGTCTCCATTTCCGATGTCGCCATCTCTGCGTTTCACTGCTGGCTGTTTTCTGCTGCTACCCTTTCCACTGAGCCAACTGAAGAAGTCCCGTCGGAGGTGCCAAAATGTTACGTGTTGAGTCGTAGTTGTAGAATGATATCACACCAGACACACGCACGTAAGGTTCTTTTAAAGAAACTTCACTCAGCTGCAACCCGTCACACGTGGCTTAAGGATGTAGACTACACTGGAGTAACAGTTCCAACAATTATTTTAATTCAGCGATGCGATCTCCACACAATGCATTCCCAAATGCACCAACACTGATACAATGTCTCCTTTGCAAAATGTCAACACTGGCGACACAATGCGTTTCACATACAACGTTCACACCGTTACGCTGCGTCTCTCACAATGTACACCCTATACGGGCCACGTACCTACGATAAACTTTGTGTCCCTACAACTGACAATGTATGAGAATGTTCAAACGCGCTTCCCAGCCCAATCTTTTATAGTATAATAACTTTCCAGACTAATCCAACAAATTCACACAACGCAACCAATCAGAACGGAACACGTAACCGAAATTCATAAATATTAATTTAAAAAAAAGAACTTTCTAGAATAAACTAACATAGTCTACAAAAATTCGACTGCTAATTTCAGCCCCTATTTTGGGAAATCCCGGCGCGTTATGACGTCTCACAAAAGTATGGAAGACACTTCACGACCTTGCCAGTTTTACGATCCTTCATAATACATACAGGCTGCTAATTTCACGCGCACAGAAAACAACTATGAATATTTGAGCGGATTTAATACTGTGTTGCAAAAATGTTGCCTACACTTTGACGTCACACTCGACAGAGCGCGACTTTGCTCGAACGTTCTAGTCTATTCTCAGTGAATCTACGCATTACAAAAATCGACCGCTCTTCTCCGTACGACTTTGCTAGAAACTTCCGGACTAAAAAAGCGTATCATAACAAGGCCAATTCCGCTCTCTGCGCGAACGATAGAGAATCTTACTGAAAAGGTACGTGATTCGTAACCATGATAGCTGAAATAAATATCAGATCGTTTCCTACGATTAATACATGCATGCTCTCACGGAACAATACAACCACAATCGTAACATTCAGAGATGGTTTTTGTATGTCATGTATCAGAACAATTGTTTTTGTTAATTGTGGGCATGATTTTTTTTTTTAACATTTTGTGTATTGTTACAGACAGGTTTGTTTGAGTAGGTGGGGTGGGTGGGGGGTTAATTAATCAGTTGAATCCTACCTGAGGAGGATTTGTTTTAACTTCAGATTGCCCGGTGAAAGCTATGTTATGGGTAAGGTGATATACATGAACCATTTTAGTTCAAGGGTGGTGCCAGAACTGTGCACAAAGCTGTTCTGGCACTTCTCTTGAGGTATCATAGTCAAATTATTTCAGGCAGTAATTATCAGATGGAAATGGTTAACTGAGATAATCATTGTCCTTAATTATTTATATTGCATGCTTCTAATTACTATCGGCATAGTTAGAGTGTTTTCTATATTTAAAACTGAGAATCAGATTAAACTTGTGCATCACTGTGAATCTATGAGTACAGGTCTTTCTTTTTAAGTTGTGTTTTAAGGTAGGTGTTACATATTTTGATGAACGTTTGATTTGATCTTGACATGCAAAGGGAAAATGGCAATTGTCCAGGCCTATTGTTGGCTAATAATGAAGCTAACTATCAGATTTATATATGTTTGCATGATGAGTCTTTTTCCTCAGATGACTGAAAGCTGGATTAAATTACCAATATCCAAATCTGAGACAATACTATACAGGTTGGAAAAAGGTTGGCAGAATATTTGCTACATGTTGGCACCAGAATGGATTAAGCTTGGCATTATATTAGCAGCCAATATTCACCATACTGGTCCTAGGATGGACCCAGGTTGGCACTATATTGGCAGCCAATATTCACCATACTGGTCCTAGGATGGATCCAGCTTGGCACTATATTAGCACCATACTGGATCTAGGATGTTTCCAGCTTGGCACTATATTGGCAGCCAACATTCACTATATTGGCCCTAGGATGGATCCAGCTTGGCAGCCAACATTTACCCGATATTGGGCCAACATCGGGCAAATTTGCACTTCCAATATTGGACCATAATTGACACCCACATATCGGCGCAATATCTAAGCCAATATTGGGCCAATATTGGACCTATATTGGTGTGCTGGCTGGGAATTGATCCCCGACTGAAGACATTATCCTGTACTCGCCACTAGCCCTCTCAATTGGCAGTGACTGTAGCAAGTATACATCAACTACTTGAACAATACAGAGCGAACCAAAGACGAACTACCATAAAAACCTAACAAAAGTTTAATCAACAAAAAGAAAAAGGACCAGCACGCTGTTGAAGGCAGCCCTTAGCCAATCAAGGCTTAAACATGCCCGAAATATTCCTCAGACAACAAACACAATCCTGACTGATTTGTGAAATGTCATAAGGGTATACGGCTTGTCACATCAAGCCATCACATAGTGGTGTGCGATGTACGGACATCTTTTATCAAAAATGCTAGTTCAATGGGGGTGCCAGAATATCTTGGCGCTCATAGGCGCTAAGCTATTCTGGCACCACCCTTAAACTATCATGCTCCATCTGTCTCTAGAAATGTGATACAGTCCTTCACTGAGAGGTCAACTTCAAAAATTCGTTCCTGGGGAAGAGTGTGTTAACGGTGAAAATATTAATACGTCACAACCCGTAGGTGCCACGTGCAGAGAATGTGTTGCTGCTAAAAAAAAAAAAGATAACAACAACAACAACAACAACAACCGAAACAAATTAATTTCACACATTATTTCCTTTGTGCAACTTTATTGAGTAATGGCTGAAATAAAATGTTGCTTTGATTTTCTGGGTCACCATACACAGGGCAAATTCCCCAAGATTCATTTCGCGTTCGCTAAGCGTTGATATGCAGTAGGTTAGACAACAAAAACGTTGAACTTGAACGTGTGTGACGAAACGACTGTATGACGACTTGCAGTAGACACAGCGACCGCGATAGTTCAAGGGCAGTGTCAGATTAGCTTGGCGCCTGGAAGGCACCGAGGTAATCTGGCACTAAACTTGAACATACTTAATCTGGCACTACCCGTGAACTGACACTTAGTCTGGCACTACCTGTCATGGTTTCTGTGCGTTCTGCTGAACTGTGCCTGGATAAGTGTCACGGTTAGTGACTGCTTTGACAGTGGTAGTCGAAAGTTACCGAAGCACCGGTCAGTGTAGGAATAGTGAGTTGTTTTCATGTTGGTAGACACGGGTTAGTGTTCTTGTTTTGCACGTACGGGGCGCGCTAGTGGATACGGTGGTGTGTTCACTGCAGAGTTTAGCTTGTAGGGAGCTAGGGAATAGTAGTTTAGTTCGCAGCTGTACTCGGTTAGACCAGGTTGTCTTGCCCAGCTGACTGTTGGTAGTCAGTGACTGACCGTTTGTGAGAGTCAGTGACACAGCGCCGATCCAGTCCCGTGGTCGTTGGTGGCCGGAGACTGGGGGTTGTTCTGCCTACGGGTGACGGCGTTTGTGACAGGTCGCAGAGGAGGTAAGTGCGTTAAAAATCCCGCGTGCGGATGTTTTGTTATGTTATGGTTGTTATAGGTGTTATGTACTATGTGCTAGGTCTAGGGGTATAGTGGGGGGAAAAGGGAGGGTAGAACTCGATGGGTGTTAAATGGAAGTATTGTTTCGGCGTCATTGTTATTGTTTGGTTCTGTAATTATTAGTTGGTTTTAACTGGTTAGCGAAATGTTGCATTGGTTAGTGGAATGTGTTAGTGAAATGTTGTATTGGCTGTTGTGAAAGTGCGGAGAATGTTAGGAAGGCTTTTTTATAATGTTTGAGAACTTTCGTTGTTTTGGTTCATGTGTAAGTTTTGGAATGATTTGGAAAGCACGTGTCATGAGTAAAGGTCAAGTGCTTAAATGGTTAGCGGTAGTGTTTTTGTAAACCAAGCAGGGTGGGTATGGTGGTTAGCTGGTTTTAGGACCCTCTGGTTTATGTTGCTTACGGGGCCGTTTAGGCTTCTGCTTTTGTTTTGCATTTTTGACGTTCGGGGTCGGGACCGGTTGGAGGGCCTATGGGCATTAGTACCAACCACGCCTCGCTGGACTGAGTGTCGGCGTGGAAGGGGCGCGGTCGTCTGTACTGCCGAAGCTGCCGTGTCGCCATTGCAACCAGACCTCGCGCCAGGGAAACTGAGAGAGAGAGACAGAGAGAGAGAAGACCCGCGAAGCTTTACGACCGTTAAGGAAGCCGGAAGGGAGGGATCCACAGGCGTTCGTCGACTTACCACGGTGGTCCCATTCTTATTCAGCTTTCCGTCACTCACTCTGCCTTGGTGTAGTTACGAGATTCTTGTATACGAACAGTATATTGTAAATAACGTTTTTCAGCCGTCAGTTCGGAGGGCTGTAACCTGACTTTTATTGTTATTGTGGAGCAACAGTGCTGCGTAGCGTGGGGGAGTGTTTGTTTCCACCACTCGATGCAATGCTGATGCTGTGGAAGTAGTATTAACCTTGGTTTAGTTTTGTCCTTTTTTTTCCTTTTCTTTCTTTTTTTTTTTCCGGGAGGGGGAGGGGAGTAGGGGGCAGGGAGGGGAAGTGTCGGTGGGAAGTGTGGGAAGGAAGGAAAGGGGGTATAGTTAGTGTAATAGTAATAAAGATTGAGTGTGCGTGTAAAGTAAATGTGTTGTGTTGCTTGTGCTGAGCTGTAACCTATCTTGAGGCAAGACGCTAGGGTTCTTTATCTATCTCTTTCTTCTCTTCTACTCCCAACCTTCATTCTCGTCTATCTCACTAGTCGGGACATTTGGGGGGTTCTACTTCTATTCTATCTTCCATTCTCGTCTGTCCCTCCATAGTCGTGACAATAAGTGAGTGCATGCTGTATTTTTGCCACTACGATTGTTTCAAAGACGGGGCACCGAAAGGGGTCTGGTCCAATTTTGACTCCAGCTATGTTCGAACCCGCAGCTCTCCAGGTTTTTTTTTGTTAAGACAGTAACACGCTAAAATGACTCTCACCAGATTGCCCCGGGCGCAGTTTGTCTTACGCCAAATTGAGCAGGGTAAAACCTGGCGTGAGTCATTTTAGCGTTGCTCTTGCAATATGCGCATAGCGCAAGGACGAAGCTGTTTTAGAATACAACTGAATGAATAATATAAAATAAAATTTAAAAACAAACAAAATAAAATAAATTAAAATAAAATGAAAAATAAAATAATGAAAGAAGAAAATTTATTTAAAAAAATTAAATTAAATAAAGAGGATACAATAGAAAAGTAAGCCAACACATAAATGGCGCGAAATTAAGATATATTAAACGTAAACATAAAATTAAGTAAAATAGAATAAAATAAACTGAAAAAAAAACTAAATTAAAATAAAATGAAATGCACCGAAAAATAAAATAAAACAGTTTTACTTTTGTAGTCGTAAAAGGTTGGCCACAAATCAGAAATTCATTGGACTCGAGTGTCCATCGATCTCAGCCCTAGGACATTTTGCTGGGCAGAAAACACACTTGTAGGAGTTAATCTCTAGACGAGCGGCCTCACTGCGGCCCATGTGCAGCCGGTAGACATTTCCCAGTAGCAACACGTCTTCAGGCACACTGCGGCCGTCCTTGGTTCGATGACTTTTGCCTACTGTGTCTTGCTCACAGGATCAGCCAACGCGTCGGTGGAAATGAATGGCGGCACCGGTCAACTCCGCAAAAGTGATATGACTGGCTTTACACCTTTGGCGAAAGTCAGACCGACGTCGACATACTCGTTTTTCTCATCAGGCCTACAGCTACAGCTGCAGGACGTCGACATACTCAATTTTCTCATCAGGCCTATAGCTACAGCTGCAGGACGTCGACATACTCAATTTTCTCATCAGGCCTATAGCTACAGCTGCAGGACTAAGACATACTCGCTTTTCTCATCAGGCCTATAGCTACAGCTGCAGGACGTCGACATACTCGCTTTTCTCATCAGGCCTATAGCTACAGCTTCAGGACGTCGACATACTCGTTTTTCTCATCAGGCCTATAGCTACAGCTGCAAGACGTCGACATACTCGTTTTTCTCATCAGGCCTATAGCTACAGCTGCAAGACGTCGACATACTCGTTTTTCTCATCAGGCCTATAGCTACAGCTGCAGGACGTCGACATACTCGCTTTTCTCATCAGGCCTATAGCTACAGCTGCAGGACGTCGACATACTCGCTTTTCTCATCAGGCCTATAGCTACAGCTTCAGGACGTCGACATACTCGTTTTTCTCATCAGGCCTATAGCTACAGCTGCAAGACGTCGACATACTCGTTTTTCTCATCAGGCCTATAGCTACAGCTGCAGGACGTCGACATACTCGCTTTTCTCATCAGGCCTATAGCCACAGCTGCAGGACGTCGACATACTCAATTTTCTCATCAGGCCTATAGCGACAGGTGCAGGACGTCGACATACTCGCTTTTCTCATCAGGCCTATAGCTACAGCTGCAAGACGTCGACATACTCGCTTTTCTCATCAGGCCTATAGCTACAGCTGCAGGACGTCGACATACTCGCTTTTCTCATCAGGCCTATAGCTACAGCTGCAGGACGTCGACATACTCGCTTTTTTTCATCAGGCCTATAGCTACAGCTGCAGGACGTCGACATACTCACTTTTCTCATCAGGTCTATAGCTACAGCTGCAGGACGTCGACATACTCGCTTTTCTCATCAGGCCTATAGCTACAGCTGCAGGACGTCGACATACTCGCTTTTTTTCATCAGGCCTATCGCTACATCTGCAGGACGTCGACATACTCACTTTTCTCATCAGGTCTATAGCTACAGCTGCAGGACGTCGACATACTCGCTTTTCTCATCAGGCCTATAGCTACAGCTGCAGGACGTCGACATACTCGCTTTTTTTCATCAGGCCTATAGCTACAGCTGCAGGACGTCGACATACTCGCTTTTCTCATCAGGTCTATAGCTACAGCTGCAGGACGTCGACATACTCGCTTTTCTCATCAGGCCTATAGCTACAGCTGCAGGACGTCGACATACTCGCTTTTTTTCATCAGGCCTATCGCTACATCTGCAGGACGTCGACATACTCACTTTTCTCATCAGGTCTATAGCTACAGCTGCAGGACGTCGACATACTCGCTTTTCTCATCAGGCCTATAGCTACAGCTGCAGGACGTCGACATACTCGCTTTTTTTCATCAGGCCTATCGCTACAGCTTCAGGACGTCGACATACTTGCTTTTCTCATCAGGCCTATAGCTACAGCTGCAGGACGTCGACATACTCGCTTTTTTTCATCAGGCCTATCGCTACATCTGCAGGACGTCGACATACTCACTTTTCTCATCAGGTCTATAGCTACAGCTGCAGGACGTCGACATACTCGCTTTTCTCATCAGGCCTATAGCTACAGCTGCAGGACGTCGACATACTCGCTTTTTTTCATCAGGCCTATCGCTACAGCTTCAGGACGTCGACATACTTGCTTTTCTCATCAGGCCTATAGCTACAGCTGCAGGACGTCGACATACTCGCTTTTTTTCATCAGGCCTATAGCTACAGCTGCAGGACGTCGACATACTTGCTTTTCTCATCAGGCCTATAGCTACAGCTGCAGGACGTCGACATACTCGCTTTTTTTCATCAGGCCTATCGCTACATCTGCAGGACGTCGACATACTCGTTTTTTTCATCAGGCCTTTAGCTACAGCTGCAGGAATCATCGTGACAAAAAGCGCTGCCGATAGCCAAAGGGTTAACTCATTCAAGGGGTGCTTCCTCAAATTAGTTAACTGAGGCCGCACGTCTCGAATGAGTTAACTCCTTTACTGCCGAGCAACCGACCTCGATCAAAACGGACAAAGCTGATGAGGATCTGTGATTCTTGCTGTGACCAATTTGTTTCTACACATTTGTATTGTGATACACGTCCAGGAGGCTTGCGGCTGATGGCGGTTGCATAAACAATGATCTCACAAACAAAATATTGGCGACGTTTGCTATAAGCGAAATAATGTACATAGGAGTGCAGTCGGGCCTCTGAACAAGTGTTGTGATATCCCAAGTGTGGTTTTTCCGACCTTGATGTAAGTCACTATAGGTTATAATACTAGCAAAGACAGCATCCGAATAGACTTCTATCTCTACAATTATCCTTACAAAATATTTTGGTAATGAAACATTGTTTTCTGTTAATTAACCCTGTTACTGCGAGTGGACACCGGCTATTATGAAAAAATTGTAAATTACAAAATATATTTTTGAAATGATTGTAAATTCAGCCGCTCACAGTCCCAGCAAAGCAACATGGGTATATAGTGGTTTCAACAAATGGCATAGATCATCAGGAGCCCGCGCACTTAAATCGGTTGTGGTGGTGGTGGTTGGGTGGGGGGGGGGGGGTGATCATGCGGTCTGCCGTGAGATGGCTTTATTCGCCTACTCGCGTTAAAACCCAATAAATAACAAACTAACTCATTAGGGTCGATACCTTTTAGCACTTGCCAGGTTGGCGTTCAATTTCCCTCTGCAGTGAAGGCGTTCAGGACAACATATTATTAGCTGTTTGTGTCCCAGGTACCAAATCTCCACATTTTGAAGCCAGTCTCTGAGGACTGCCTACAGTTCAGGAGACAGATCGACCATGATAGTTCAAGGGTGGTGCCAGAATAGCTTGGAGCCTATAGGCCAAGCTATTCTTGCACCACACTTGAACTATCATGGTAGAGCCATACATAGCTGTGGTCTGTCGGGACTGAATGAATTAAGGTTTCGTTTGCGATGAATGACCCCAAAAAGGAACGAGAGCGAAGTTGATGCGGATACTCAGCGTGGCCCACAAGCACAGGCAACACTCCACCCATTGCCAAGAGGCGAAGGTCTTCGTGAGCCCGGAGTCGTGTCTGTGCTGATGGTAGATGCTGGCTATCCGCCATGACTTCGCTCTCGTTCGCTGTCCGGAGTCGTTCGTTGCCAGCGAAACGTCACTATTGTCCATAGGAACTGTCACTGTCGCCCTACATTAACTATCAAATGTCCTGACATCTGTGTATTGTATCTCCAGGCTCCCGTCCACAGGCTCCCGTCCAAAGGCTCTCTGCCGCAGGAAGACAAAAGACGACAAGTCCACTTTTGTATTATAACGAAAATCATGCTGTCCGCGAAAAAATTGTAAATACTGTCTTTTCTTTTCCTCGGAAGACTCGTCGACCTGTTGCTGAAAACTCCTTTTCCGTGTATACTGGCGAGCAAAAGAAATGCGACAGTGTAAAAAAAATCTCGCACTTCTTTTGCTGTACAGTTTTCGTCGGATTACGACGCGTTAGACAGGAAGACATTGAGTTCGAGAAATCACGCAAAGCAAGGTGCGTTATGACAACTACGTTTCCCTTTTTTTGCGAGACATCCGGAACCAGTCTGTCGCCTCGATCGACACCACAGCTAACAGCAACGACCAAAGAACAAACAAACAAACAAACAAAAACCGCCAACATCTCCACCTATAAACTTACCACGTCACAGTGACTCGGGTCGATGTCGGCTCGAAAACCCTCTAGCATGCTGGACGATGATTGGAGTCACGTGTTTCAAGTTTTTAGAGACCTAGTCCTTACACAGGTCTGCATCAAGACTAGGCTAAGTGATTGGTGAAGTTTGGCGAATTACTCACGGTGACGCTTACTCAAGCATTATAGTCACTTTTAGAGCAATATCTAAATAAATTATAAAAAAAAAACGCCTATTAACGTAAAACAATGACCAGAACTGCATTTCCTCGTGCATACGATAAAATCCCATTGAGGAATCCCAATCCCGCAATCCAGGGGGAAAAACGGATTTGTTCAATAGCATGTCCGTTGAAAGGTCCTGGTAAATCAAAGTGGCACATTTGGAGTGCGCCTGAGTTGATCAGTGTTCAGGTCGTACTCCATAGGCAATAGATTTCCCTGTCCCCCATAACCCGCCCGTCAGGGCCGTCCATGATCACCTCGGTGCTGTGGACGTTAAACCCGAACTAACCAATCCAATCCCAACAGAACATGAACGTAACAATATTTACTCATTCCAAAAAATATATGTCACTCGTTCAACTGTTTGAATGCACACTACCGCCTAAATGTTTAAAAATACACTTTTGTAACAATGGTTACGAAACGCTGCACACAGGTATATTTATGGTTTGGTTAGACACTGGACAATTCAGTTCCGCCAGAAACGTCGTCTTTAATATCAAGTAAATTGACAATGACGCCACCCTCTTCTATAAGTACAACGCTTTCAGTACGACATACATCTACAAATAGATTGACACGCTTGCGGCTACACAGAATAGATAAGTGCGATCACTCGTGTGTTTTTGCTGCGTGTCCCAACTGCTAAGTTCATTAGGTGTGTCTACAAGGCAAAATAAACACGAATGGTACTGAAATGTGTCTTCAAATTCACATGTAATGGTACTTTAATTTCTTTATGTGTTTGGCGATTGTTTCAGAACGTATATAACAATCGCCAAACACATTCAGAAATTAAACAGTTAAACAGATATTTTTTTGGAATAAGTAAATCTTGTTACGTTCGAGTTCGTTTTGGATTCTGCAGTGGGATTTCACCGTTTGAATGAGGAAATGCAGTTGTGGTCATTGTTTTACGCCGAAAGGCATTTATTTTTATATCAATGTGTTTTCGTTTTTGTGTTTCGTGTATTCATAATGTGTAACACACACACACACACACACACACACACACACACACACACACACACACACACACACACACACACACACACACACACACACACGGCGTGTCCCGCCAAATGTAGGGTAGTAAGCGTAGCTAGGCGTGACGTATTTGTTATCTGAATATATATGAAAAGATAAATTATCATGTTAGTTTACTAACAATGCATTCCATCAGCAGGCGGTATAAGAATTAATCTGCCCCATGAAAGTAAAATACAGTAGGTCCTTTTTGTGAGAAAAAAAGGAGAAATATTTTCATTGAATTATATTTACAATTTATATATTCCCCAATCCCCAATGTCCCGTCACCCTTACCGTGAAAATAAATTATAATGACGAGCCAAAAAAACAAACAACAAAAACGCGACATTTTGGAATCATCGGAAACATTTCTTTTGCTCATCAGTATATAACGAGTGAAATAAAAGAACCATAGGGTGCAGGGAGTGGCACGTGTATTGTTAAAAGTAAGATTATTTATTTATTTATTTTAGGCAGCTGAAACGAAACAAAGTATTTTGAAAACAATAATAAAAAAAATTACAAAAATAAACCGTCTAATTTAATTGCATGTACATTTACACAAAGGTGTGATCGAATGTTCTGTTTTATTATAATAAACACGAAAATAAATCGCTCAGCCGACGCAATGCCAAAATAATGTGCGATACTTCAATTTTATTTTATATGAAAAAAGAAAAACATATTTAGATTTATTTTTCATCAGTATTCATGGCAAGGCATAGTTAAATAATGTTGTTTTTTTAACACAAAAATGTCCGCTCAGCATGCGAGAAGAGAAAATATACAATATCTACTCTTCGCACAACAACTATCTAATGTCATTGGTTTTTTGTTTGTTTGTTTCTTTCTTTCTTTAATAGAATAGTTTAAATCAGCTTAGCATGCAACATGAATATCACATGATAGCTCTCGATCACCTAAAGCACATCGTAAAATGTTGTTTCATTACTATAAATTTCTGACCAGATTTCACGCTTGCAGTTGATTCAAAACACTGCGGCGCGTCTCATCTTGAAGAAACCAAAGAGAGACAACTTTACGCCTCTACTGAAGCAGCGGCATTGGCTGTCTTTAAAATTCCCTTGCCAGTACAAAATTGCACATTTCGCCTATCAGCATTTTGACGGATCTCTCCCGACATACCTTTCTGATAAGATGTCTGTTTATCAGCCATCACGCACCCCCGTTCCTCCAGTGAACAACATTTTTTTTTTTAATCGCGAAGATTAACATGAACACTGTCGGGAATCGTTCTTGCACCTTTTTAGCCCGAAGTGTGTGGAACTATCAATCTATCTATCTATATCCCGTAGTCTTGCCGACCGTTGGGGCACCACTGATGACTTGGCAACCAGCTCCCTCCATTCCTCTCTGTTCTCTGCCATTCTTAGCGTTATAACCCAGCCTCAATCCTGTCCACTCTGAGATATTGTCCTCCCATCTTTTCCTCTGTCTTCCTCTCCTTCGTCCTCCTTACACAGTGCCTTGCAGGATTGTTTTGGCAAGCCCTGCTGAACGCGTGACATGCCCATACCACTTCAGTTTGCGTTTTTTCACAATGGTTAATAGGTCTTCATAGGGCCCGATGGCTTGCCTGATTTTGCTTCCCACTTCCTCGTTCGTGATGTGATCTCTGTATGAAATGCCAAGCAACCTATGCTATGCTATGCTATTTTTAAAGGATACGGACTTCCAGCTCTCGCTGATTTCGTCCAGGGGGGGGGGGGGGGGGGGTGGGCCGGGGGTTGAGGGGGGGGGGGAGTTATGTTCTGACTGGTTGTCGCTGATGTCCACGCATCGCTTTTGATCTACCTCTCGTCATGTCTGTAGTTTGGTTAGATGTATCGGATTAGTGGGTGCTTATTAAGCAGGTGTATTGTGTATTTGGTGGTGGTGGACCATGTTTTAGGGTCGGGGTTTAGGAGGTCTTCGGTGAGAGGTGCGTTGAGTTTATCTGCTACTAGGGTTCTGGTTTGGGCTATGCTCGGGCAGTCTAGCAGTATGTGTTCCGTCGTGAGTAGGTGGCCGCATGTGCACATTATTGGGTTGGGGTGGACTAGGTATCTCTCGCCCCCTAATCGGATCCTTGTTAGTCGTGACTGGTCTCTCCTCTTACCTATTATGAGGGTGGGTGTATTGTTCAGTACCCTCGTGAGATTTTTGCGTCTTCCTTTTTTGTTCTGGTGGAATTCTTTTTCCCATAGTTTTTGGAAGGCGGGCCGGAGAGCATTTGACCGTTCATTTGCTGAAAGTGGTAGGTTGAAGAAGGTCGATTCTTGGTCGAGGCCTTTCTTCGCTACCCTGTCTGCTCGTTCGTTGCCTGGGATTCCCACATGGGAGGGGACCCACATAAATTTGACTGTTTGGCCGCGTTCTGAGAGTTCGGCTGCTCTTAGTCTGACCAGGTATGTTAGATCTTCTCTGAACGAGTCTAGGTTCTGAATCGCTTGTATTGCCGATAAGGAGTCCGTCACTATGAGTAAGTGTTTAGCTTCCTTAAGGTCGGCTCTTATTACTTTGATGGCTCCCAGGATGGCCGTGAGTTCTGCTGTGAAAACTGATGTGTGGTCCGGTAATTTTATAGCCCGATCCGATTTGTTGGGGACGTGGATACCTAGTCCGGTTGCGTGGCTGGTTGGGTCATGGGACCCGTCTGTGTAGATGATTGTGTAGTTTTTGTATGTAGTAGTTCTTTTAATATCGAACTCCGTCTTCATTTTGGGCCCGTCTGTTGCTTTCTGATATTTTGTGAGGTCCAGGTCTACCTCTATTTGTGGGAGTTTCCATGGAGACGTTGTTATTTGTGGATTTGGCGTTCTATTTGGTAATTTGAGGTTTATCACGTCTTCTAACTTTTGGACTTCGGTTTTTATTTGTGGTGTTTGGGTGGGTTGATTTATGGGCTTGTGGTTGGAGGTGAGTGTGAGCTTGGCCGGGTGGTCTTCCGGCATGCATATCGTTTTGTAGTATTGGTTAGCTGTCCATTCACCGTTAATTCGGGCGGACCGTCGGGGGTTCTTTCTCCGGGTACTCCGGTTCTTCCACCCCCCACCCCCCACCCCCCTTACTTTGGTACCGGCCTCAGGCCACTTTACAAATTGCAAGTGAAATACAAGCGATCAAAAATCTCTGTAACTTCAGTAGCTGACTGGCCCTTCGTTTGTCTTGTACTGTGTTTGTCTTAAATGGCGTAAATCCGTGTCTTTTTCGTGAGTGTGTGTGTTGGGTTTCAGGCGCGGCGCTTTGAGTCGATTTCCCCAAAATTGAGAAAAAGCGCCTATATAATAACGGTATTATTATTTATTATTATTATCATTCTTTTATTATTAGTGTTATGGGCTTTTGACCACATTCTGCCAGCACAAGCAGGTTGGGGGTGTGTCTGGGGACCCCCATGACCACCTTCAGGGCGTCTGCTTGTACTGACATCAGTTTTTTGGTTTTGGTTTTGTTTAGGTTGGTAAGGAGTGGGGCTGCATAGAGTAGCCTGGACATTACAAAGGCGTGGTAGAGGTTTAGGAGTGACTTGGGGTCGGTGCCCCAGTCTGCTCCGCTGACTTTGCGCATTAGGTTTATTCCTTTCCTGGCCGACTGGCATATTTGGTCTATGTAGTGTGTCCAGTTGTTGCTGGTTGTAAATATCACTCCTAAGAACTTGATTCTTTGGCAGTATTCTAGGTCTATCATACCAATTTGTAATTTGGGGTGGGGGCTCTTATTTGGTATTTGTAGCTGCGGTTTGTTCTGACGATGATTGCTTGGGTTTTATGGGGGGAAATTTTTAGGCTTGCTCTTACTAGCCAATTTTCTATTCTTGTCAGATCTTGTTGGAATTCTTGGAATCTTACTAGTTCCCAGTTGAAATTTCTTTGTCTACTCTTAATTTTCCCTATTAGTGAGGTGTCGTCTGCGAATTGCATTATTTTGTTGTGCCTGACAACGTGTTGTAGGCCTGTGAGTAGGAGTGTGAATAGGAGAGGGCTGAGCACCGATCCTTGTGGTACTCCGTTTTCTAGGGTGTGCTCCCTTGATAACGCATTGCCTATTTTAACTGTTATTCGCCGGTCGGCCAGGAAGGATTTCACCAGGTTGTACATTTTGTTGGATATTCCTAGGTCGCCCAATGTACTAAGTAGTTTACCGTGCCAAACCATGTCGTAAGCTTTTTCTATATCTAAGAAAATTCATATGAGTTCTGTTCCTCTCTCTTTGTGGGTATTTAGGATTTCTTATTGTAGGGTGGTTAGGTGATCGAGTGTGCTGCGCTTTTTCCTGAATCCGCTTTGCTGGGGTGGTAGGATATGGTGTTTGTCGCAGTAGGACATGAGTCGGTATTTGAGTATTTTTTCCAACGTTTTACCCAGTTGAGATGTTAGTGCGATGGGCCTATAGCTATCTGGTTGGTGTGTTGGTTTTCCTGGTTTGGGGAGGGGGAAGACTACTGCTTTCTTCCATTGTGTGGGGAATATCCCTTTGGAGTAGATGGCGTTAAAGAGGGCGGTTATGGCTTTTTTCATGGAGGGGTGGCTTCTTTGGGTCATTTCGTATGTAATTAAATCTATGCCGGGGGCTTTGCCCTTTCCGGTGGTTCGTAGGGCTTGGTTTAATTCTAGGAGAGTTATTTCGTTATCTAGCTCGTAGTTGTTTTTCTGTGTTGGTTGTTCGAAACATGTGCTTAGGTGGGGTTTGAGGTCCCGGAATTCCGGGGTTAGGTTGTCATTTGAGCTGGCTTGGCTAAATGTGTGGGTTAGCAGGTCTGCTTTGTCCTGATCGGTGGCGTATACCCTGTTTTTTATTTTTAACGATGGCATGCTGGTTCTTGGGCCGTTGTTGATGGCTTTGATTTTATCCCAGCTTTCGTTAATCCTAGTTTTGGTGTTGATTGATTCTGTGAAGGCATGCCAGTCTTCTTTTTTGGCTTCTTTTACCATTCGGTCTGCTATGGCTTTGGCACGTTTGTATTCTATTCTATTTTCGGGCGTTTTGTGTTTTTTTCCAGATTTGGAGCTTCCTTTTCCTATTTTTTACTTCTCGATCGCAGGCCTTATTCCACCAGGATTTACCTGGTCTCCCATTATCCGATCCGGTGGGGGTGCACTCCTTGATTGATCTGATAATGTGGTCTGTGATGTGGGCCGTTTTATCTTCTATGTTGTGTTTATCGTCCCAGTTTGAGGTGAACCTGGTTAGTTCGTGGTACTTTTCCCAGTCTGCTCGTGAGGTGTTGATTTTTTTGTGGGGCCCCGGGGTGTTATGTTGGCGGGGGTTCGTCTCTATCATTGATAGTTATCAGGGTGGGGAAGTGGTCGCTCCCTAGGTTATCGTTGTTCACTTGCCACTGTGCCTTAATGGCGATGGTGTTGGTGGCTACTGCTATGTCGAGTGTGTTCATGGTATCTGCGTTACCTTGGGCGAACATATGGGTGGGTTCCCCCGTATTTAGTATACATCTTTGGGTTTCATTTATGGCTTGTTCTAGCTTTTTACCCGCTGTATCTGCTGTTGTTTGGTTTTCGTCCCATTGGGGGCTTTTGGCGTTAAAGTCTCCGACCACTATGTCCCCTGCTAGTAGCAGTTCTCTGAGGTCTTCTATTGGTATTTGGCTATAAGCTCTCTCGTTGGGGATGTAGACATTTACTATTTTTAGTTTGCGGTTGGTTGATGTGGTTATTTCTCCTATTATGGCCTCTATTTGTGGGTTTAGGGTGTGGGTAATTTCTGTGATTGCTAGATCTGTTTTGGTGTAGATGGCTACGCCTCCTCCTTTTTTGTCTGCCCTATTTTTATAAATATTGGGTGGGTATTTATACCCCTTTATTTGGGGGGGTTTATCCCGGAAACCCGTCTCCTGGAGGGCGAGGATTTCCGGGGGGTTGGGGGTTAACCAGTTTCTGAGCTCGTCTAGTTTGGAGTAGAGGAACCTGCAGTTCCATTGAAGGATGTGTAGGCCTGCCATCTTCCTAGAATTGAATGTTTTTAAGTAGACCGGTGAGGAGTGGTACGAATTGCTCTAATGCTTTCGTATTACCGCTTCTTCGCATAGATGCTGTGACTGTGTTACCCCAAGCGACCAAGGAGATAACATACTGGTAGAAGAACTGCTGCCCCAGATCGGCCGGTGTTTCGCCGCTTTCTTTTGTCCGATAATGTGGGGATAGGCTTGTCCATTCGATGGGTGTGGGGGCGGCAGTTGG
Organism: Semisulcospira habei; assembly: GCA_036245525.1. NCBI lineage: Eukaryota > Metazoa > Mollusca > Gastropoda > Semisulcospiridae > Semisulcospira > Semisulcospira habei. The sequence goes on from BTPG01000003.1 coordinate 7,442,285, forward strand.
AGCCTCTATGCGCGCCTGGTCCTCGGCCGGTCCGGGTGCCCTTCCTCCCTCACTGGCCGGAGGGGAGTGTCCTCTTTGTGGAACCTTGTTCCGTTGGCTGTTTGTGTTGTTCGGGTTGTTCTGGGGTGTGTGTTGGTGACGGTCTGCTCTCTGACTAGCGACTAAGTGTGTGTCGCTGTGTGGGGCGTTTGTAGTCGGATGATTGTCGGGGGGTGGGTGGAGTGTGGGTTCGTCTCGGACCCTGACTCGCTCTTCCCTTTGGTGGGTCTCTTGGATGACTGGTTCTGCTTGACTATTGTTTAGTGGTCTGGCGTGTCTTCCTTCTTCGCCGTGGTTTTGAGTCCTGGGGGCCTGAGGCCAGCTTTCGTTGAGTGCCTGGGCGTAGGTTTTTACCCCCAGGCTGGCGACTCGGGTCGCTTTGTTGTGTGCTTTCTGTAGTTTGCACCCTCCGTATGTCGCGCTATGACCTTTGTCGCCGCAGTTTGCGCAGGTAAACTTTATACGTTCCGCTATGGGGCACTCCGCGGTTCGGTGTTTATCCCCGCATTTGGCGCATTTGGTGTCCCTTTTGCATGCCTTTGTAGGGTGCCCATATCTCTGGCAGTTTCGGCACATCAGTGCCTTTCCTTTGTACCTGTCAATGTGTATTATTTCGCCACCTAGTTTGATGGTTTTCGGGAGGGCCTCTCCTGGGAATTGCACCAGGATGGCTTGGCTGGCCTGCCCTTCTCTGTTGGTCAGGCGCTTTAGGATTCTGGCTTGGGGGTGAGTTTTCCGGATTTCCGTCTCGATATATGGGATTTCGTCCTCGAGGGGAATTGGTTTAATGACCCCCGAGGCTTTAGTTGGTGGGCTGTCGGTTTTATGGTGGTTTGGTATCGAGCAGCTCACTTTGACTGGACCGATCAGGGTTTTGGTTATGGCGCTTTCTTGTATGTCTCGCGTTGCGCATGCCATTATAATTCTCTTGCCGTGGAAAATTCGGCGGGTATCGATCGGTGGCCCAAATGTGTCTGATAACACCTCGTTCAGCTTCCGGATGCCCATGTTGTAGAGTTCTGGTGCGTTGTCTTGAGGTGTGATTAGGATAGGAAATGCAAAGAATTTCTTTACTCGGTTCGGTGGGAATCGCTTCTGTTGTCGGCGGGGTTTCACTTCCGTGAACGCTTGCTCGTCCTCTACCTCAGAGTCGGAGTCCTTACCCTCATTGTCATCTTCATTGGTATTTTCGTTTCCGTTTTCGTTGGTGTTTTCATTTTCGTTTGGTGGGGTTTCTTCCCTTTCCACATGGTTGCTGTTGTTCTCTTCAGTGCGCGCTCTAGCTGCGGCTGAGCGGGTCAGCGGCTTTTCCCCCTGACTGTTGGATTCTTTGTCTGGGCGAGGCTGGCGGGATGTTTCTTTGTTTGCTTTTTTGGCGACATTTTGGCTTTGTCCCGCGTGGTCATCCGCTGCCATCTTGGATTTCAAATTTGAATCTGGCCGAGGCTGCACTCGGGCCAGTTCTTGAGCGTGATCGTAGGTCTATATGTAAGCTCAAGATCAGTTTTAAGCGTAAGCTAAACGGTTAACGTTTACTAGGCGTATGTATAAGCTAAGCGTAATTATAAGCTAAGCATAAGTATAAGCTAGGCGTAAGTATGACCTAAGCGTATATATGGGCTAAGCTAACGTATGCTTTTTCGAGTACTGTATGCTTGGGACCAGGCCCGAGTGTATGCGCTGTTTTCTAACCAGCGTTATCTCTTCTTCTGTGGGGGTGGTTTACCCCTTTAGTCAACTAAAGTTTTGTTAAGAAACTAACGAGAAATGGGCCCTCACTGGGACCTACCTTCGTTCGAACCTTTCGCAGTTTTACTTGCTTGGCATCCTCTGTGATGGGGTGAGGCACCTTTTTTTGTGGCCCGCCTGTTTGAATCTAATCTAAGTTTTGGGCCGAGGCCAGAGACCACCACCCTAACGGGCTAAGGATCCCTGTAGCCTCCTCGCTATTCTACCACTTCCTATCTATCCTTGGGAAGAGAACACTGCCTATTCCAGTAAAGAAGCTTGGTGGTCGGGGCTGCTAACAGCTCCGCCACCAGTCAACTCTATGCTACACTGTACACTGTTCGATTCGCTTCACTGCACTCTGGAGCTTGGTCCACTGGTCTGCTCTGTTCGGCTGCGCTGAGCGGAATGCCAAGCAACCTTCGAAAACATCGCATTTCAGAGGCTTGTATCCTCCTTTCAAGGTCTGCTGTGAGGGTTCATGACTCGCAGGCATACAAAAACACTGAGATGACTAAAGAGCGCATCAGTCTGATCTTGGAGCAGAGCGTGATGTTTCTGTCCTTCCATATGGTCTTCAATCTTGTCAGTGCTGTTGTTGTCTGCGCAATAGTGTGAAACTAGCTGCCAACTAAAATGCGGAATCTACCCTCATTGTCACAGTTCAAAGCTCACTTAAAGACGTTTCTTTTCTGTCGGGCATTTAACGTTTAGCTCACCTTTAGCTAACTGTTGACTGACTGCCTTTTATTAGGATCCCAGAGGGAAGTGGATGTATGTTGTTGGGAAGGGATGGGGTGGTTGAAAGTATAATTGTGCGCGTGTGTGAGAGAGAGGGTGTGCATGCGCAGTGAGTCCAGTGTTTTCCTGGAGAACAGCGCTATACAAGAACTTATTATTATATTATTATTATTATTATTATTATTATTATTATTATTATTATTATTATTATTATTATTATTATTATTATTATTATTATTATTATTATTATTATTATTATCAAAACTAAATAAGCGTCGGCGGTGATTGCACAAACCTGTTACATTGATTTCCGGGAATAACTGCATGTTTCACGCACTGACAGATTAATTAAGACCCATGACGTTGCACTCACGTACAGATCAATTAAAACCCATGACGTTTCACTCACGGACAGATTAATTAAGACCCCTGACTGTTGTTTAAACACGCAGGGGCCTTTATAGTCTGGAAGAAGTGTGTGACACCCCTTTCAAACGTCCACATTAATGTTTTCAGCGGTTTTCACGTCTTTGGTGTATACAGATTACATATCCGCCTGATGACACTCTGTCATCCTTGAGCATTTTCCATTAAAATTAATTAAATAAAAAAATAAACTCGCTGTAGGGTTTTAGCTTACGCGGTATGCCATACACCGTACAGTACCGTAAGCATCGGCAAGACACCCAGCATCTGCACGACGAATGGTAGAATCTCATACACTTCGGCATAGTGAGAGGGCTTATAAGAATCTACGTCTCTTGCTGACTCCCGCCGTGTATGCGAGCAGACTGAAAGTGACGACTGAAGCGCAGTTCTTGTGTCTGCGGAGATGGAGCTACTGGTAAACCTGTCGCGATAACCATAGAAAGAAAATAATCTCATGCAGCCGTTATAAACTGTTGGCAGGTTTTATAATGTTTGGGTCCTAATCGTCATCAGTATCTCGTCAAACAATTGCAAAAACATATTTGGTATATAATGATCTCATCTGAATTCGCCATCTTAGCGGTTTGACTGTGCGCAAATTCCAGTGAACGCCTTCAGTTATTTGGTTTCCGAGCGATTTAAAAACAAAACGCACCTAACTACAAGAGACACAGATCCTTGTGAGCCACCGCAGACGAGGAGGCTTACGACAATTAAAGACTCTTGCTGATCCCACTTTCTACATACGTTTATCTGATGGCCTGTTTCCTTGGGGTTAAATTACCAAAGATCACAGACCACTAGCAGTGAGGGTGCATTGACGTAAACATTGTTCCACAGTACTGATATCGCCTTCGGACATTACGATTTTTCTCTTTTTTGTGTGTATTTTTTTTTTCACAACACGCAAGACAAATAGGTCAGTACCAGTTTACATCGTTTGGTTATATTTCCTGCAGATGATTTCTTATTGACCGGTAAAGTCTGCAGCGGCCCGTGACCGTGAAATAGTGGCATGGCAGGTCTGAACATTATCGTGCGCTGCTGTCAATCTTTTTCATGCTATTGTTCTAATTACTATCTGTTCAATTTACGTTTTCTAAGTACCCTTTTTTTGTTGTTGTTAATATTGAGGATCAGTGAAAGCGACGATGATGTGTCATAATTTTTAGTGGCGCACCGGCACTCCGGCACTGGGCGCTGAGGCCGCCCCTGATGGCTCTCTATAGGCAGTTCCGCCGCCATTATTTCTCAGTTACGCCCATTATCAATGTCATGTTCTGAAATGCACTGAAAAATAATGATGCTACTCTGTATTGTACACGCAAATCATTGTTGGAAGTGATCAGTTATGAAGTTCGGGCTAAAGAGAAAATACACTTGTCCCGATGCGAGAAATGTACCCCTGTTGTAAAAAAAAAAAAAAAAAAAAGGTATAGTGCACCATACTAGTCATAAGTTCAATATCGTGTTTTTTAATTTTTTAGTACTGTTCAGTTCTAAGGAACAAACTATAGTAACTAGCAGAAATGTGACTAAAAACATGCATCTTCATATCAGTGCCAGTAGTCAGCACACGTTTTAAATAAGAAATGCGGCCCAGATAGAAATCATAAAATTGTCTGACGACTGTGACAAGATGACCTGCATGAAGAACTTGAACAGATGCTTACCACTTCTAACCAAATCATTATATGCAGTGTTACCGTAATTGTGTGTCTACTTACACATCTTCGCTTCCCACCGTGAAATGGTCTCACTCGCCTGCTCGGCGTTAAACTTAGCTAACTAACTTCTAAGTCATCACATCACATGAAACAAAAAAAAAGCACGACTACACAAATCCTGAATCAATCATCACCTCCGGAAAAGGTCAGAAGATCCTCATATTCAACTTTTGCATTTTCACAAAAGTTGCATTTTATGTGGAGAGGAATGCCTGCTTATCAAAGATCCCAACGATTCTGTCAGGGTTAGAAATGTGTGTAGAACGCCAGACCGTGGGCCACACACATATTTCAAGGAGGCCATTGTCAATGCTTGCAGCAAAAGAAATGACACAAAAACAGGCACAAGAAGTACAAGTTTGACTTCAGGGTGCCTTAAGAGGTCTACATGCTGCAAACAGGCGGTACCATAACGATTGCAGAGTCAAGAGAATGGCACCAAGATCTGTGATTACTGCCCGGACTAGGAAACAAACCTGTTTGATTAACAAAGAACTACCAAGACCTGCAGCAAGGGCTAATCACATATTTCCATGAGGATCTTCTGTTCTTGTCGCTATTTTGTGACAAAGCAAAAGGTCGTGTCAAGCTCAAGGAAGATAACTTCTAGGTTGAAAAGGCAGCAAATGTAGTTTGCAGCAAAGCAAAGAGCGCCTACAGAACCAGACGACATGGAGACAATTAGCAACGAAGTAAGCCCCACCATGATGGCACTTCTGTTTAAATTGTGAGACAATTTAAACTGGACAGTGCCTGCAATTATTGTTGGCAACATGACCACTGCGTCGATTACGAACAGATTTACCTCAATACAAATTGCGCTAGGTGTGTTTGTATAAGAGAACACATTCTTCAAAGCATGTACGCTTTGGGGGTCACCTGTTTATGATTTAAAGTGAACAGATTCAAGGCTTCCGCATCAGCACATATACACGAAGCTGAACTAAAAGAATGAACGTTCACATACTAATTGCTAGAAAGTCTAGAAATACTTTTTATTTTTACTGTCACGTACCAAACTATCAGCGCCTTTACTTCTGATACCATTTTCCGGTTTGATTAGAAAAAAGTGTCAGCATTATAACTGGTGTAGCAGAGAGCGGATGTTTCATTTAAATAGTGCTAGCCACCGACATCCACCTTGGATGACATACTGGTTAATGTACACCCAACCAAATGTTACAACTATTGTGTATTTCAGCCGCTACAACAATTATAATTCTTACTGTTTGCCGCAAAAATGTGCATTCCGACTGGTACAGTTTTTAAATATTCTGGTCGCCACATTGACAGACATCTTCAATAATCAGCATCTAAATTACACGTCATGTTAATACCTTATGTCTTAAGCCTTCAAATATTTCATCTAAATCATATATCCTGGCTTATCCATTGTAGGCAAAGTTATCTTTGGTCTTTACTCATGTCTTTTCTGCATGTTAATAACCTGAGTACAATTCGTGTTCCCTGTGTGTTGGATGACGTCAAAGATCTTTTTGTGTCCGACGACCGTGCCCTGCACTCTGGGATGGTTTATGGAACCAAAGCCACAATGGACGTAAACATAAGTCTATTACTGTATAGTAATAGACTTATGACGTAAATTCAGAGAGAGATTTGCTGCTGAATGCAGCACACAACTGTTGTCATCACAGTAGAAATTGCTAAAGAATTGTTGACGATATAGCTGCAAATCGTCGTGTTATGGAGGCCCACTTAGGATTATTATACAAATAAAACTAAGTAATCAAAAGGCTTGTTTAGGCTCTATTGTGTCTATCCAAAGGTCAAACTGGCAAAACATAAAACAGGGAACATATGTCAGTGGGTTAAATACATTAAGCAGTGGGTGTTGGTGAATTACAAGCCTGGACATTCTTTTGACACACCGCTCTGGCTCCACGGCAGAGCCTCGGAGCCAGAACGTGTGTGTTAAAAGCAAGTCTCCTCTCACAATTCACCACTACCTATTGCAAACTTATTCTTGCGTCACACAATTTGCGCTCTTTGTAGCACATAATAAATATTACGGCATCTTTATTGTTTACGCAGTCAGCTTGGTGGCCATCTTGAATAATATGCCCTTGTAAACAAACAGAAAAATTATACTTTTGTCTTTTAATGTCACCTAAATCAAACTTACGTACTTACTTACGCCTGCCACCCCTACCCGGGTATAGGGTGTCGACCAGAGACCTCCAGCGACTCCTGTCCTGTGCTTCTCCATCGATTTTACTCCAGGTGGTTCCCTGTCTCTTGATGTCTGCTTGGAGGTCTCGACACCAGGAGTTTCTCGGCCTACCTCTTTTCCTCTTTCCCTTGGGGTTCCATGACAATGCCTGCCTAGTGATACTGGAAGCTGGCTTTCTCAGACTGTGACCAATCCATCCCCATCTTCTTCGCCCAATTTCATTCTCTGCTGTTATCTGCTCTGTTCTCTCCCAGTGTCTGACGTTGATGATCTTCTCTGGCAAGTGGATTTTCAAAATTCTTCTAAGGCAACTGTTTATGAAGATCTGTACTCTGTTGACTGTGGTTTTTGTCAATCTCCAAGTCTCTGCTCCATATAGGAGAACTGCTTTTACGTTGGAGTTGAAAATCCGGACTTTGGTGTGTTGTGACAGCTCTCTGGAACTCCACACATTTTTCAACTGGAGAAAGGCTGCTCTGGCTTTACCGATTCGTGCTCTGACATCTGCATCAGTGCCGCCTTTTTTGTCTATGATGCTCCCGAGATAGGTGAAGGACTCCACCTCCTCCAACGGGGTGCCAGCAAGCAAGACTGGTTCTTCCCTGGTTGCGTTCAGCCTCATTGTCTTCGTTTTCTGTTTGTGGATGATGAGGCCCACTTGGGACGAGATGTCAGCAAGCCTCGTGGTCTTGTCCTGCATTTGTTGATGAGTGTGGGACAGTAATGCCAAGTCGTCTGCAAAATCGAGGTCGTCAAGCTATGTCCACAGTGTCCACTGTATTCCACTTCGTCTGTGTTCTGTGGTCCTCTTTATGACCCAGTCTGTGGCCAGTAGAAAGAGGAACGGAGACAACAGACACCCCTGCCTGACACCGGTTCTGACCTGGAGCTCCCTGGCTGAACTGCCCTTCGTGGATCACGCGACATGCCATGCCATCGTAGCTGCCCTTGATCAGGCGGACGAGCTTTGTGGGTACACCGTGGCGTAGTAGGAGTTTCCACATAGTCTCTCGGTCCACGCTGTCAAATGCTTTCTCGTAATCCACAAAGTTCACGTACAGCGGGGAGCTCCACTCCAGAGACTGTTCCACGATGATGCGGAGAGTGGCGATCTGGTCTGTACATGATCGGTTTTTCCGGAATCCTGCTTGCTAGTCTCAGCTGGGGGTCAACGGCGCTCTTCATTCTCTCCAGGATGATCCTGTTAAAGACCTTTCCTGGTACTGACAACAACGTGATTCCTCTGTAGTTGGAACACTTGCTGAAATCGCCTTTCTTGGGAAGCTTGATTAGATACCCCTCCTTCCAGTCAGCCGGCATCACCTCCTCTTCCCAGATCTTTCCAAACAGTGGGTACAGCATCTCTACTGTTGTCTCTAGGTCTGCTTTCAGAGACTCACCTGGGATGCCATCTGGCCCTGCTGCTTTGCCGTTCTTCAAAAATGCCACTGCTCTTCTGATCTCTTCCCGGCTGGGTCTGTCACAGCTGATGGGTAGGTCGGTCTCTGCTGGCTGGATGTCTAGGGGGTAGGGTTGGCTGGGTCTGTTCAGTAAGTCTTAAAAATACTCGGCCCATCTGTCGAGTTGGTTTGCTCTGTCTGCTATAGGCTTGCCTTCTTTGTCTTTTACTGGTCTTTCTGTATGGCCATACTGGCCCGACAATTTTCTGGTAATGTCGTAGAGCTGTTTCATGTTGCCGCTGCCTGCTGCCTTTTCTGCCTCTGATGCCAGGCTGTCTGTGTAGGCCCTCTTGTCTGTCCTCACTTCTATCTTCTTCAAGGTCTGTGCCGACAGCCAGTCCTTGTGATGGTGTTTCCTGAACCCTACAGTGTCTTTGCAGGTTGAGTTCAGCGCTTCTCTAACTGCCTTACACTGCTGCTCTGTGGTGACCGCCTCCTCTTCATTTACTATCTCTTGTAGCGATTGAAACCGGTTGGACAGCACCAGTTTGAACTCTTCTCTCACTCCAGTCTCTCTCAGGAGGCCTACATTATAGCGCTGTCTTCTTGTTGCCTCTATGCGGCTTTTCTTTAACTTGAGCTTTATTCTTAAGATAAGCAGATGGTGGTCTGCGGCGACATCTGCTCCCCTCCTCACTCGAACATCTTGAAGGGATCTTCTAAATTTCTTGCTAATGCAGATATGGTCTATTTGGTTCTCTGTAGTATAATCAGGTGAGACCGAAGTTGCTTTGTGTATTCTTCTGTGTGGGAAGATGCTGCCTCCAATGACAAGTCTGTTTAGAGCACAAAAGGTTACAAACCTCTCCCCGTTCTCACTCATCTCCCCTAGTCCCTGTCTCCCCATCACCTCTTCGTATCCGGTGTTGTCCTCCCCTCATTAAAATCGCCCATGACGATGTTGATGTCTCGTTCCGCACATTTGTCCACGGCACTCTGGAGTCGGTCATAGAACTCTTGTTTCTCTTCCTCGTCACTGTCATTAGTGGGCGCATAACACTGGATGACGTTCAGCTTCAGCTTTTTCTTGGTTCTAAAGGCTGCTGTGATAATTCTTGGCCCCAGAGGTTCCCAGCCCATCAGCGCTCTCTGTGCCACTGGTGACAGCATGAATGCTACTCCTTCTGTATGGGGGGGCATTCGCCTCTTCATGACCTGAATACAGAATTATCTCTCCACATTAACAGCCTTTTCTGGCCAGACTGCATCCATCTGGCTTCACTGATACCTAGCAGGGAACGGTTGTACTTTTGCATTTCCGCTGCTATCTGGGCGGCCTTGCCGCTCTGGTACATGGTCTTGACGTTCCATGTGCCCATGGTTGTGTCCCTGGATAGAGAGAGGCGGCTCGGTCCTGTGGCTTCCGAAGACTTCCGGCTTTCACCACAGGACGTCATAAATCTTCTGGTAGAAGAACCTTCCTCCTCCAGGAAAGGAATTACTGCTTGTCTTTTCGTCGGCGTTTTTGTAACTATTTCCTTTTTTGCAGGGTGGGGAAGCTACCCCCACGCCCAACCCCCTTACTAGGAGGACCAGGGGTTTTCTGTCGGGGTCACCTTCCCTTAGACCATGTTGGTTCACGGCACCTTATTTCATTCGGTGCACCCCTCTCGCGAGGGACCCCCTATCCACCACCCAGGGGACACCCCTAAACGCCATATGGTCCCAGCGCGAGGACCTAAATCATATGTCCTACTTTTTTTTTAATAAAACCTAGCACTATGTGTTGCACGGAACATGTTTCATGGTATATTTATGGTTTGGTGGCCATCTTGGCGGCCATCTTGAATATATAAAAATGCACAATAGTGAAAGAGTGTCATCAGTTGGATCTGTAATCTCTAGGTGCCAACGAATCAGAAACCGCTCAGATCCATTATGAGGTAATTTGTTTTAAGTTATGCTAAAGATCACTAAATGGCAACCACACTAGTATGTTAGATCGCCAGGTATACTCTGTTTTGTGCGAGGACCTGGAGTTTTGAGCTATAAATAGCTTTTACCTCGGCTATGGCGCTTGGTGCAGTTAAGCGGCGCATGCGCTTTAGCGCTAAAACAGACACAAAGGGATGTAATCAGGTAGTGGTGAATAAAATAACAACCGTAGCCACTCGTTAGGAGGCATTATAACACATTGTATATATTTTAGGCGTCAAGCAGTGTTATGCAATGTTGAGAATGCGCTGGGAGCACTTAGGGCATTTAATCTCACTTATGCAACTGGCCTCTGAAGCTTAGAGTAAAGATTGATAGAATGCGTTTTAAAAATATCTTTCTTGTTCTTTTTTATCAAGAGAAACAGGAAATGTTGTTACTGATTTTACCGCTCGGTTAATCATACCGGCCTTTAGTTTTGAACTTCAAAACTTTTCCCAATGTACATAAGTGTAGTTTTAAGGAAAGACTGATCAGATATATATAATGCGGCAGTTTTTAAATCATCGAAAACACTCTACTCCCAAAATGTCCGATTTTGTTTGCTCGTCAGTATATATATATATATATATATATATATATATATATATATATATATATATATATATATATATATATATATATATATATAATATATATATATATATATATATATATATATATATATATATATATACAAATATAAATTCACCGTCAAAGTTGACAGAATGAAAAGATGTGCCGTTGGATTAATTCTGTTCTTTGCGGAAAGTTACAGCATAAATATCATGGATCAGGCTACTTGAACAGCGGTCCATGAAGTGTTTTTGGACGAGGATACACACAAACAAGATGAGGATTTCATCTCAAAGTATACCGTATTGTTTGCAGATTGGCAGACACACGGCGCTTCCCACGGTTCTGTGAGCTGGCTTAGCCACATCCATTTTGAAGAATAAGGTGGAATGGCTCACGCCCAAAAAAAAACTCTTCTGTATGAGTTTGCATGTATATTCCACCTTTTCCACAATATGTTCGCAAATATTATACAAACATAAATGGAGGAGAACATCGCGACAGCTCATACACATGTAACGCGCTGAAAGGCTGGTGATTTGCGGCTTTTAGGAACAGTGTATAAAACACTGACGCTTTGATGTTTTTACGTCACCGTCATTGATTGATTCTTCTAGTGAAATCAAGGAGTCTTACTTTTGACATTTTTTTCCGTATTGAACTTTTATTTTCACAAAATTTGAAGAGGTACAAAACTGTCTAACGAACTCATCCAATGTCTTTCTATAGTTTAGCCATATCAAAATTTACAAGAGCATATAATCAAAATTGCGGGCTCTAATCTGGGTCAACCGACTTTTATAAACGGTCTTTTATGTATTAGATGAGACATGTGTGTACAGTAATATCGGAGATTCAGGTGTTTACGTATACACATACGCACATACATAATACGCTCGGAGGCTCTCTTAGACACCCACTTAATAAAGTAATTTGAAGAGCTTCAAGTTTGTATGTACAGTAATATCGGAGATTCAGGTGTTTACGTATATACATACGCACATACATACGCACATACGGCGCAACGCGCGAAATGGACTTTCAACAGCAAGGTTGGAGTAGCTAAAAGTTACGTCATTTTTATCTTGTTACATATTTGCCAGACCATGAGCCCCGCCTGACTGTTATGTCCTTTGCATTCTACAGAATGCGCTCTGACCAGCCCCGTCCTTAAAAAAAAAAAAAAAAAAAAAAAAAAAAAAAAAAATTATTTTAACATTGTGAGAAAGTAATAGACAAACGTCCGGAAACCCGTTCCACAGGTTATTTGATATTAAATGAGAAGATAAATTATCATGTTAATTTGCTGACATTGAATTCCGTCAACAGGCGGTATAAAAAAAAATCTGTCTTATGAAAGTAAAATACAGTATGTCCTTTTCTGTGCGAAATAAAGGGAAAGATTTTTATAGAATTATATTGACAATTTATGTATGTACCCCCACCACGACCCCCCCCCCTCTCTCTCTCCTCCCCCCCCCCCCCCCACCCACCTCACTGACACCATTTCTCCCCCATACGTTTCAGCGGTAAAACGGACACAAAGCGATGTAATCACGGAGGGGTGAACAAAATAACAACCGTAGTCCCTCGTTAGGAGGCATTATAACACATTATATATATTTCAGGTGTTGATATTCTTCAAGCAGTTTTATGCAATGTTGATAATGTGCCGGAAGCGCTTAGCGCCTTTAATCTCACTCATGCAACTGGCCCCTGAAGCGTAGACTAGAGCTTGATATAGAATGCGTTTTTACAATACCTTTCTTGTTGTTTTTTTAGGAAATGGTGTTATTGATTTTACTTCTCGGTGAATCACACCGGCGTTTAGTTTTGAACTTCATATATATATATTTGTTTACTTCCCTACGTCACACGACTAGTCACTTTAGCGCAAACCGTACCATGTGACCGTGTTATAAAAACCCCTGTATGGAAAAATGGCGGACGTTTTGTAGCCCTCTCGATGACGCATCTTGGATGACAGTTTTGTTCTATAAAAGATCGCCAAACGTTCTAAAGTACAAAGTTACGTAGTGTTGTTCGAAACAACATGCACCCTCAGTACACTAGTGGATCAAACATTTGCCGAAAATAAATAAATTATTATTTAAAAAATTGAAGAGGTACAACTCTAGATTACGAACGTATTCTTTGTATGCAAAGTATCTGGAAAGTAATAACAAACATTACGGACTCAAATGCAGATCAACCGGTTTTTTTGGTGAGAAGGTCATTTCCTTGTCAACGTGTAAGCTAAATATGCTGAAAAGTACTCCGGAATACATCTTGAAGGAAGCATTTACTAAATTTTCAGAGCTGTACGTACACAAACACAAGAGAAACTGATGTCTACACACACACACGCACACACACACACACACACACACACACACACACACACACACACACACCACACACACACACACACACACACACACACACACACACACACACACACACACACACCACACACACACACATACACACACACACACACACACACACCACACACACACACACACACACACACACACACACACACACCACACACACACACACACACACAAACACACACACACACACCACACACACACACACACACACATACATACACACATACACACACACACACACACACACACACACACACACACACACACACACACACACACACACACACACACACACACACGGCGAATCCCGCCAAATGTACGATCAACAGCGGATAGCGTTACTAGTAATGGAGTAATTTGTATCGCCTTACTTCAATGTGAGAGTCTAATGTGTGCCGGCCTATGTTCGTCATTTGCATGCTACGTAACGTGCTCCGACCAGCCCCATCTCACACTTTACGATATGTTAAATATGGTAGACAAAAGCCAACTACAAGTACCAAAAAAATACCAGCTTCTTAAAACGGTGTGAGTAAGTAATAGACGAACGTCCTGATAACCCTTGTGCATGTTATCTGATATTATATGAGAAGATAAATTATCATGTTACTTTACTAACAATGAAATTCATCAGCAGGAAGTATAGGATTTAATCTGCCCCATGAAAGTAAAATACAGTATGTCCTTTTTTGTGCGAAAAAAAGAGAGAAAGATTTTCATTGAATTACATTCACAATTTATATACCCCCCCCTCCTCCCCTTCTCCCTCACCCTTACTATGAACATAAACTATAGTGACGAGCAAACGAAACGCGACATTTTTTTTGTAATCAAAGGAAACACTTTAGTATTTCAGATAATTTCGAAAATGTCGCATTTCTTTTGCTCCTCAGTATATAACGAGTGGAATAAAAGAACCGTAGGGCGCAGAAAGTGGCAAGTGTATTGGTAAAAGCAAGATAATTTATTTATTAATTTTTTTAAAGCATTTGAAACGAAAAATTACTTTGAACACAATTTAAACAAAAACACCTCAGATTTATTTTCATGTAAATATACACAAAGGGATGATCTCATATTCTGCTTCTTTATAAAACACATAAAAATAAATCGCTCAACAGACGTAATGCAACAGAGTGTGCGAAACTTCAGTTTCATTTTATAAGAAAAAAAAAAAAACATTTAGGTTTCTTTTTCATCAGTTTTCAAGGAAGACCATAAATAAATATTGTATTTTTCACACACAAAAAAATCCGCTCAGCGAGAAGAGAAAATATACAATACATACTCTTCGCACAACAAATATCTAATATCCTTGTTTGTTTGTTTGTTGTTGGTTGTTGGTGGTTTTTTTTTTTTTTTTTTTTTTTGTTCATTTAAAAAAAAAATAGAATAGTTTAAATCAGCTCAGCATGCAACATGTATATTATATGATACCTCTCGATCGACTAAAGCACATCCTAAAATGTTGTTTCATTACTATATAAACTAACTAGGCGTCCGCGGTGACTGTACCAACCTTGTTACATTAAATCCCGGGAATAACTGCATGTTTCACTCACGGACGGATTAATTAAGACCCCTGACTGTTGTTTAAACCCAACAGGGGCCTTTATGTCAGATCGCCAGCTGCACTCTGTTTTCCATGACCTGGAGTTTTGAGCTATAAATAGCTTTTACCTCGTCTCTGGAGCTTGGTGGAGTTGAGCGGTGCATGCTCTTCAGCGGTAAAACGGAGCCAAAAGGGACGTAATCACGCAGTTACGAACAAAATAACGACTGTAGCCACTCGTTTGGAGGCATTTTTACATATTTTATATATTTCAGGTGTTGATATTCGTCAAGCAGTGTTATGCAATGTTGAAAATGTGCCGGGAGCTCTGATGGACTTTAATCTCACTCATCCAACTGGCCCCTGGAGCTTAGACTAGAGCTTGATTTGAAAAATGTCTTTCTCGTTCTTTTTTTTTTTGGAAATGGTGTTATTGAATTTTCTTCTCGGTTAAAAATACCGGCGATTAGTTTTGAACTTTAAAACTTTTCACAATTTACACAAGTGTAGTTTTAAGAAAGACTGACGAGCAAATGAAATGCGGCATTTTTTTTATTTTTTTTTATCGGAAATACTTTAGTGTTTCCGATTTCTCCCAAAATGTCGCATTTCGTTCACTTGACAGTATATATATAAATATAAATCCGCCGTCAAAGTTGACAGAAAGAAAACATGCGCCGTTGGATTA
Source organism: Semisulcospira habei (assembly GCA_036245525.1). Taxonomy (NCBI): domain Eukaryota; kingdom Metazoa; phylum Mollusca; class Gastropoda; family Semisulcospiridae; genus Semisulcospira; species Semisulcospira habei. The sequence continues at coordinate 7,457,726 of BTPG01000003.1, forward strand.
ATTCTGTTATTTGCGGAAGGTAACAACATAAATGTCATGGATCAGGCTATTTGAACAGCGGTTCATGAAGTGTTTTTCGACGAGGATACAGACAAACAAGATGAGGATTTCATCACATAGTCTACCGTATTGTTTGCAGTTTACATGCGGTTTTCTTATAGGAACATTCAGAGTTGTTCATAATTTTAAACTTATCATTCTGATTCATTTCCATTCTCTCTAAGCCAACCTCTAATCGACAGACACGCCGGCGCACATATAAAGACAGACACATTGCCTTTCCCTCCATTAGTACGTTCAGTGAGCTTGTGTAGCGACAAAAAATGAGTTTGAAGAAGAATAGCACGAGCATCTGTAACCTTGACATCATGGCATCTATAGTCTCACGACACCGTGTTTCACGTCACTCATCCGAAAGGCAAGCAGCCTCTTACGGTACTGAGTGCTTTTTTTCCACACAGCCTCTTCCAGGGCTGACTGTTTGACGGCACAATGTAGAGGATCCAAAACTTGCAAAAATAAATCAATTATTATTTAAAAATTTAAAGGGGTATAACTCTGAATTTGACGTACGTATTCAATATCTCCCTTTAAAATAGCTGTATGCAAAGTATCAAGAAAGGAATAACAACAATTACGGACTTAAATAAAGATCAACTGTTTATGGGAAACAGACATTTTCTTGTCAACGATTAAACTAATTAATAAAACAGAAAAATGCTTCGGGAGCATTCACGTAGGCAACATATCCTGAAGTTTAAAGCTTGACCGCCCACAAATTCGGACTCAATAGTCGCTGTCACATACACACACGCACACACACACACTACACACACATTTTGTAAAAAAGTGTATCACATCGCACACTATCCGATGAAATGGCCTGTTTTTTATCGGCCGGCCGTACACACTCGAGCGACACAAGTCAGTCTGAATTTTTATGTCTAGTTCATGTGTGTTTCGAGGAAGTTTTGCTTTAAATTGCCGGTACTCCTCATCGTCAGCGGACCAAACCGTGGAGATTAAAATTTAGTGTAGCGTTCTGCTGCACGTATTTCGATCTCCGTTTAAACCTATCCCCCGTATTGGCTGGGGATTAGGATTGATAGCTCTAGGGCTTTCCTACTGACTTGAGTTAGTAGGTCGTTGGCTCACTTTCGAAAGGATGCTCGCATAGAGTGGTATCCTAGTGTTTGTGAGGTTCAACTTTCGTTTTTACATATTCTTTCAACTGCGTTATAGCAGACTCTTGCGATGCGGAGTGTTCCCTTTTTGTTAGTCCTTTGAGGTGGGTGGGCCGACAGGTCGTGTAGGTACTGATATGTTTCAGTTGTGCACTCTGGCACGTCGTGGCGGCAAAAGCTTTTGCTTTTGCCGCCACGACGTGCCAGAGTGCACAACTGAAACATATCAGTACCTACACGACCTGTCGGCCCACCCACCTCAAAGGACTAACAAAAAGGGAACACTCCGCATCGCAAGAGTCTGCTATAACGCAGTTGAAAGAATATGTAAAAACGAAAGTTGAACCTCACAAACACTAGGATACCACTCTATGCGAGCATCCTTTCGAAAGTGAGCCAACGACCTACTAACTCAAGTCAGTAGGAAAGCCCTAGAGCTATCAATCCTAATCCCCAGCCAATACGGGGGATAGGTTTAAACGGAGATCGAAATACGTGCAGCAGAACGCTACACTAAATTTTAATCTCCACGGTTTGGTCCGCTGACGATGAGGAGTACCGGCAATTTAAAGCAAAACTTCCTCGAAACACACATGAACTAGACATAAAAATTCAGACTGACTTGTGTCGCTCGAGTGTGTACGGCCGGCCGATAAAAAACAGGCCATTTCATCGGATAGTGTGCGATGTGATACACTTTTTTACAAACGCGCGCGCTCGAACGTTTTTTTTGCGCCAAATGTACGCTTTGAAACAATGTTTGCTTAGCTCTGACTCCACAGAAGTGACGCAACAGCTGCTGAGTACTGAAAGCTTTCGACTTGACAAATGCCGGAAGATGAGAAGAGCGCAAATTAAAACCCGAGACACTGCCCCACAAAACTGACTATACGGATCACACAGCAAGACCTCTGAACCAGCCCCATACGACGAGCAGACACGCCGCCTTTCGTAGCAACCACTGACTCAGTCCAGAAGTGACGCACAGCAGCAGAAAATTGAAAATTGAAAACGGCCTCCGACTTGACCAGTCAGTGCCGGAAGATGAGAGAGCAGGCTAAACCCCGAGACGCTGCCAACACGTAAAATGAGAAATCTACTAAGCGCACCGTCAAGCGAATCAGAAACACGAAGGTTGGGAAAAAGTAACAAGAAATAAACCTAAACAACCGAAACAAGAAAAACAGGTGGGAAATACTTTCATAACGGACCGACTGACGTCATTCCTGTATTGAATCAACTACATCACAACGGCCGAACAACTACTAGCCCACGCTCTACCATCCGAACAACAAACGAGGGAAAACGCATGAGTAAAATGAACCCCTGATGTTGTCAGCGTAGGACAGACACCCATCACAGTGACCAAAAGCACTGATAAGTGTCGAGTGGACAATACCTTCTCCAATACTGCCATCAACGCAACAATCACACGGCAAAAAGTGACGCAACCACCTGAGGAAGTCACACCATGCCTGTGCGTGTGTGAATTGCAAGACAGAGCCTGAACCCCCATAAACCGTCAACCCCGCAGAAAGTAAAGACCAGACGGCACACCACTCCGCATCACATCCCGAACAAAACAGCTGAGAAGCAACAAGCTTTTAAAGACAGAAACGACGAGAGAACGAGGACCCGACGCATCACCCGTTAAATAAATACCGCACAGGCTGAGCACAACCACTCTACGCTGGTCTAACCGAACACTGAGCGGCATGCACAGAAACATACAACATAAACCCCAGCTTCAAAAGCAGACAACGCAATCAACGCAGGGCACACAACATGACCAGCAACGACTGATACAGAAAGATCTACGATCTACGTGGGCAAAAACATTTAGCACATTTTAAGCCTCCCACCAGCCGCAGTCAGTTTCACCGACAAACCGGATCCAGGCGCAGACGGAACCCCGAAATACCGCGAAACCGCAAAACTGGCAAAACAAAAACAGGCAACTCCGAACAATCCAGTTAAACAGCGACGAAATGAAACTCCGCACTACCCTCCTACAAACGAGCCAAGGGTACGCCCACCTTCCACACTGAGAACACACGGGAAAAAGTAAAATAAAAAAATAAAATTCCACGAACCACAACCGGCGAATTAACGGCAACAAACGACTGTCTCAATGCCTGGGAACGATATTGAGAATCAATCAACACCTAAATGCCACGCCAGACCGACTGACCAGAGAAGATTAGAAGAAGCGAGAAAGGAATGAATCGTATGTCCAGGACTGAGCAGACCGGCTGCAAGAATTGGCGCAGCAGAAGTCAGACTGCATGCCTAAAAATGAGACAGCACAATCTGAACTCACCCAGGCACTACCCGCGCGGAAAATAAAGACAAGAATGCGCATATGCAAGAAGACAACAGACTCTACCCGCCCCAACAATAAGCGAACCACACTGAAACATCGAGTCTACCCGCCCCAGCAACAAGCGAACCACGGTGAAACGGCATCGAGTCTACCCGCCCCCAACACAAGCGAACCACAAACATCGAGATCAACTTGAACCAAAGATAGTCAGTGCTGTATACAGTCTACACACAGCCACCGGATCAGAAAGTTATGGACTGGAAGCAAGGAAAAGGAAATAGGCATCGTGTCATTCTCGGCAGAAGCAGACGGATTCCCGGAAAGGGGGGGGGGGGGGGAGCCAAAAAAAAAAAAAAAGCAAACAACTTGAGCCCATTGAGACTAAACCTTATCTTGCGGTATTGCTGTATTGAATACAAAGTACAGCAATATTACTATGCACGGCCCTCGGCGACACAACCACTAAGGCAAAGGCAGAGACAAGATACAGGCAGACCGAATACGAAAAGTACAGCAACAACGGAGTGAACCCCGCTACCTTCCTACAAATAAGGAAACAGACCCATAGTTCCTTATGTTAGCACAACATAAGACAGTATACGGCTCGCCAGCCGCACACAACGCCATTTCTGGACCACGCCCGTCGGCGCGCTCAGTGCGAGAAGACACATCCCACTTTGCAGCCAGCCGCGAAATCAAACAAGAGAAATGACCAGTCACGTGACGGACCCGCATCAAGCTACAGTTGACGGCACCAGCAGTCACAACCGAGCCGGCAGGCCATGTTCGAGCAGCGTCCTCCAGCACTGCGGGAAAGAGAAAGAACTGACTCAAAACGCAACAACCGCACACTCCACTAGCTCTCAAAATTAGCAGTGGAAGCGCCACGACAGTGGAGCTCTTCTACGCCCCACTAGGCCTACCAATTGGCAGTGGAGGAAACAAAACTGAACTACAACCATCTACGCTCCACTAGGTCGTACAATTAGCAGTGGTTGAGCCCCGATTGACGACATTATCTTCTTCTCGCAAGTAGCCCGTTCAATTGGCACTGACGGTCAGCGAGAATACATCACTGAACTACTTGAACAATACAGAATGTACCAAAAACTACTTGAACAAGACAGAATGAACCAAAAACAAACTACCATAAAAACCTAACAAAAGTTTACTCAACAGAAACAAAAGGGTCGGCACGCTGATGAAGGCAGCCCTTAGCCAATAAAGGATTAAACATACCCGAAATACACCTCACACAACAAACACAAAACGTGACTGATTTGTGAAATGTCATAAGGGTATACGGCTGGTCACATCAAGCCATCACATAGTGGTGTGCGATGTACAGACATTTTTTTACCAAAAACGCAAACGACTTTTTGGCGCCAAATGTACGCTTTGAAACAAGGTTTGCTTAGCTAAACTTGACGTCATTTTTATCTTATTACTTCTTTTCAGGAATGCGGGCTCTGCCCGCGCAGCCCATCGTGTGCATTTTCTGGAACGCTTTCCGACTAGCCCCATTTCCATGTTTTTCATTAAAAAAAATATTCGAGCTGCATTGATTGCAGAATTGTAGTCACATTAACAGTAACAGTGAGTTCCTTTCCTTGTGTTCACACAAAAGGTATGTAATTTTGTGTTCGGCATGGAAGCGAGGATGATGTAATACTCACCTTAAAACTTCCTTTTCGATCCATCCCGCGAAGACTACATTACAGTTTAGCTCGCGTATGGGCCAGGCAGTTCAAGGACTTTGCCAGAACAGCTTGATGTATTCTGACATAGCTCTTGTACTATTATTACTTCACATTGTGGGCGTCTGGTATCTTTGAGCGAAGTCTGCAAGGGCCTTCAGGGACTGCCGTCTTTTTGCTCCCTGACGCTGGCGGCCAGGTCCTTAGAACATGCGCTGAGGACATGTTCTTTGATGATGAGGTTACAAAAGTACTGGTACTTCTTGTTTAAACCATCCAGATCTTACCATTGCTCCAGGTAGGTCCTGATTCTCTAAATGAATAGTCAGGGTGTTTCTCCTTCCGGGCTTGCATTCCGTAATCGACGTCTGTAACCCTCTTCAGTTTATTCTCAGCAGGGCAGCTATCAGCTGCGCATAATCCTCGGCTTCTTGTCTTGGCAGGCGGTTGTAGAACTCAGCGTTTTGCCGGTTAGAAGTGCGTTCAATTTGATGGCCCAAGTCTCTCGTGTCCAGTTGTTGCTGCTTGAAAAGCACTCGAATTGCTCCAGGTAAGCGTCCATTTTTTCTTAATTTTCTACAAAAGACGGTAGTTTAGGCGCACGGGCTCTTTGCTCTATGCTTCCTGAGGCTGCTGCTTTCATTGTCCTCTTGCTGTGTGCCTCTAACTCTATTCTTCTAAGCCGAATTTCGTGTTGTCGCTGCCTGTCTGCCTCTTCTCGCTTATATTCTCGCCGTTTCTCTGCCTCTCTTCGCTGTTTCTCTGCCTCTTCTCGCTCATATTCTCGCTGTTTCTCTGCCTCGTCTCTTGATCTCAAATTCTTTGGCTTTTTCTGCTATCTCTGATCCCGATTTCTTCTTTCTCTAGTCTCTCCTTCTTTTTTCTCACCTTTACAAACTCAAGGAGCCGAGTTCTCTCCATTCCACATCCCTTTCCAATTCACAGAAATGTCTTCATTTCCGATGTCGACATCTTTGAGTTTCTCTGCTGGCTGTTGTCTCAGGCTACCCTTTCCACTGAACCAACTGAAGAAGTCGCGTAGGAGGTGTCAAATGTGTCGTGGTAGTCGTAGTCGTAGCACGAGACAAATCAGACGAGACGCAAGCACGTAGGGTTCTTGTAAAGAAACTTCACTCAGCTGCAACTCGTCACACCTGGCACAATGTTGTAGACCATTCAGGAGTACCAG
>BTPG01000003.1:7469118-7471618 GCA_036245525.1 Semisulcospira habei
TCGGACACACTGGGTTCCATGCCATAAGTACTCTCCGTGGGCTCGTGTAGCGACAGGAATTAAAAGAAAAATAGTACGAACAGCCATACGCTTTACATCATGGCATCTATAGTCTCAAGACGCGGTTTACACAAAGACGAAATTGACGTTTCTCGTCACTCATCCAAAAGGCACGCAGCCTCTTACATGGCTGAGTGTTTTCTTCCACACAGCCTCTTCCAGGGTTGACTGTTTGATGGTAGTATGTAGAGGATCCTCGTGCTGGGACCATAAGGCGTTGAGGCGCGTCCCCTGTGTGGTGGATAGGGGGTCCGTCGCGAGAGGGGTGCACTGAATAAAATAAGATGCCGTGAACCAACATGGTCTAAGGGAAGGAGACCCGGACAGAAAACCCCTCGTCCTCCTAGTAAGGGGGTTATGCGTGAGGTTATCTTCCCCACCCTGCAAATAAGGTAATAGATTCAGAAACGCCGACGAATAGACAAACAGCAATTCCTTTGCTGGAGGAGGAAGGTTCTTCTACCAGAAGATTTATGACATAGTGTGGTGAAAGCCGGAAGTCTTCGGAAGCCACAGGAACGAGCCGCCTCTCTCTATCCAGGGACACAATCATGGGCACATGTAATGTCAAGACCATGTACCAGAGCGTGAAGGCCGCCCATATAGCAGCGGAAATGCAAAAGTACAACCTTTCACTGCTAGGTATCAGGTAAGCCAGATGGACGCAGTCTGGGCAGAAAAGGCTATTAAGTGGGGAGATAATTCTGTATTCAGATCGTGAAGAGGAGAATGCCCCCCATACAGAGAGCGCTGATGGGCTGGGAACCTCTTGGGCCAAGAATTATCACAACAGCTTTTAGAAACATGAAACAGATTAAGCTCAACACCATCCAGTGTTATGCGCCCACTAACGACAGCTACGAATAAGAGAAACAAGAGTTCTACGACCGACTCCAGAGTGCCGTGGACAAATGTGTGGAGCGAGACATCAGCCTCGTCATGGGCGATTTTAATGCCAAAATAGGGGAGGACAACACCGGATACGAAGAGGTGATGGGAAGACAGGGACTAGGGGAGATGTGTGAGAACGGGGAGAGGTTTGCAGACTTCTGTGCTCTAAACAGACTTGTCACACTGAAGAATACACAAAGCAACTTGGGTCTCAGACCTGACCATACTACAGAAAACCAAATATACCATATCTGCATTTGCAGGAAATTTAGAAGATACCTTTAAGATGTTCGAGTGAGGAGGGGAGCAGATGTCGCCTCAGACCACCAACTGCTTACTTTAAGAATAAAGCTTAAGCTAAAGAAAAGCCGCACAGCGATAACAAGAAGACAGCGCTATGATGTAGGACTCCTGAGAGAGACTGGAATGAGAGAAGAGTTTAAACTGGTGCTGTCCATTCAGTTTCAAGCGCAACAGGAGCTAGTAAACGAAGAGGAGGCGGTCTTCACAGAGCAGCAGTGGAAGGCAGTTAGAGAGGCGCTGAACTCAACCTGCACAGACACTGTAGGGTTCAGAAAACACCATCACAACGAATGGCTGTCGGCGCAGACATTGACGAATTTAGACATGAGTAAGCAGAAGAAAGCAGCTGTCAACAACAGTCGCACGAGAGCAGCCAAAGCACGGGCACAGGAGGAGTACTCCGAAGCCAACCGCGAGGTGAAGAGGATTATCAAGGCAGACAAGAGGGCCTACACAGACAGCCTGGCAGCAAAGGCAGAAAAGGCAGCAGACACCGGCAACATGAAACATCTCTACGACATTAACAGATGATTGTCGAGCAAGTATGGCCAAACAGAAAGACCAGTAAAAGACAAAGAAGGCAAGCCTATTGCAGACAGAGCAGACCAACTCGACAGATGGTCCGAGTATTTTGAAGAGTTACTAAACAGACCCACCCCACCCGAACCCCCAGACATCCAGCCGGTAGAGACTGACCTAACCATCAGCTGTGACAGACCCAGCCGGGAAGAGTTCAGAAGAGCAGTGACATTTTTAAATGAACTGCAAAGCAGCAGGGCCAGATGGCATCACAGCGGAGGCTCTGAAAGCAGACCTAGAGACAACAGTAGAGCTGCTGTACCCACTGTTTGGAAAGATCTGGGACGAGGAGGTGATGCTGACTGACTGGAAGGAGGGGTACCTAATCAAGCTTCCCAAGAAAGGCGACCTCAGCAAGTGTTCCAACGACAGATGAATCACCTTGCTGTCGGTACCAGAAAAGGTCTTCAACAGGATCATCCTGGAGAGAATGAAGAGCTCTGTCGACCCCCAGCTGAGAGACCAGCAAGCATGATTCAGGAAAAACCGATCATGTACAGACCAGAACGGAACACTCCGCATCATCGTGGAACAGTCTCTGGAGTGGAGCTTCCCGCTCTACGTCAACATTGTGGATTACGAGAAAGCATTTGACAGCGTTGACCGAGAGACTTTGTGGAAACTCATACGACACTACGATGTACCCACACAGCTCGTCTGCCTGATC
>BTPG01000003.1:7476618-7481618 GCA_036245525.1 Semisulcospira habei
CCAACAAAGACAGAGAGCGACGTCATGGCGGACATTCAGTTTGAACCATAAGCATTGACAACACTCCAAACATATCCAAGAGGCATAAATCCTCAAGAGCCCGGAGGGCTAGGGTTAGGGCCCGGAGGGCAAGGGTTAGGGCTCGGAGGGCTAATGAGGACCTATGCCCCTCGGAGATGTCCGGAGTGTTGTCTCTGCCCATTGACTTCTCTATCGTTCGTCGCTAGAAGTCGTTCGCTGCTGATGAAATCTCACTATTAGCTCGTCGTTAGCACTCATCAATTTTGGTGGCTTTATTTTCCGCTTGGAGCAGGTCGCTTTAAAACCGAAGTAAACAGTGTTACACCTCAAGCTGTGGCACGCCCAAGCCCGTGCACAGAAGGTCTTCCGGTCTCGAATTCATGACGTGACCAGGGAAATACTAGGGGTGTCACGATGTTCAGACTTAGGGGCAGATTGCTTCCGTCACAAATATTTTTAAAACATGTGATGCAGATTTGACCGCTTTGAAGATCAGTTTGAAATAAGCAGAAAAGTGCCCACGTAGTGTTTTGTCGTTATAAAGTCATTTCGGATTTTCAGAATGTGCGCCTTTTGCAGATTTTTCACTGCTTACCGCTAAATTGAGACAGCTTTCTGTAACTAAGATCCATTAACAACGTCATTTTACAAAAGAGTTGGCATAACGTGATGTACGACTTTTTGGCACTCGAAGTCTGCACTTTGTTCGATCCGTCTGCAGTCAAATTCATATCTAAGTGGATTTGTTTTGTTATCAAGAATGTCAGCAAGTTTGTTCGTAATCCGTCTGTTGTACATTGTGTTCAAATTATCCTGTGCCCTACCAATCACCCCGCCACCTTTCCAGATTACTTTGATAAGGCGATCTTGATCTCTTTTACATAAATTTCTATCCCAGCACGTCAGTCCAAAAGTTAAAATGCTAACAATACCGCAGCAGTAAAACATCTGTAAAAGCTGAGTGCTTACATGAAATGATCTGAGCTTTCTCAAACAGTGAAGACGGGTATACCTCTTGTACTATTATTACTAGTATTATTAGTGAGGTTTTGTTTGTAACGAACGACTCGCAACAACAAACGAGAGTGAACGCGAGGGAACGAGAGTGAACGCGAAGGAAATCATAAGGGATAAACAACTCGTACCATAAGCACAGACAACACTCCACATATCTCCAAGAGACATAATCGTTATGCACCCTCGGGAGCATGAGGATCTGTGCCTCTTGGAGATGTTTAGACTTGGCTCTTGTTCGTTGTTGTGAATCGTTCCGTGTAATCGTAATCTCACTGTTATTAATAAATCAGAAGTAGTTCAAAAATTGCACGGACTTAAAATATACCCTAGATTCACCCAGACTGCTCTATCTTCAAAAGGCATGCATCCTCATGATCCTCTCAAGCCAAAGGGGCTAGTGAAAATAGTATAAGCTTCTTGTCAGCAATGAGGTGTCTCATGAACATTTCGAGGTACCAACAGTACGAGTAGTGCGAAGACGCCTGCCGCAGTGATCGGGGAGATCCAGGGAAATATTCATTTTAGTCCTTACTAAGAGGCGCAGCCACTACATCCACACAAGAAGTCAAGAACAGTGACATGGCAATCGCCAGGAGGCCTGGTCCATAACCAGATTGACTTCATCTTGCTGCCTCGACGATTCAAATCCAGCGTTAACAAAGCACAAACGAGGTCCTTTCCTGGCGCTGATATTGGCAGCGACCACAACCTCGTCCTTACTAGCCTCAAGTTGAAGCTGGCATTGAAACGAGATAGCAAGAACCCTCGCATCAGATTCGACCTCCAGAAGCTAAAAGACCCGGAAGTAGAAGAGCTCTTCCAAGCCCAGGTGGGAGGCAGATTTGCAGCCTTGGCTACTTTGGACTGCGACGTAGACACCCTTGCTGGAAATATAAAAGAGGTGTTACTTTCTACAGCAGAAGAAGTGCTGGGGAAGCAGAGGAAGCGCAAACAGCCCTGGGTCACCGATGACATCCTCGATCTCTGTGATGAGAGGAGAGCCTGGAAGAAAAAGAGAGGCCAAGACCTCACATCAGCAAACAAGTACAGACTTGTCAACAAGAAGATCAGGAAGAGGATGAAAGAAGCCAAAGAAGATTGGATTGAAGACCAGTGTTGTAGCGTGGAAGAGGGCATGGCAAATGGCAACAGCAAGAAGGCTTATGAAACGCTAAGGACCCTCACCAAGACTCAACAGCGAACAGCCACAGTCATCGAAGACAGCAGCGGCCAACTCCTTACGGAAAACACTGCTGTACTAAACAGATGGACTGAGTACTGCCGAGACTTGTATAACTACAAGGCTGAGCCAGACACCAGCATCCTCCAAAACAACCAGGCTGGGGCCAGGAAGGCTGAAGACCTGCCAGTGTTAGCTGAAGAGGTGGAAGCAGCCGTACGCGGCCTGAAGGGAGGAAAGTCTCCAGGTGTAGACAACGTACCTGCTGAACTGTTGAAACATGGAGGAGAAGTAACAACGAAGGTCCTCACTACACTCTGTCAAAAGATCTGGGAGCAAAAGAAATGGCCAGTAGAATGGACACAGTCTCTATTGATCCCGCTCCCCAAGAAAGGAAACCTGAAACAGTGCCAGAACTACAGAACTATCAGTCTGATAGGTCACCCTAGCAAAGTAATGCTTAGAATCATTCTCAACCGCCTCAAAACTTTCGCCGAGGAACTGCTGGCAGAAGAACAGGCTGGCTTCAGAGTTGGAAGAAGCACTGTAGAGCAGATTTTCAACTGCCGCGTCCTGATCGAGAAACATCTGCAGCATCAGCGCAAACTCTACCACAACTTCATTGATTTCAGGAAAGCATTTGATCGCGTCTGGCACGACGGACTCTGGCAAGTCATGAGATCGTTCAACATAGAGGAGGGACTGATCCAAATGATAGAAGCGCTTTACAAGAACGCCTGCAGCGCGGTTCTACTTAACAATCAGTCAGGCGAGTTCTTCAGGACAACGATCGGTGTCCGTCAAGGATGCCTGCTCTCTCCTGTCCTTTTCAACATATTCCTGGAGAAGATCATGCAGGAAACCCTCCACGACCACCATACTTCAATCTCTATTGGTGGCAGATCCCTGTGCAATCTTCGATTCGCAGATGACATTGACCTCATGGCAGGCAGCAATAGTGAGCTCCAAAACCTGACAGACAAACTTTCAAGTAGCGCAGGGTCTTATGGCATGGAGATAAGTACGGATAAAAGCAAAGTGATGATCAACACCACAAGCGACAGCAGCAGCAACATTCACATGAATGGCCAAAAGCTAGAAGAGGTCAATAGCTTCAAGTACTTGGGAGCCACCCTATCCAAAGACGGTAGTTGCATAGCAGAGATCCGTATCAGGATAGGTACAGCAACATCCGCAATGGCCAGGCTGGACAGGATATGGCGAAGTAACTCCATCAGCTTCACCATCAAGTACAGGCTTTACAAGTCCCTCATAGTGTCTATTCTACTCTACGGCTGTGAGACTTTGACACTGCTTGCAGACTCAGAAAAGAAAATCCAGGCCTTTGAGAACAAGTGCCTGAGGAAGTTGCTCCGCATCTCGTACCGCGAGCACAAGACCAATGAATATGTACGGAGCATCGTCACTTCCCTGGTGGGCCCACATGAACCCCTTCTGGCAACCGTGAAACGGCGCAAGCTTGCTTGGTTTGGCCACGTGACCCGACACAACACCTTGTCCAAGACTATCCTCCAAGGCACTCTCGAAGGAAGTCGTCGGCGAGGTCGTCAGAGAAAGAGTTGGGTCGCAAACATAAAAGAATGGACCGAACTCGAGATGTCAGACTTGCTTGCCACCGCCCAAAATAGAACTCAGTGGAGAGCACTGTCTGTTGCTGCTGCCTTTCAGTCCCCCCAACGCCCAGTTCGGGCAAGGGACTGATGATGATGATGATGAAGAGGCGCAGCGTACCGCCTTTCCTTAAAATAAATGTGTTTAGCTAGGTTGCTCGGTGGTAAGGTCGCGGGGTGGAATCCAGCTGGGGTCAAAATTTGTTGAAACCCTATTCGGTGCTCCGTGTTTGATATCATCTTCATGATGGACAGGAGACGATAAGTTCTAAACGTTTAATTTTTTTAAACCTGATTCTGAATTGGGAATAACGCCGCCAATATTTTTGGACAGAGTGAGCTGCGAGCACGATGGTTACATACACCAGACTTACCATATTCATGTCATGTCTCCTTTACCAAGTCAATGCTACAGACGTTTTCAAAACAACAAATGACGATTATGTGAGAGTCGTCAGCAAAGAGGACATTATGAGCGGCGCCTTCCAAATCGAACATTTTGAAATTGTCGTGAACACGCCAAATATTACAATTAGTTATGCAGTGGCCACACAGCATCTTATCAACAATAATGACGCGTCGTCGCGGCATCTTATCAACAGTGATGACGTGACAACACCACATATCAAAAATAAAAGTGTGACCATGCAACATTTTATCCAACATGATGATGACAATAATAACATGACGACACTACATCTGATCACCAATGGTGACGTGGCCTCACCACATCTCATCAACAATGATGACGTGATCACGTCACATTCTATCAACAGTGACGTGACTAACCCACATATCAACAATGATGGTTACACTGGGAACTTCAGATACCCTACTACTGCAGGTTTGATCATGATCATTTGCATTATGTTTGTTTTATATTAATCGGTCACCTATCACAAATGGTAATGACGAAACTGACGATGACGAAGACAATGATATTAATATCATGATCATTATGATATAGCATCATCAATATCATTATAACCTCTGTGCAGATGACCTGAGGCCTGACGATGTTTATTTCAACACAAACCTTTCCATCACTACCGACTATCTTACTCCGTGTTTTATTAACGGCCACTTACCTCCGTTTCGAGCCACTGCTGGGAGTCTGTTCTTTGACTGGAAAACAAATTTGGAGCTTTACG
>BTPG01000003.1:7484118-7486618 GCA_036245525.1 Semisulcospira habei
ATTGGTAAAAGAACGTCGTGAGACAAATTTTGTTTCCTTGAAATGACAATATTATGAGAGGAACTTTGTCGCAGTGACAGGAATATTGTGTATTCTGGAATATTATATTATTTAAAAGGAACCATTTCCGCTTGTCATTTGTGCTCCTGCCGAGGATACCCAGTAACTTGTTAATTATTGTCACGACCCCGCTTCCGGGGTGCCAACTATGAGCGCTAACGCTCGAGACACACCCAACCCACACTAGCACAAACCTAACACAAACACCAGAGGAACAATAACAACGACGTTTATTAAATACCCTAACAAAAACTATTCACATTCAATCCTAATCACGCACTCACCAGTCACATTCACACACACATACGTCCATACTCCCCAAACTAAATTACCTTAGTACACAATACACAATAACAAATAAACTAAATAATCCTAATACAATACAAAATGACAATATATAAATAAAACAACTATCCTTACTACTAAAAATGAAAGAAACTGATGAACTTAAATCATATGCCACTAGACCCCGCCGGAAGCACAAGCGTCAAGCGCTAGCGCCAGTTGTACCAACGCCTTTGCTTCCGCGGAGAGTCTAACACAGCACGTGGCCCCTTAAGCAATAGGATAGTTCAAATAGCACAATAACTAAATGAACCAAATACGCTTACTGACTAACTCAAATAAAGATCGAGAACGGTGAATACAATTCGTGCGCTACTATATCTCCCCAAAGGGACCACGAACAACAAGTTCGAATTAAACTAACAAATTACACATTGACAGCACAAGGCTCTTTAACTAGCACTTCTCAGAATAAACAATACTGCGCGTACAAATGGAACATGTCCTTAACTCAACATGACTGACAGTAAGCTGAATAAACAATATCACGTCTACAAGTGGAGACTAAACAATCACATAACTTAATATAATTGAAAGTTGAATAAACAATATATTTTGCGTCACGGGACCTTCTCGCCGGAAGCACAACCGTTGAGCGCAGTTCAACTCGACGCTCTTGCTTCCGCGATAAGGTCTTTCGTAACACAGGCTACTTCAAACAATATAAATCCAAATGTTACTGTACAAAACTCCTCTCGTAATATAGCTGCTCCAAGGAGATGAAATATGCTAACGTGCTTAATATAACATTATAACTATACAAAACTTCACGTAAGCAAATTAGAAGTAACTATATGGGACGACCCGACCTGACTACATACGAGGCGTGCCGCGACACTCGCGAAGGCACCCAGGTCCCGTGTCGTAGCCCACAAGGCGGAGTGACACAGTCAGCTTCCACACAGTACCACAGCACGTTGGCAGACTAGCTGGTTAACTCTTCGTATTTTAAAGATGCACTATAACAAAGGTGCAAAAAATTCATATAAATAATTAACAAAAAACAAGATAATCACATCACCCTTCCCGCAACTTTAACTGCCGTCTTTATATTCCCTTCACCTTTTTCCCGCAATAGATTCAACCTCCACAAAATACATTCTCTCTTCACCTCTCTCCGCAATAATAAATGCAAACTCAAAATACATATTTACACGTCACCACCTGACTCACTTCCGATATTTACACCCCTAAGACGCTAATTCCTAAAACATTAGTCGCCTGCTCGGCGTTAAACCCCCAGTAACTAAACCCCGCTAACTACTCTAGAAACAACGTACAATAACTAGCATTCACTTCTACACTCTACTCTTACGCCATTCTACGCCTGGCCCCCAATACACACTAGCCAACATAATACAGAACAAGCAAACACAAACAAACCCCCCGAGCAAATGGCCACTAAAAGATTGTTACGTGCACTTACTGTCATCGGTGAAGACGCCCCGGCTAGGACGAAGACAAACAAGACAAGACAAGTCAGGGGTACAGTCGTCGCAGCTCTTCTTCTCTCGTCACAGGACACCGACTCCCGGGCTCGAACCAGGGCCGTATCGTAGGACCGTCACAGAGGGACCGACACAGCTACTTGATGCGGCGGCAAATGGAGAACCACGCCCGCACAAACCCCCCTCAGAGACTATGTTGAAAAAAGACGACTGTTCCTGTTCGCTGGTGGAATGCGAATGACTAGAAATTTTGATACCGTTAGATTGGCAAAAAACTGCTCACTACCTCACGTGATAAGAATTCACGTGAAGCAGGTACCACCCGATGACGTTCAGACTGGGTGGCCACGCGGCTGCACGCCGTCCACCCAACCCTCGCACAGCAGCAAAACTCGTGCAAAGGCCATATACTACACACTACGCTATCGTTACCCGGTGACTAACTAAATCCTGTCACCCCTCTAAACTTACCCTCCTACAAAAATAGACGAAACAAAATCCGTGTCGTGACAATTATATTAAGCACTTTCTCAATTTTTGTTTTGTATTTTATTGCGGATATTTGTTTTATTATATGTTTGTTGTTAGTGTGTATTGTGCATGTTGGATATTCATGCTGGGGAGTGTAGGTGTGCGTGCGAATGCGA
>BTPG01000003.1:7491618-7634626 GCA_036245525.1 Semisulcospira habei
TCCTCCACCGCCTTCAACACTCCTTTGGCATCACTGACTCTGCTCCATCCTGGTTTCTCTCCTACCTCTCCGACAGAAAGCATTCCGTCACCATCAATGGCGTCTAATCCAACCCAGTCAGGCTTTCCTGCGGAGTTCCACAGGGGTCCTGGGGCCGGTCCTTTTCACACTCTACACCTCTCCCCTGTCCTACATCATCCAGTCTTAACACATACACCACCACCTCTACGCTGACGACTCACAACTACTAGACAAAGACAACTCGACAACACGCAGTCAATACTGACTCGCACAGCTGACTGCTACGAAGACGTGAAAAACTGGATGACAGCAAACAAGCTTATACTGAACGACGACAAAATGGAAGCCATGCTGGTAGGCACTCGCCAGAAACTTTCCCAGCTCCCTCCCTCTCTCCACCTTCAACTCGACAGCACCCCCATCTCACTCTCTGACTCGGCCAAAAATCCTCGGCGTTATCCTCGGTTCCTCTCTTTCCTTGACCAGCTTCGTCTCCGCCACGACCCAGGCATGCTATGTCCACCTCCGCCGCATCAGTCAGATCAGAAAATACCTCACTACCGAAGCTGCCACCAAACCTGCTCTCTCATCCTATCTCGCATCGACTACTGAAACTCTCTCCTTTCCGTCCTCCCTCACTCCACCACTTTCACTCTCCAGCGCGTCCAGAACAATGCTGCCCGCCTCGTCCTCAGAAAGAAAAAAATCCGACCACATCACTCCTCTGCTCAAACTCCTTTACTGGCTTCCCATCCCCCAACGCATCCAATGCAAGATTCTGTCTCTCTGCTACAAATCCCTGAACAACTGCGTTCCTGCCTATCTCTCAAACTTACTTCACCCCTATACTCCTCCCCGCTCCCTCCGCTCCGCTCCGCCTCTGACCCTATCCGCCTCCAAATCCCCGGCACCAAACTCAGCACTTTCGGTCCTCGCTCCTTCTCGGTATACGGTCCATCCACCTGGAACACTCTCCCACTCTCTCTCCGCCAGAAACACTCTCTCTCCTCCTTCCAATCCGCCCTCAAAACTCACCTCTTTCAACAGTTCTTGCACTATATCACCACACCCCCCACCCCAAGCTGACTGTCGGAATGTATTTCACTATTTGTGGTAGGTGAGTCGTTGTCTACAGCGTGCGCATGCGTGCGCGAGTTGTGAGTGCGCGCTTAGAGTTATAATTATTATAAGATAAGCGCATTATAAATACCGTAATTATTATTATTATTATTATTCTCTCTACTGGGACGGCCTTCCAAAACTTCTGCCCTTCATTACCGACATCATCAACACATCTCTAGAGAAAGGCTCCGTCTCCGATATCTTCAAGTCCGCCATTTTACGTCCTCCCGTAAAGAAACACAACCTCGACGCAAACGACCTAAAAAACTATCGCTATCGTAACCCATCTAAAACAGAGTGCATGTTAATCACTACACATCAAAAGCACCAGCTAAACCCACCGCCACTTAGCCTTTCCCATAACTGTGAGCCGATTAAACAAGTTCAGAAGCGCCGGTTGTTAGGCGTCATTATAGACGATCAATTGACGTGGCATGCGCATGTAAACAGTGTGTGCAAAATTGTGTTCAGAAATCTATTTCTCCTTTCAAAACTTATTTACTTTACGAATTCACCAACTAGAAAATTCTTCTTAAAGCTGAGAAACAGTCAAAAAAACTCCGCCCCGCACGTGTTTTAAAAAAACTTTGCAGGACCCAGCGAGGGCCCTGTCTTCGTGAACGTTCGGCTAACTTCGGCAAACCGGTTTGGAACTCAGTTGACTCAGTTTTCAACTGCGTTTGTCATGCTGGCAAAACTCCCGTGAAAAAGACAGGCCACTTCCTGTATGCAGCGCGGAGTGGGCACCGCGATCACTGATCTAAACCAGCGATATTTCTACTGACAGCAACAGTAGCAGACGACACTCGACCACCCGACGGACAGAGCAGGCCATTTGTGTCTTGCCTGGACGCACACTGGATATGGACCAGGCCGAGCTGTCCGTAAGTTACACAGCACAGCCTGAAGCTTTATTCGATATCGGAAGGGTGAGGAAGGAGGGGTTATTTGTCGTTTTGTGTTTGTTGTTATATCTTTTCATCTGGAGTGGCCTACAGCGAAAAAAATTCTCCATACGAAGGGCAGCTACTAAAATTCAGCTCGACCCATGGCGACCTTGTATCTTTTGGCATAT
Source organism: Semisulcospira habei (assembly GCA_036245525.1). Classification (NCBI taxonomy): domain Eukaryota; kingdom Metazoa; phylum Mollusca; class Gastropoda; family Semisulcospiridae; genus Semisulcospira; species Semisulcospira habei. The sequence continues at coordinate 7,493,837 of BTPG01000003.1, forward strand.
ATGTAAACAGTCGATTCTCTCTCTCTCTCTCTCTCTCTCTCTCTCTCTCTCTCTCTCTCTCTCTCTCTCTCTCTCTCTCTCTCTCTCTCTCTCTCTCTCTCTCTCTCTCTCTTTCTCTCTCTCTCTCTCTCTCTCTCTCTCTCTCTCTCTCTCTCTCTCTCTCTCTCTCTCTCTCTCTCTCATCCAATTTACTGTGTTGGTTGTACATCACAATGCTTCTTTATTTATTTATATTAGCCTATATTGGACTGGAGGTACGTGTTGAAAAAATTCGTTCACAACTACAAAGTGTCAGGAGTCATACAGCCGTACATTCTGCCATCATAGTCCCCAACGCGTAAAATCCGTGGCTGTTGGTCAGTTTCAAAGTGTCACAGAATCGTCTGCTGTTGTCCGATCTGCTAATCGCGATGTTTTCCGTGCAACAGGAAGTGGTCTGTCGTTTTCCGAGAGTTTTGCAAGCTCGGGATACGCAGTTGCCAACTCCGTCAACTGTGTTACGAACCGATTTGACCCACTTAGGGGCAGGGCCCAAGCTGGGTCCTGTAGAGTCTTTTTAAAACACGCGCTGGGCGGGTTTTTCTCATTGCACCTCAGCTTTAAGCGCTCACATCCAGTCCCAGATTGGCTACGCATCTACAGTCTGGACGGGTGTAATGATGCGTGCTTAAAGAGGCTTAATTCCCTCCACCGGAGGTCAGCCAAGCTAATCCTTCCTAATAAAAGAGACAGCACTGACGAGCGACTTAGAGCCCTTGACATGCTTCCGTTACGTAACCTCTTTCTGTTCAATAAGGGCGTGTTAATGTTTAAAGTCCGAAAATCTGAAACCCCGCGGTACGTCTCGGATTTGTTTAAGGATGCTAACACACCATACAAGACATCAAGGAACAAACTGTCAGTACCTAGGCCACGACTTGATATATTCAAAACTAGTCTGTCTTACTCGGGGGCCAAACTTTGGAACTCGTTTCCGGCCAATATTACCGAGGCATCTTCATTGTCCACCTTCAAGGTAAGATTATTACGGCACTTAATTGAGCCGTCGAACAAAGCGCACGCGACTACTGCGTTCTGTATAATGACTGTTATCAAACATGTAAGCGTGTGTATGTGTGTGCGTGCATGTGTGCGGAACAGTGTGTTTTGTGCATATTTGTTTATGCTGTTGTGTGCGTGCATGTGTGTGTGTGTGTGTGTGTGTGTGTGTGTGTGCGCGCGCGTGTGTGTGTGTGTGTGTGTGTATGTATGTGTGTGCGTGCATCTTGCGTGCATGTATGTGTGTGTTGGGTTAGTCAGGAGGAAGTAAAACGTCTAGATAATCTTGACGTTTATGCTTACAGTTTTTGCGTTTAATGTAACGAATGTAGTCTTAACAGTGTGCAATGTATACTATATGCATGTGTTTATTATGTAGTTGTATTTCATGTACTGTGTGTAATGCATATTAGCCAGACGTGGGTCGGGACTACCACGTTTGTCCCGGCCTTTAATCCAATGTTTGAGCCGTAGCGTGTTCTGACCTAACTCTGATTTACGTACTTCCGTGTGTGTACGTGCGCGCGCGCGCGCGCGCGTGTGTGTGTGTGTGTGTGTGTGTGTGTGTGTGTGTAAGTGTGTGCAAGCGCGTGTGCATGCCGGCGTGCGTGCATGTGTGTGCGTGCGTGTGTGTTTTCATGTAGTCTGCGCACCTATTCTTTTATCCTTGGAAAATAAAGTTTCATTTCATTTCGCTCAGCTCCGCCTCCGACCCTCTCCGCCTCCACATGCCCCGCACCAAACTCAGCACTTTTGGCCCCCGCTCCTTCTCTGTATATGGTCTGGAACACTCTCTCACTCTCTTTCCGTCAAAAACACTCTCTCTCCTCCTTCCAGTCCGCCCTCAAAACTCACCTCTTTCAACAGTTCTAGCACTATATCACCACACTCCCCACCCCAAGTTGACTGTCGTAATGTATTTCACTTTTTGTGGTACGCGAGCCGTTGTCTAAGCGTACGAATGCGTGCGTGCGTTGTGAGCGCGCGCTTAGAGTTATAGTTATTATAAGATAAGCGCATTATAAATACCGTAATTATTATTATTATTAATCTGGTACTACCCTTGAATTATCATGGTCGACCCATCCCCTACGGTGGTGCGTCAGGGCTGAGTGGGTTAAGCTTTTATCCCGAAAATGAACAGTTCTCAAAGTTCCTTACTGAACCCCTCCTGCGTTGTTAGATTTCCTGACGTTGTGCCATTTTCTGTGGTTGGGCCATACCTCCCCCTGGCCCAAATCTTCCTACACTACCGAGTTGCGTGGTTTACTGTGTTCTTGTTCTCAGGAGATTGTACTGCAAGATCCAGATCATCGTGCCTAGCGGGATGATTGTGCGGTTCACGTCGGTCGCATGCAGTGGCTCCATCATGTTTCAATTACCTGTTGTCAACTTCCTGACAGTGACGACTTGCGAACTCTGGGAAATGCAGAGTCCATTCGTCTCACGTAACTTACTGAGTTCAAATGAAGTGATCGACAGTTTTATTGAGGTAGTAGAACGTTATTCCTTCTTCTAACGAATATCATAAACACGTGCTTACTGTTTGTAGCATTAACCCTACGCAGGATTAACCTTTTGACTCCTAGAACTAAATGAATCCCACTCCATAGAATGGAAGTCATGTAGTTCAGGGTGTGAAAACAACACTTGCATTTTGACTGGAAGATATTTTAAATTTTTTAATCGTTATTTAATTTATTCTTTTAAGTCGCTTCTCTTTATAGAAGAGACTTTCTTAGGTTGGGTCGCAGTGGAGTAAATTTAAAAGAATGCACATGAAGACAAAGGCGGGCAGTTCTGAACATCTGACATTTATTCCAACAACAAACATTGGGTCACGAAGCACATCAAGGGGGTCTTAAACAAAAAGAAGAAAGCTTTTGAAGACAAGAACAGTTACGAAAAGTACATAAAGAACTGAAAGGGAGTTTATGAAGGGGAAAGATGTATATCGGACCAAAAAGATAGAAAAACAGTTTGAGTCTGGTAACATGAAACGGGTGTGGGAGGGTATGAAGCTGATGGGTGGGAACAAAAAGCAAAACGTTGTTCCGTTATTGAGCAAAACTACAGACTATGGCAACGACTTAAATCAGTTCTATGCACGATTTGATTGTCGTGATTTTGAGCATGAGAGGGAACAGGTCAAGGAAACGCTAGTTAGTGGACCTAAACACATGCAATGTGAAGTGATTGTTGTCACTGATGAGGAGGTGCTTAGCGTACGTAAACATACCAACCCAACAAAGGGTCTGGGCCAAATGGTGTGAGATCAAATGTGTTAAAATTATGCGTTAAAAACCTGTACCGAATTCTTTGCTATATTTTAACATGTCACTTACCCAGTGTGTCGTTCCCAGTTCGTGGAAGACCTCTTGTAATGTCCCCGTGCCGAAAAAGGCAAACTGTATCTGTGATGAATGATTCAAGACCAGTTGCTCTTACCTCGTGTGTCATGAGGGTTTTTGAGAGGGCTGTTCTTTCACATAGTCAAATACAGTTTTCAGATTTTATGAACCCCATTCAATTTACTTACAGAAGGCAAAGAGATGTTGATGATGTCATTTTGCAACATCTAAGCTCATTTAGAAAAAAACAGGAGCCTCCATTTGACTGTTGTTCTCTGATTTTTCGTCTGCTTATAACACCATTCAGCCACACATACTCACTTCCAAATGAGTTTACATGAACATAAATATCTCTACCATTCTTTGGGTTTGGACTATCTCACTAACCGCCCACAGTATGTCAGAATTAGTTTGGATCTATTCTCAGATGAACTTTTTATCATCAACGGTGCACCATAAAGTATTGTCCTGTCGATTTCCAAACAGCTGAAAAGTAGCCAAAGTTATTCCTCCGCCTAAAAGTAGGAACCTATCAGACCCTAATAAGTTTAGACCAATCTCGCTCTTGTCAGCTCTGTCAAAACAAATAGAAAAACATGTGCACAGGCATCTGAGCTATTTTCTTCAAATAAATCACTTGCTTTACTCACTACAGTCAGGTATTAGACCTCGCCACTCATGCCAAACAGCCCTAGCTCACCTGACAAATACTTGGCTCACGTCCATGAACAAAGATGAAATGACCGGTGCTGTATTTCTCGATTTCTCTAACGCCTTTGATCTAGTAAATCTTGATCTATTGAAATTAAAGCTATTAGTGTATCACTTAAATAAAGCAGCCTTGGACTTTTTCAAATCCTACTTGCACGGAAGACGTCAGAATGTGTTTGTTAACGGAAAACGTTCCGCTGAAGGTAAGATAAAGCATGGCGTGCTTTAGGGCTCAATATTAGGGCCCTCTTATTTTCCATTTACATCAATGATATGTCATTGCATATTTCAGATCTAAACGTACGCAGTAGCCTGTTTGCTGTTGATACTACTCTCGACGTGACTTCAGCAAAGATCTCCACAATCAATTCCTCACTTCAACAGGGCTTGACTGATGTTTTAAAATGATGTCACACTAACAATACGGCACCAAATCCGTCTAAAACAGAATGAATGCTAATAACTACACTACAAAAGCAGGAACTACATCCACCCCTCGATTAGCCTATCTCTCAATTCTGAGCCGACTATTCAAGTTAGAGAGCAACGCTTGTTAGGCGTCATTATCGACGTCCAACTCACATGGCACGCGCATGTCAGCAGCATATGTCGAACAGTGTACAGAAATGTATATCTGCTTTCAAAACTGCGTTTTTTTTTTTTTTACAGATACACCGACAAGGAAAATATTTTTAACGCACATATTCAATCCCTTATAGATTATGCTTCCACAGTTTGGGATGGATGTAGCGATGCATGCATAAAAATGCTTAATGCTCTTTACCGTAAGGCAGCCAAATTAATCCACCGGGATAGTAAAGAAAGCACCGACGACCGACTCAAAGCCCTCGACATTCTGCCTCTGCATAAGTTACTCATGTTCAATAAAGGCGTACTTATGATTAAAATCTACTATTCTAAAACGCCTTGTTATCTACCAGATCTAGTTAGCCCTGCTCATACGCTAAATAAAACGACGAGGAACAACATATCCCTACAAAGGCCGCGCCTCGATATATATTAAAACTAGTTTGTCTTACTTAGGAGCCAAGCTATGGAATTTGTTGCCGATCGACATTACTTGGGCTCCTTCTTTGTTCACATTTAGGGCCCGCTTATTTCGGCAGCTAAAAGAAATTTAAGCCCATGGTTGTGTAGTTGGGTCCGCGTAACTCGAACGCATTGAGTTGTATTGTCGAGTTTGCTGTTGCTGTTACTGTTCAAACTAAGTTTTTAACGTTCATGTTTAATCAGGTCCTTGGTGTGTGTGTGTGTGTGTGTGTGTGTGTGTGTGTGCGTTGTGTGTGTGTGTGTGCGTGTGTGTGTGTGTGTGTGTGTGTGTGGTGTGTGTGTGTGTGTGTGTGTGTGTGTGTGTGTGTGTGTGTGTGTGTGTGTGTGTTTGTGTGAGTGTATGTGTGAGTGTATGTGGGTGACTGCTAAATACCCCTTTTTTTTTTTGATGATCACGTTTTGCCCCTCCATTTGTATTAGGTGTTAGTCACGCGCGTGAGAGTGTTGTGTGAGTGCGTGTTCAAGGACATGATTGAAAAAAGGTCGTGTACCTAATCATTTATCCTTGAGAAAAAAGTTTTATTTCATTTTTCATTTCTCTCTCTCTCTCTCTCTCTCTCTCTCTCTCTCTCTCTCTCTCTCTCTCTCTCTCTCTCCCTCTCTCTCTCTCTCTCTCTCTCTCTCTCTCTCTCTCTCTCTCTCACGCACGCACAGACTCACGCACGCACACACATACGCACGCACGCACGCACGCATGCACGCACGCACGCACACACACACACACACATACACACACACACACACACACACACACACACACACACACACACACACACACACACACACACACACACACTCGTCGACGATCTGTCAGAATGCGCGTGTACAGTAGAAATCCATGAATTTCGGTAAAGTCAATCTCACTTGACACAAATTATAGCAAGACTGAAACTGTATATTGAACTTCTAGTTATGCAACCACGTTTCTTAAGTTTAGTAAACATACAATTACATAATAATTAATTACGTTATGACAAATTACGTTTTTCAATCAAATGACGCGAATGCACTATGCCCCTCATAGAGCTACTGACTCACTAGCACATTTGCGAGGCTTTTTCAATAGGAGGTCGATCTATTTCAACATCAGAATCAGGTCAAAGAAACGGGTAGAGACCATTGTCAGTGAGAACAGCTTGCATATAAAAAGAACTTTCAGGGTTTTGGCTCTCATACAGAAGAGACTTGTGGGTTATGGTTTACATAGATATATCAGGATCAGGATCAGGAATTTATTTAACGTCTTTTCACACATTAGTGATATTAGACACACACAAAAAAATAAATAAATAAATAAATCAGCAACCAAACACACAACTTGTGAATTATCAAAGAATAACAATAATTAACACCCAACCACACAAACAAAATTATACAAATTACATAGATATATGTTTACATAGATATCTGCAAAAAATATGTTCTCTAATACAAAGTTTTTGTGGAGATTGCAAAAAAAAATGCCCATGAACTATCTGACATTGTTGTATTGTTTATAAACTAGTTACTACAACACTTGTGTGAAGATTGTAACAAATACTTCCCCCCACCCGGGTCTGCCCTGGGGGACTTGGGTGGGGTTAGGTATTTTTTAGTTCCCAGGGTCACCCTGGTCAGCCCCACAGGGTGGGTTTTGTCCATTCACCTGTATTTGCCTTTTTAAAACTCTCCCTACTGTCTGCACTGCCTGTAGCTCTTGATATTGGATGTGTGTTGCTAAATGGTCTTAGCTTTATTTATGCCCCATGTTGTAGGTTTATTTAATGTATTTGACCGGCTGGCGACATACATTCAATTTTCTGTTTAGTTTTTTTTCACAATCAGTGCAGGCACGTCCTGAGAAAGCCTTGTTGCTGTCGGGACGTTAAGCAATGTACAATCAATCAATGTAACAAATACTTGTCAATCTCTTCCCCGCAAATGGAGGCATATTTGTTATGAAATCTTTGTTCACTTTACGACCAAAAGCCACAGTCCTCAAAGGGACAAATTGGTCTCAACAAGAGGCATAGATATTCATGTACCCCCGTAGTAGCTGGTGCATATGAGGATCAATGCCTCTGGCAGTTGGGTCTTGTTCACTTTTCGTCAGAAATGAAGGGATTTGACACTGAATGTCAATTCTCTGGCACTTGCTTGTCTTTCAATTTTCCACACTGTGATTACATTTCATTCCTTCGAAAAACAATGGCAAACAATTCCTGTTGAATTTCTTCCATATTAGTCTATTATCCTTTTCTGTGCAGGCATAAAGTTTAAAATAATTGGGATAAATTGTTTTGACCTTCGTTCAAACACAAAAATAACGTTTTACTCTATTGATCTGACAAAGACAACTAGCTGCCTTGATTCTCCTGACGTAGAAGGCCCACGAAGACGAAAATAGGAATGTGATCGTGAATTCGGTTTTGTTTCTTGCAAACGTATCCTCATTATTTTCTAAATACTATTGATGGATGTTAGACCCCAACAGTTCCACACCCCAAGGTTCTGTGCAAAATAGTTACAGTCTCTGAAATCTGCATATCATTTGGATGTTCACAGTCGTTTTCTGCACGTGTTACACACTCTGTTCTACTATATTTTCGCAAAGAGGAAAACTTTGAGCTGTCTAAGAATTCACCCAAATCAAACAGCTCACAGCTGCGGCCATTTGCAAGCGGAAACAAGACTTCCGGTTTCTTGACTAAGCTTGGAGCATGGAAATGGTTGGGGGGGTGGGGGGGGGGGTAGCAATGGATAAACCTATTTTATCCGTTCATCTTGCATACCCTGATGAAAATATGCCTACATTTTAGTAATCTTATTCTTGGCACAATACAGAAACAGGGCTAAAGTGCTTAGTCGATATGCATCGAGTGGAGTATGGGATAGGTTTTCACCCGGGGTGTTATTTTGTTTCCTTCAGCTAGTTTTCTGCACACCAAATAAAATATGAGTGAAGATTTGTCTCATAACACACGAGAGCTCTATTGCCTAAGCATTTTGACCATGTAACCCCTTCGCTCTCAGTGATGATGAATAGCACGTCTGACACGACATCATACACAACGATATTGGCGTGAAGAACACAGATGGCAAGGGACACAACTGGCATCAAGAACAAACGACTAACAAGAGACATATTGCGACTGCGGGCATTCGTAATGGATTATGTCTCTCACATTTGGGTAGATCTTGCTTGCCCGGGGCAGTTTAAGGACTGACCAATGGTGACGGCTGTACCTGTTCATTTTATTTAAATCTCGGGCTCGCTGGGGTCATGTGAGAAGTTACAAATGAAAGCCATACATAAATGTGCTCAAGAAATAGATACAATGTAGTACAGTTAGGTTGAGACTAATGGATGTCATATTATATATATTTCATTTCAATTTTGAGAATGCTCTGCTGTGCTAATGCTACGGTATTTCAGGCTGTTAATCTTACACTGTGTCTTCAGGACAGCAGCTGCCCTTTTTGCGACTGCATTGCTCACTAGATCTAGAAAGAGAGGGTACTGGGAGAGAAGGAATAACAGACCTATCATTTTGAGTCTTCCACTGAACACCTACTACAAAAAGCAGTAGGGACTACCAGGTGCTCCTCAATCAGCTGGAGAATATCCAGTCCCCCCCCCCCCCCCCCCCCCCCCCGAGGGGGATGCAAGTAAACGTTCCCAAACAGAAACTGTACCTGCTGATTAGATTTAGGTCTTTGCCGCCTACTTTCGGTTTCGCCCCAAGGGGTGTGTGTGTGTGTGGGGGGGGGGGGGGGGTCGTCAATAACCCGACTAATTGCAAACACAACGCGTGTACTAGAAGCCGCCTTTAGAATTTACTGGTAGCACCACTAGTACAGCACGGATTGCATCCCCAAAGCTTTATGCGGTGTAGCAGTGGAAGAAGACAGACTAATTTTAAAAAGTTAACTCCTATGCAGTTTTGTAGTGTAATTATTCTTTACTTTTAAACAAAGGCGTCGCCCAAAGCCAAAAATGCACTCAATCAGATTAGTTCCAAGGGATGTAATTTTCATTTTAATTCTGAGAATGCACTGCTGTGCTAATGCCACGGTATGCCAGGGTGGTAAGCTTACGTATAGCACAAAAACAAGTAAAACGACTATCACTAACTCATAACGCTGCTAACAGTTTTGTTGACAAATCCGGTGTAACTGTTATTCTTTCTTTAGTTGATGATGACATTAAAGTCCTCGAAGAACTTAAGGACTCAGAACATTATGACATGTTACTCATAATCCCACACCTAATATTATTTCCTCTGTGAAAAAAAAATTGTGAAGCCGTTTGGAAATGAAAGGGAACGTTTACTCGGGATATAGTTGAGTATGTAGGAGGCATCAACAACACCCTTCCTGGTACACTTAAACCTTTGGTAAAAACACATAAACCTAAACCTTACTCAACCAGATTTCTTTTATCTGGTAGTGGCACTTCTGTGCAGCCACTTTCTAAGGTTGTTCAGGTTGCCATTGGACATTTGACTGAAAATCTCCCTTACCAGATTATCGACACGAAAACATTTCTGCAGAAAATTAATCAAATAAACCAAGCATTTGCGCCTTTACCACCGTCCTCTTGTTTCGCTATAAAAATTATGTGACGTCATTGCCCTTAACCTTTATGTCAACAATGGTATGGGACTACCTGCCACGGAAATCAACTACAGCCACACCCATCCCCCCCTTGACGTGTCTAATAAATGTATTTTTCAGGCACTTAACATTGCTCCGCATTAAAACTGTGTTGCGACAACACATGGAGAAGATAACACTACCTTTGTCAAGCCAAACAAAGGCACAGCAATGAGACCGTGCCATGCATGTGACTATGTAGATATGTTTATGGGTGAGCTTTATGAAGCATTACTATCTTCATGCCAGTATCATTCCTTTCTTCTATCGCTGATGAGCAGAATCGCCCTCGATTATGTTATCTTGATTGGAGCAGTTCAGAGATGATGGATTTGCAATTCTTCTCAGTACAGACCACGCAAACGAGTTTCAAGCACACCTTCAAACTCTCCTTCCTCCACATATCAAATAGACAGTTTCGCATGGGATTACTGCAGAGTATCTAGGTGTCAAGATAGATCTGCAAGACGGATATATCATTAGAAACGTGTTTTCTAAGCACTGCAACTCATACTTACCACCAACGAGCTACCACTCACCGGCAGTTTTTAAAGGGTTGATTTCAGGAGTTCGTACATGTTTTCGGATGCTTTGCAGTAATGGATTAGACTCAATAAGTTTTCCAGATAATTATATATGTCTGGATTCAATTAAATTATTATTATTATTAATAATAATAATGGACACGAGGACCAGCAAGGCCAGGTCAGACTCAACAATGACCTCTCGGAACCATTCCCTATTCTCAACGGCGTAAAGCAGGGCTGCGTGCTGGCACCGACCCTCTTCACCATCTTTTTTAGCATGATGTTGAAGCAGGCCACAGTGGACCTCGATGATGACGATGCAGTGTACATCAGGTATCGTCTCGATGGCAGCCTGTTCAACCTCAGACGACTGCAGGCCCACACGAAAACCCTAGACCAACTGATTCGTGAGCTGCTTTTTGCTGATGATGCTGCCCTCGTTGCACACACAGAGAGAGCCCTGCAGCGCATCACGTCTTGCTTCGCAGATGCTGCCCAGCTCTTTGGACTCGAGGTCAGTCTGAAAAAGACAGAGGTCCTCCATCAGCCGGCACCCAAGACAGTGTATCGCCCTCCTCACATCACCATTGGCGAGTCTGAACTAAAGTCAGTGCACCAGTTTACTTACCTTGGCTGCATTATCACGTCGGACGCCAAGCTGGACAAGGAGCTTGACAGCAGGCTGGCAAAAGCAAACAGCGCTTTCGGGCGACTTTTCAAGCGGGTGTGGCACAATCAACAGCTGAAAACAGGCACCAAGATCAGCGTGTACAGAGCTGTGGTCCTCACCACCCTGCTGTGTGGTTCCGAGTCCTGGGCCCTCTACCGCAGCCAACTACGACTCCTCGAACGCTTCCACCAGCGCTGCCTGCGTACCATCCTGGGCATTCACTGGAGTGACTATGTCACCAACGTCGAGGTCCTTGAACAGGCTGAAACTGTGAGCATCGAGGCTTTGCTGCTGCGGACACAGCTCCGCTGGGCGGGGCATGTCTCCAGGATGGAGGATCATCGCCTACCAAAGATCACCCTGTTCGGCGAGCTTGCTACTGGACACCGTGACAGAGGGGCACCAAAGAAGAGATACAAAGACTGTCTCAAGAAGTCACTTAGTGCCTGCCAAATCGACCACCACCAGTGGTCTTCGCTTGCTGCGGACCGTGACACCTGGCGCTCCACCATTTACAAGGCAGCTGTCTCCTTTGAGGACTCCCACAGAGCTAGCCTTAAGGACAAGCGGCTCAGGAGAAAAAACAGAGATGCCGCAGCTCAGAACCCTGGCCATACCTTCCCCTGCAGCCACTGCGGTCGAACCTGCCTGTCTCGGATTGGCCTCCGCAGCCACGAACAAGCCTGCAGACGTCGTGGGCAACTCCTATAAAATCTTCGTTCGCGAAGTCAAGCCAAGAGAGAGATTATTATTAATAATAATAATGGCTACTTATATAGCGTTAATCCTTAAATAACGTCTAAGCGCTTTACAAAAAGATAGTGGGAGGGGGTCATAAAACCAGAGAAACAACGTATTCTGCAATACACACGCACACGCACACACACACACACACACACACACACACACACACACACACACACACACACACACACACGCAGAGGTACAAAGAACTGAGCTACATTGGGGTATTGGGTATTGGGGTCTTTAGGGCAGATTTAAAGGCAATGAATGACGAAGGATGTCTAATGTCTATAGGTAGTGAGTTCCAGACAACAGGTCCAACGTGCGCAAAACAACGGTCGCCTCTGGTTTTGTATTTGAAGAGCGGGACTCAATTCAATTCAAGTCAAATGTTACGATTGTGGTTGTGTTATCCTGTGAGAGCGTGCATGTGTTGATCGTGGGAAACGATCTGATATTTATTTGAGCTATCATAGTTACGAATCACGTACCTTTCAGGGGCGGTCCGTGGCGCAGTGGTTAAGGCGCCTGCCACCAATGCCAAAGGTGCAAGGTTCGATACCGGGTTCCGGCGTTGGACTTTTCTCCTCTGGTATGTGTCACCGTTAATTCGGGCGGACCGTCGGGGGTTCTTTCTCCGGGTACTCCGGTTCTTCCACCCCACCCCCCACACTTTGGTACCGGTCTCAGGCCACTTTACAAATTTCAAATACAAGCGATCACAAATCTCTGTAACTTCAGTAGCTGAACTGGCCCTTCGTCTGTCTTGTACTGTGTTTGTCTTAAATGGCGTAAATCCGTGTCTGTTACGTGAGTGTGTGTGTTGGGTTTCAGTTCGCGGCGCTTTGATTGAGAAAAAGCGCCTTTATAATAACGGTATTATTATTATTATTATTATTATATTATAAGATTTTCTTTCGCGCTAAGTTTAGTCCAGAACGTTCTAGGAAGGTCGCACTGTCTAGTGACTTCGTTTGTGTGACGTTGGTAAATTGGGAACATTTCGCAACATTTTGTTTTTCTGTGCGCGTGAACTGAGCAGCCTTTCTTTTGTTTTGTGAATGATCGCGAAACTTCTAGAAGAGCTACCATACTTTTATGTGACGTCATTACACACTAGGATTTTGAGCTGAAGTTGGCAGCACAATTTTTGTAGCCTGTTGTAGTGATTCTAGAGAATTCTTTCTTTGTCGACATTTATGAGTTTCAGTTGCATGTTTCGTTCTGATTGGTTGCATTGTATGATTTTTGTAGATTATTCTGGAAAGTGGTTGTATATATAAAGAGGGCGCTAGGAAAGAACGTTCTTACATTCAATCCAGACCAAAAAGATGACTGCCAAGCGTGGAAAAATGCAAAGAAGTACCGAACGATAAAGAAACACGCTTAGAAATGACGGGGACAACACAATTTATTAATATTTCGGGTAAATACCCTTTGTCAAAAGACAAACAAACAGAGAAATCAGCCGCTACTTATCTTCTTTCGTAGAAGGGATGTGGCAACTACGTCCTGTCCTTCTGTCCTGTGCTTCTCCTTAAATTGTACTCCAGGTGGTTCCCAGTCTCTTAATGTCTGCTTGGAGGTCTCGACGCCAGGTGTTCCTTGGCCTGCCTCTTTTCCTCTTTTCTTGGGGGTTCCATGACAGTGCCTGCCTGGTGATACTGGAAGTTGCCACATCCCTTCTACGAAAGAAGATAAGTAACGGCTGTAGAAAGGCTGCTCTGGCTTTACCGATTCGTGCTCTGACATCTGCATCAGTGCCGCCTTTTTGTCGGTGATGCTCCCGAGATAGGTGAAGGAAATAAACTCCTACAACGGGGTGCCAGCAAGCAAGACTGGTTCTTCCCTTGTTGTGTTCAGCCTCATTGTCCTTGTTTTCTGTTTGTGGATGGTGAGGCCCACTTGGGACGAGATGTCAGCAAGCCTCGTGGTCTTGGCCTGCATTTGTTGAAGAGTGTGGGACAGTAAAGCCAAGTCGTCTGCAAAATCGAGGTCGTCGAGCTGTGTCCACAGTGTCCACTGTATTCCGCTTCTTCTCTGCTCTGTGGTCCTCTTCATGACCCAGTCTATTGCCAGTAGGAAGAGGAATGGAGGCAGCAAACACCCATTCCTGAGGCCGGTTCTGACATGGAGCTCCCTGGGGAACTGCCCTTCGTGGATCACGCGACATGGCATGCCATCGTAGTTGCTCTTGATCAGGCAGACGAGCTTTGTGGGTACACCATAGTGTCGTAGGAGTTTCCTCAAAGTCTCTCGGTCCACGCTGTCAATTGCTTTCTCGTAATCCACAAAGTTGACGTACAGCGGGGAGCTTCATTCCATGTTCCACGATGATGCAGAGAGTAGCGATCTGGTCTGTACATGATCGTTTTTTCCTGAATCCTGCTTGCTGGTCTCTCAGCTGGGGGTCGACGGTGCTCTTCATTCTCTCCAGGATGATCCTGTTGAAGACCTTTCCTGGTACTCACAGCAAGGTGATTCCTCTGCAGTTGGAATACTTGCTGAGGTCGCCTTTCTTGGGAAGCTTGATTAGGTACCCCTCCTTTCAGTCAGCCAGCATCATCCCCCCTTCCCAGATCTTTCCAAACAGTGGGTACAGCATCTCTACTGTTGTCTCTAGGTCTGCTTTCAGAGCCTCCACTGGGATGCCATCAGACCCTGCTGCTTTGCCGTTCTTCAAAAATGCCACTGCCTTTCTGGTCTCTTCCCGGCTGGGTCTGTCACAGCTGATGGGTAGGTCAGTCTCTGCTGGCTGGATGTCTGGGGGGTCGGGTGGGGTGAGTCTGTTCAGTAACTCTTCAAAATACTCGGCCCCTCTGTCGATTTGGTCTGCTGTCTGTAATAGGCTTGCCTTCTTTGTCTTTTAATGGTCTTTCTGAATTGCCATTCTTGCCCAACAATCTTCTGATGATATCGTAAAGCTGTTTTACGTTGCCGCCGCCTGCTGCTTTTTCTGCCTCTGCTGCCAGGCTGTCTGTGTAGGCCCTCTTGTTTGCCCTGATACTCCTCTTCACCTCAAGGTTGGCTTCCGATTATTCCTCCTGTGCCGTTGCTTTGGCTGCTCTAGTGCGACTGTTGTTGACAACTGCTTTCCTCTGCTTCCTCACTTTTATCTTCTTCAAGGTCTGTGCCGACAGCGAGTCCTTGTGATGGTGTTTCCTGATCCCTACAGTGTTTTTGCAGGTTGAGTTCAGCAATTCTCTAACTGCCTTCCACTGCTGCTCTGTGGTGATCGCCTCCTCTTCATTTACTAGCTCCTGTAGCGCTTGAAACCGGTTGGACAGAACTAGTTTGAACTCTTCTCTCACTCCAGTCTCTCTCAGGAGGCCTACATTATAGCGCTGTCTTCTTGTTGTCTCTGTGTTTCTTTTTTAACTTGAGCTTTATTATTAAGGTAAGCAGATGGTGGTCTGAGGCGACATCTGCTCCCCTCTTCATTCGAACATCTTAAAGGGATCTTCTAAATTTGTTGCTATTGCAGATATGGTCTATTTGGTTCTCTGTAGTATGGTCAGGTGAGACCTAAGTTGCTTTGTGTATTCTTCTGTGTGAGAAGATGCTGCCACCAATGAGAAGTCTGTTTAGAGCACAAAGGTCTAGAAACCTCTCCCCGTTATCACTCATCTCCCCTAGTCCCTGTCTCCCCATCACCTCTGCATATCCGGTGTTGTCCTCTCCATTTTTGGCATTAAAATCGCCCATGATGATGGGGATGTCTCGCTCCGCAAATTTTCCCACAGCACTCTGGAGTCGGTCGTAGAACTCTGTTTCTCGTCCTCGTCACTGTCATTAGTGGGCGCATAACACTGTATGATGTTGAACTTGATCTTTTTCCTGTTTCTAAAGGCTGCTGTGACAATTCTTGGCCCAAGAGGTTCCCAGCCCATCAGCGCTCTCTGTGCCACTGGTGACAGCACGAATGCTACACCTTCTGTACGGGGGACATTTTCTTGCCAGACTGCGTCCATCTGGCTTCACTGATACCTAGCAGTGAAAGGTTGTACTTTTGGATTTCCGCTGCTATCTGGGCGGCCTACCCGCTCTGCTACATGGTCTTGACATTCCATGTGCCCATGATTGTGTCCCTGGATAGATAGAGGGGGCTCGGTCCTGTGCCTTCCAAAGAGTTCCGGCTTTCACCACACGACGTCATAAATCTTCTGGTAGAAGAACCTTCCTCCTCCAGGAAAGGAATTGCTGTTTGTCTATTATGCTGTTTGTCTATTCGTCGGCGTTTCTGTAGCTATTTCCTTAATTGCAGGGTGGGGAAGCTACCCCCACGCCCAACCCCCTGACTAGGAGGACCAGGGGTTGTCTGTCGGGGTCTCCTTCCCTTAGACCATGTTGGCTCATGGCACCTTATTTCATTCGGTGCGCCCCTCTCGCGAGGGACCCCCTATCCACCACCCAAGGGACCCGCCTCAACGCCAAATGGTCCCAGCGCGAGGATAAATTAATATCAGGACATTCTAATATCCCATTTGTACCTGATACTAATATGCTAAATCTGTAAGACTTAGAATACTAATATTAAGACATATTAAAACTCTAAACTAATACAATTACAAAAACATTATTTAAAGCTTAAAGAGAATTATTAACGATATTATCAACGAATACATTAACGTCTTCCGTTCCACTTACACCCTCTACATCTGTCCATCCAGGCAAGCGATACCCACGCGATAAAACAGCTGTATAAACACACACTCACACACACTCACACACACACACACACACACACACACACACACACACACACACACACACACACACACACACACACACATCACACACACACACGCACACACACTTTTAACAGCTGTGTAGATTTACAGAATATTTAACAGTAGGACGGTATTGGCGCATGTTTATTGAGGACACTGAGAAACAGATCCATCCAGCATGACAAGGCACTGTCAGGAGATTTATGATCATAAACCTCAGTAAACGGAGCATTGTGCAGGTCCCACAGAAATTCGTCTTTATTAAAGTGTTTAAAGGAGCGATATTTTATAGTTTAATGTCTTTTAGTTTTTTGCTTGTCTAGTTTCATGGAATCGTTTCAACATACTGGGTTATGATCGCAACAGCTAAGAAGGGAACCTGCACATTTGATATGTTATCGGCATTTGTCACGTAAATGTGATCAATTAAGGTTGAAGATGTCGATGTGGTTCTAGTGGTTTTTTTGTTTACTAATTGTTTTAAACCGAATAAGGCTTTTGTTGATGCCCATGCAGCATGGTAATCTGAAATTGCAACCACGATGCATGTACTAAAAGCCGCCTCCAGAATTTACTGGTAGCACCACTAGTACAGCGTGGATTGCATCCTTAAAGCTTTATGACGTGTTGCAGTTGAAGAAGACAGTCTAATTTTGAAAAGGCAACACCTAGACAATTTTGTGGTATAATTATTCTTTACTTTTAACAAAGGCGTCACCCAAAGCCCAAAAATGCACTCAATCAGATTAGCTCCAAGGGACGTAATTTTTCATTAAATTATGAGAATGCTGTGCTAATGCCATGGAATTCCAGGTATTAACACAGCATTAATATATATATATATATATATATATATATATATATATATAATTATTTTGGTGTCATTATTGAAACCCCAACCAGCTCCTGAAGAATGCAGATGATGTCAGTTCTCATAAACCTGTGCAGCTGCAGGGGCTCATAAAATCTGAGCCTTGAGCTAACATATTTCAACCTCATTTACAATGACATCTTCAGATTGAGAAGTTAGGTAATCCAGGTTGAGTCTCCTGAGAACATTAAAAGCGTCATCATCTCCGACCCTTCTAATAAGAAACTCTTGCCTCCAGTTGGATTTCCTGATTCCAATATCCGTTTCTTCATTTTTCCGTTCCTTTTGCTTTTCTTGGTTGTCCCCAAAAGATTTAAACTTATGAACTGGCAACTGCGATTTCTCTTTACAAGCCTTTTTCATCTACAGGAAGAAAAAAATCATATCTGTGACATGACTTTAAACCAGCTAAACTACCTTGGTAAGTCAGCTCTTTTTCTGCACCAATCAGAGTGCAGCTTCTTTCAGTCCTCATGGTGTCTTTCATTTGATTGGCCAATCACATTTTTCCTTCCTTTAGTTTGGATAGTTTTCTCCCAGGACTATATGCATTTTGATAGATTTCAGAATGTGTTCTGTTACATGTTCAATTCCATGAGACTGTTTGCTTTTTGGTTTTCTTTGGTCCAGCAAAAAGTGAATGCTCAGTGAGCCCCTCTACCTGAATGAAAACAAACCAAGTACAATAACAAGCAAATATAAAAAGCGGCCGGCAAGAGACGTAAATTCTTATTAGCTCCTGGGACCTTCATGGGTTCATAAGAATCAATGCCTTTTGCGCATGTATGCATAGCATTAGCTGCAAGTGTGTGTGGTGAACTTAGCTTTTCTGGCTGTTCCCTTCTCAGTGCTGTGTTAGCTTTGTCGTGTATGTAGGCTTGTCCATGTGACTTTGTTACTGTCCACTAAGCACAACATGCAAGTTTTGGGACCAGGATCAACCTTGATGGGTCGTGGATAGTGCCTGATTAGCATTGTGCCTCTCCAGGCTCCCAAAGTAATTAGCATGGGTGACAGTCTTTATTCCTGGGGATGGATTCAGCTTTTTCAGAATCCATGCAAACAGAATTTCAGCTCTTTTGTTTCAGACAGTACAGTAATTCAGCCAGCCTGTTCCATCTGCAAGAGGCATAGATTCTCATGAGCCCCTGCCACAGGGACTCATGAGAATCTGTGTCTCTTGCTGGTATGCATCAATCACAAATACATCTGCAAAGTTACACATCCATGCTTAATTCTACAGAGGAATAGAAACTTGCTTGTAGTCTGATATACAAGTATCGCAGAATATTATTTTCCACTGTCCTTGAGTGGGGCAGTGGGCAGATGTTCACATCTGCACGGGACATAGACGACCCCGCCCTCCACGAGTCCCCTGCTGCCTTGCAGGTTAGGTTTTGGATAACCAAAGGCTAGGGTTCTGACACGGTACCTGACTGGGTGTTTGAACTTCCTTGATGAAGTCACTACTCAGGGCGAAAGAGTCCCATGAGGGTCTCATCGGCCACGTGTCCAGGACCAAGGCGAGCCACAAGTTATGTGGAGTTTCGGTTGTGGTTAACAGCCTGGAGACGGATGGGCTCCGCCAGATTCTTTTGCCCAAGACACACCACATGCAATGACAACCTTACCTCAATCCATACCGGATCGGTCGTCGCCCGGAACAAGGACCGCGCCTTCTGTCTTGCGCCAGGGCAGAGGTGTTAAGTGTGTTACTGGTGCACCATCACCATCAAAACTCCGTGCCAGAAACAACATCAGCATTGGCACTTGGAACGTTAGAACATTAAGAACGCCTGGAAAGGTAGAGGAACTGACACACGAAATGAACAGATACCATTAGACCATCCTAGGACTTTGCGAAGTACGATGGAAGAACCTTGGGAAACATCAACCCAGGAAAACCACAAACTGTACTACAGTGGAAGAGAAGACAAACACGAGCAGGGTGTCGGATTTCTCGTCCACAAAGACATCGTGAACACTGTCATGAGTTGTCGGCCAGTCTCCAGTAGACCTATCACCATACGCTTGAGGGCAACCCCATTTAATATCAGCATTGTACAAATTTATGCCCCAACAACAGACTATGGCGATGAGGAAATAGAAGACTTCTATGACCAACTGCAAGAAGTTCTGGACCAGACCCCCAAGAAAGACATTCTTGTGGTGCAGGGAGACTGGAATGCCAAAATAGGAGAGGATGCTGCTAGGAACTGGAAAGGCACATGCGGACGCTACTGCAATGCAGAGACCAACGACAGAGGCTTAAGGCTCCTGGAATTTGCCAGTTCAAATGATCTAAAGCTGATGAACACGTTTGGCCCACACAAAACATCCAGAAGGTGGACATGGCACAGCCCGAACGGAGAGAACCATAACCAAATTGACTACATCATGGTGAAGAGACGCTTCCAAACCAGTGTGAACATTGCTAAGACAAGAAGTTTTCCAGGAGCAGACATTGGAAGCGACCATGACTTAGTGATGATGACCTTCCGACTCCGCATAAAGAAGGTCAACAAGCAGGGTCCCACCAGAATCAAGTTTCACCTCGAGAAGCTGAAAGACCCAGAGGTAGCGGAAGCCTTTCAGGCAAAGATAGGAGGAAAATTCGCACCACTGCTTCTTCTAGGTGCAGAAGACGCGGACGTGGACACACTGATTAACACATTTAACACTGTTGTAACCCAAACAGCCAGTGAGATCCTTGGCAAACACCGACAATCAGAGAAACCTTGGGTTACAGCTGACATCTTTGTTCTATGGGACAAGCGTCGAGAATTAAAGAAAAAGAAATCAGAGTTAGAAGGCGCTTAACAATACAGGGGAATTAACCAGGATATCAAGAAAAGCATGAAAAGGGCAAAGAATAAGTGGATTGAAGATCAGTGTAAACACATAGAAGAAAATCTTAACAAAAATAATAGCAAAAATGCATACCAGCTCGTGAAAGACCTGACCAGTGTAAAACAAGGACGTTCCTCGATCATTCAAGATAGTGAAGTGAACTGTCTTACAGAAGACCAAGACATACTGAAGAGATGGACAGAGTACAGCTCAGATTTGTACAACCACCGGGCTGCAGGGGACGCAGGCATACTTGTCAACCCACCCGTGACTAACAATGGCAACTATCCCATCCTCCGAGAAGAAGTAGAGGCTGCAGTGAAGTCGCTGAAAAAAAAGGGAAGGCAGCAGGAGCAGACAACATCCCTGCAGAGCTAGTCCAAGAAGGGGGAGAAGACACAATAAGCGCCTTACTAACAATCTGCAATAAGATCTGGCAGTCAGGGGATTGGCCCACACCATGGACCCAATCACTTATAATAACTCTCCCCCAAAAAGGCAACTTACATCAATGCCAGAACTATCGCACGATCAGTCTTATATCCCACCCAAGCAAAGTCATGTTAAAGATCCTACTGAACAGGCTGAAGCCACAGGCAGAGGAAATCATAGCTGAGGAACAGGCAGGCTTCAGACCAGGCCGAAGCACAACTGAGCAGATCTTCAACCTGCGAGTTCTATGTGAGAGATACCTCCAGCACCAGCAGGACCTCTATAATGTCTTTGTGGATTTTAAGAAAGCGTTTGACAGGGTGTGGCATGCAGCCCTTTGGTTCACCATGAAGCTATACAACATCAATGCCAACCTGATCAAAGTCATAGCAAACCTTTACAACAAGGCCACTAGCGCAGTCTTCTTCAACGGCAAAATAGGAAACAGGCTTAGGACTACAGTTGAAGGCTGCCTGCTCTCACCTACTCTTTTCAACATCTTCCTGGAAAGAATCATGACGGACGCTCTGAAAGATCATGAAGGAACTGTCAGTATTGGAGGCAGAACAATCACGAACTTGCGCTTTGCCGACGACATTGATGGCCTTGCAGGAACAGAGAAGGAGCTATCTCAGCTGGTGGAAAAGCTGGATAGTACAGCCATTGCATATGGGATGGAAATCAGTGCAGAGAAGACCAAACTGATGACCAATAACGCCAGTGGCATTGGCACTGAAATCATTGTTGGAGGCCACAAACTGGAAACAGTTAAGAAATTCAAATACGTAGGAGCCATTGTGACAGATGAGGGATCAAAACCAGAAATACTGTCCAGGATTGCGCAGACAACAACAGCACTAACAAGATCGAAGACCATATGGAAGGACAGACACATCACACTCTGCTCCAAGATCAGACTGATGCGCTCCTTAGTCATCTCAGTGTTCTTGTATGCCTGCGAGTCATGGACCCTCACAGCAGACCTTGAAAAGAGGATACAAGCCACTGAAATGAGACGTTTTCAAAGGCTGTTTGGCATTTCATACAGAGATCACATCACAAACGAGGAAGTGGGAACCAGAATCAGGCAAGCCATCGGGCCCTGTGAAGACTTATTAGCCATTGTGAGAAAACGCAAACTGAAGTGGTATGGGCATGTCATTGCCAAAACAATCCTGCAAGGCACTGTGCAAGGAGGACGAAGGAGAGGAAGACAAAGGAAAAGATGGGAGGACAATATCTCAGAGTGGACAGGACTGAAGCTGGGCGATACGCCGAGAATGGCAGAGAACAGAAAAGAATGGAGGGAGCTGTTTGCCAAGTCATAAGTCGGCAAGACTACGCGAGATAGATAGATAGATAGATGCAGCATGGTACCCTTTTGGCTTAAGTAGGTCAATGTTAAAAAGTCGCCCAGAAGGACACTGTTATCTTTACTTTGATTAACTTTATCCATCATTTCTACGAAGTCATCATACCAGACAAAAATAATGTCAATGTATATAAACGAATAAGAAAGCGAAAAGTAAACGTAGAAAGAACAATAGGAACAACAATAAAACAAAATTAAAATGTTTTTGACTCTCGTGGTCAGAGTCCAGCTGCGAGTTCGACTTGCTTGGTAATGTCAGATACAAAATAAAAGGCTCGACAGCTATGTAGAAAGATTCAGAAAATAAAGAAACACTTCCAAGCGCACCTAGGCACGCTCGCCAGATGCTGCAGTTCCTAACTGCTAATATAATAATAATCGCACCAACACAAAAAAATGGACTTCTATAATTTAAAACAAAACAAAAAAGTCACTGCGACTTTGAAATCAAGCACAGCTAACTACGGACAAAACAAAACCGCAGTCATTAAAGTCGAAAATGTAATTCAAGATAAAAAAGCTATATTTAACTCGACTAGAGGATTAATGTCACAAAAAGATCCACGAAACACGCACAATGGAACTTTGGCAAGGCTGCGAGAAAACTACTAAAACAAAAAAAAAAAAAAAAAAAACTGTCTGAATTACACTCTGTCGAATAAGAAGGGTGTGTCCTATGACTGGGACTCGTGTCCTTAAAACGGCGCGTG
Source organism: Semisulcospira habei (assembly GCA_036245525.1). Classification (NCBI taxonomy): domain Eukaryota; kingdom Metazoa; phylum Mollusca; class Gastropoda; family Semisulcospiridae; genus Semisulcospira; species Semisulcospira habei. The sequence goes on from BTPG01000003.1 coordinate 7,516,549, forward strand.
GCCTGAATTTCTGCATCAGAGAAAACAAGGCTGCGCAGTCACTTTCACTAAGCTGGGGCAATCCTGGGGGCGGGGGTTGTGGGGAATATGGAAATACGGAGGGATTAGAGTACTGGTACACCGGTCGGCCGTCTGCTACGAAAAGGGGGGGGGGGGGGCATGGGAGGTGTGGAGTAACCGTAGGGTGGCCGCTGTGACTTCTGTTCCGGAGCAGTTCCGGCCTTTGAGCCACCGCTATGTTGGGTGACTAGCGGCGTGCAGTCGGCTTGACTGCAGTCTTTTTCCGCAGCATGCTCCTGTCGGAATCGGCGTGCAAGGCTGGAACTGACCTCAATATTTTAGGCGTGGCGGATCTCTCCAACTGCTGACTGGAGAGCAGTTATCTCTGCTATTACGCTCTGAGAGCGTCGGTCTCTTTGATGCTCTTTGTGTCTGGCACCAGACTTGCCGTGTGTGTCACCGTCCCCGGGCAGCTGTTCATGGCGGCGAGACTTTGGGCGATTCGGTTCTGGCCGGGCTGCGTTGTTTGAGTTGCGGCCAGAGTACGAACGCTTCATGTTGACAACGAAAGCACTGGTGCCCCGCTTGTTGGGATGGATGGCGTCTCTAAACTAGCCGCTCTTTACCTCGCCGGTTCTTGTAGAAAAGGCGTAGTCATTGTCAACAAAGCTGACCTTGAGGGATGCGCACGTTTCCCTGAGGCAGAGGTTGGTGTCAGTGATGCATGGGTCTGGCTACTGACGCTGGTTGTTCGTGGGCAGGATGGAAGACATGGAGATTTCTGCCTTGGGGAAGACTCGTCTGCAGCAGAAATCACATCCTTCCAGCCCTTCTTGCCGATGACGAACCCACGCTTACAGTCGTGGATGTGAACGTGTATGACGACTGATCTGACTGTATTCGTGGGTTCGGCATCATGAAGGCGCTGTAGAATGGCGGCTCTGTCGAGGCTCGACACTGTCACGACCTTTGCCTTGTCCGTGCCAGTGACTGACATCAGCTTTCCGTGCAGACCGCGTAGGACAGAGTCACCTAGAAGCAGCGTCTGGGTGACAAGCTTTAGCGCTAGAATCCCAGTAGGGTCGGGTGGTTGTCAGAGCCTGGAGAGGATCCGGGTGTTGATACCGGCTCCTTGTGCTCGGGCGTTTGCCGAATAGAAGTGTTGTCGTTGGCTGGATGCGGGGGTTCAGATGTGCATCCACCTCAATATTTTAGGCCTGGCGGATCTCTCCAACTGCTGACCGGAGAGCAGCTATCTCTGCCATTACGCGCTCCATGGCCAGAGGATCTGGGTTGAGAAGAACAGGGCAGACTACCGTGGAATTACCCTGATGTCCATTACCGGGAAAATTCTCGCAAGGCTGCTTCTGAATCGGCTGGTACCTGCCATTGCAGAAGACTACCTCCCAGAGGGTCAGTGTGGCTTCAGAGCCAACAGGAGAACCACCGACATGGTCTTTGTGATGGGACAGCTTCAGGAGAAGTGCCGTGAGCAGAACAAAGGGCTGTACAAAAAGTTTGTCGAATTTACAAAAGCGTTCGACTCTGTGAGCAGGCAAGGCATGTGGCAGATCCTGGAGCAACTTGGCTGTCCCCCAACGTTCCTCAGCATGATCGTCCAGCTACACGAGGACCAACAAGGCCAGGTCAGACTCAACAGTGACCTCTCAGAACCATTCTCCATTCTCAACGGTGTGAAGCAGGGCTGTGTGCTGGCACCGACCCTCTTCACCATCTTTTTTAGCATGATGTTGAAGCTGGCCGAAGAGGACCTCGACGATGACGATGCAGTGTACATCACGTATCGTCACGATGGCAGTCTGTTCAACCTCAGACGACTGCAGGCCCACACCAAAAACCTAGACCAACTGATTCGTGAGCTGCTCTTTGCTGACGACGCTGTCCTCGTTGCACACACAGAGAGAGCCCTGCAGCGCATCAGATCCTGCTTTGCAGACGCTTCCCAGCTCTTTTGACTCGAGGTCAGTCTGAAAAAGACAAAGGTCCTCCATCAGCCGGCACCCAAGGTAGAGCATCTCCCTCCCCACATCAATATCGGCGAGTCTGAACTGAAGTCAGTGCACCAGTTTACCTGTCTTGGCTGCATCATCAAATCAGACGCCAAGCTGGACAAGGAGCTTGACAGCAGGCTTGCAAAAGCAAACAGCGCTTTCGGGCGTCTATACAAGCGGGTGTGGCACAATCAACAGCTAAAAACAAGCACCAAGGTTCAGCGTGTACAGAGCTGTCGTCTTCAACACCCTGCTGTATGGTTCCGAGTCCTGGGCCCTCTACCGCAGCCAACTACGACTCCTCGAACGCTTCCACCAGCGCTGCCTGCGTATAATCCTTGGCATTCACTGAAGTGACTATGTCACAAACGTCGAGGTCCTTGAACAGGCAGAAACTGTGAGTGTCGAGGCTTTGCTGCTGCGGACACAGGTCCGCTGGGCTGGGCACGTCTCCTGGATGGAGGATCATCGCCTACCCAAGATCACCCTGTTCGGCGAGCTCGCCACTGGACACAGAGACAGAGGGGCACCAAAGAAGAGATACAAAGACTGTCTCAAGAAGTCACTTAGTGTCTGCCAAATCGACCACCGCCAGTGGTCTTCACTTGCTGCGGACCGTGACACCTGGCGCTCCATCATTTACAAGGCAGCTGTCTCCTTTGAGGACTCTAGCAGAGCTAGCCTTAAAGTCAAGCGGCTCAGGAGAAAAAACAGAGATGCCGCAACCCAGAACACTGGCCAGACCTCCCTCTGCAGCCACTGCGGGCGAACCTGCCTGTCCCGGATTGGCCTCCGCAGTCACGAGCATGCCTGCAGACGTCGTGGACAACCCCTTTAGAATCTTCATTCGCGAAGTCTAGCCAAGAAGAAGAAGAAGAAAAAGAAACACATTTGTTTAGTGCAAGGCGCTTAACCAGAGGGAGAAGTCCGATGGCCTGCAGCTTGGCATCAGTGGATAAAGACGGATCAGGGAGGATAAGCTTAGCAGCGCGCTTGTATAGTGAGTTTATCTTCTTCAAGTGATTTTCACTGCAGCCATCCCATATTGTCGAGGCATAATCAATGTGTGGTTTAATGTAGGCATTAAAAATTGTTTGCGCGTCTTAAGATCAATGATCGTTTTAAGTTTGGAAAGTAGAAACAACTTTTCGGACAATGTTTTTCTCATATAATATAGGTAGTTTTGCCAGCATAGATCATTATTTATTATTACACTAAGCAGGCGGTGTTGACTGACCTCCTCAACTAAGGTGGAGTCAAAAGAATGGTTGAGTGATGGAGGTTTGAGCTGATATTTCTGGCGGGTTGTGATAAGCATGCCTTTGGTTTTGTGGGATTTACAGGCATGCGATTTTCATTACACCACCGAGAGACTTCATGCAAACCCTCTTGAAGATTATTTGCAATTTCAGTCACAGTTTTTCAGCCGGACTGTAATGTTGAGTCGTCGGCGAACATGTCACATTTAGCCTCAGTGCACGTTACATGTATTGTTAGATTGTTAGTGAAGATACAGAACAGTAGTCGGCCTAAAATAGACCCCTGGGGCACTCCATACTCGACAAATTGTTCAGAAGAACATTTTCCATTGACTTAGACTGTTTGTGTTCTTTATGTAAGATAGGAATTCAGAAACGAAAGAGCTGAGGGTCTCTTATTGTTCAAGTTGGTGGCATGCTTTTTCAATAAGATGATATAATCGATACGATCGAACACTTTCCTTAGATCCAAGAAGACAGCACCACACATTTTATTATCATTTATGCTGTTGAACCACGTATTCAATATTCGTGCTAGTACAGTGTGGCACGCATGCTTGGGACAAAGAACTGACCGGTAATGACATAATAGGGTTGTTTGTGAACATGATTTTCCATAGGCTTCGAGAGAACTGATAGAAGGGAAATCGGGCGAAAGTTATTAATTTCAAAGAAATCTTGCGCTTTAGGAACAGGCACTATTTTTGATTTTTTTTAAAGCTACAAATATGACTTTTTTTTTTTAATTACACAGGTTATAAGAGTTAAGAGGTTCCACTATGTATAGTTGCGACAGGTCAAGGATATATCGATTGATACCATCACTGCCCGAAAAAGTTTTTTTTGTATATTTTTTTTTTAGGATGGAAATGTATTTGCCTACCTCGTTTACAGCAATATCAGGGATGACTAAAATATTATCTGAGGACAATCTTTGCTTACAGAACTTTGTTAGCTTCTCTGGTGTAGAATATATCGACTGATTGTTATTGTGAGAACTGGGGAAGTCTTTGGGGGCCGATAGAAAGTGGTTATTAAACTCCTCAGCGGAGAGGTTTTCTGGAATGGTATTGCAATGTTTAGGCTTGTTATTGGTAAGCGTATTAAGTGCTGTCAAGATAGAGGATGGGTTTCTCTCTTCTTCCAATGTTTTGGTTACAAACGATTTTTGCTAACTAAGTAATTAACTTTATTTCGCAATCTTTTAAATTCTTGAAAATTTTTTTTTTTTTTTTTTTTTTTATTTAGCCTTATTTATGTCCTCCATTACATGTTTGATTTCGTCGGTTATCCATGAGGGAGGCTGGGGGATCGGACTTGCTTTCTTCTTACTCGTGCATGTTTTTTCACCCCTAGAAACAGATCAAGTAAGACAGAGACAGCCGTGTCTGGGTTAGTACAATTGTACACATTATGAAAGTGTGTAAGGCTAAGATCGTGTAAAAAAAAGCATTTTTGTTTATTTCAGTTTTTTTTTTAAAGACCTATAGGTAATATGCACATGCTGATCACGCTTTTATTTGGGCAACTTGCACGATCATGTACAGGTGATGATGGCAAAATGATCATCTGACAGCTAGTGGGGGGGGGGGGGGAGGGGAGGGGGGGACGCTGGTCTCTAGTACTGGATTACAGTTGTTGGTATAAATGTGATCAATGAGTGTAGAGGATGTTTGGTTTATTCTAGTAGGAGTTTGTACTAGTTGCTTCAACCCAAAAAGAGTTGTTGTCGATTGTCACTTGGGATTTATTTTCAGTAAGTCAATGTTAAAATCAGCAAACAGCTGTACATCTTTGTAAGTGTCATTCACTTTATCCATCATCTGCACAGTCATCAAACCACTCGACAGTGGACAATGGATTTCTATATACATAACCCATTTCAATTGGCGATGAGTTATTAATTTTTACTTTTAGCCATACAAACTTAAATTCAGTTGACTGGAGAGCAGTTCTTGTGAGCGACCCACCGTAGGACCGACCGAGATGGTAGGCCCGGCCGACGTTGTTCGAGCCTAAATCAGCCGACAAGTCGGTATTCACCAGGCGAGCCAACAGGTTGGACAACGAAGTCGGGGCGTACGGCACTAGCTGGCATCAGCGCTAAATTTAGATCGGGACTTCACGCAGTCACGCACGCAGTATTGGTATAGACCTCACCGGTGTTGCTGCCCTGTCGCTTGGACAATATGACAGGCGGTAGCGCGCGTGATTCGACTGAATACGTTGCAAAATCTACACGCCGACAATTTCTGACATGATTTGAAACGTTGTCAAATACGAGCCGAGATCGAGGCAAAACACCATTTCATCAAGTTGCATTGGTGCTGTTCATATTTATCACATGTATAACACGACTGGCAATTATGCCGTTCAAGTAGCATCCGTGGTATCACCGGTCGCAGATGCAAAGAACGCGCCGATCCCCACAAACTTACGGGAAATGAGCATCAGCAAACACAGCGTCACAGATGCTATCTGTGCCTGGAGAGCCAGGTAAGTGTTTGTTATTGGTGTTGCTGAAAACAACACACACACACACACACACACACACACACACACACACACACACACACACACACACACACACACACACACACACACACACACACACACACACACACATGGACGCAAAAGCCTTAGAGTGGGTTACCTACCATTTTATGTGAAAATGGATTCCCATATTTTTTATTTATTCTAGGGCTCTGGAATTGATGCGAATGTTTAGAACTCACCTTATAACTAAGCTCTATAACTTAAAATAAAATAGACATTTTCTAGAAACAGAGCCACTAGATAGAAAAAAATGGGTGTCTAACAATAAAGTGAGTGCCTCTCACACAAAAACTGGCATTACAGTGAAAATGGGTGTTTTCACAACATTAGGCGTCTGTAATAAGGTCAAGTTCATGGAATACTTCTTTTTCACATTATTTTTTTTTTATTTTTCAACTTTATGTGTATGTATGCTTTAACATTTTTAACATTGTATGGTGCAAAATTCAATAAACACTGGTCCGTAACCTTTTGATTATGATTTTTACAGAGGAAATCTTTTAAACATTGCTGCGTTTTGTCTTTCTGAAGCAAACCAGTTTATCATGGCATTTATGTGAGAATCAACATAATGTATTCTGGAAATTAAAGGACTTTTTATGTACTCTGGGGTTTCAGACAAACAGCACCAGAGCATTTTGACTATTAACCCTTATCATTCGGAATACACCAGTGGGTGCAACTAGTGTGACTGAAATAGTCCAAGGGTAGTGCCAGAATAGCTTGGCGTCTCTAGGCGCCAAGCTATTGTGGCACCACCCTTGAACTAAAGCCATTGGTTTATGTCCTCATCTGTAAGTACTGTAATGTAGCTTGCATAGAATTATGGCAGTGAACAAATTTAAAGCTTTTATCATCAGTATCATGCGGGTCAAAAAGTGTGGAAAAATATGAAAGATAGAAAAAGACCCAGACGAAGAAACTAACACTTAACTTATTCTACCCCAGACACACCACAGCAAAATAAAGATCCACCATGATAGTTCAAGGGGGATGCCAGAATAGCTTGGCGCCAATGGGCGCTAAGCTATTCTGGCATCACCCTTGAACTATCATGGTGGATCTGTGTCCTGCACTGCAACGCAGTCTTCAGAAGACGACTTCAACATTTGGGGATTCCGGTCTTGGGGTAGATATGAGTTAAAATGACAGAACAGTACACTGACAATAATTAATTAACTGACAACATAAGAAATCAATTGAAACTTCAGCCGTTATTAATCACATAAAAAGTGCATGTATTTAAAAACACAGTAATTGTTTGTAAACACTTCGAATCAAACAATCAAGAGCAGTCAAACCTTTTTCTGGCAACTTTGTGATGAGGAAAACTGGTTCTTGCCTTCGGCACGTAAAGGGTTTCAGCGACGTATGTGCCTCTATTGATAAAATGAAGAGATAAATATAATACCGAGTTCTAGCAAGTGCCACAATAAAGTTTAGCCGAGTTGGTATACTTCGTCCAGTGGCCTAGGTTAAACGCACAAGCAGTGCCAATGTTGCTATTTTGGCACCAGACCGGTCGCTCGGACCGATCTGGTGCACCCGATCGGTTTACAGCGTGTGCTTTCTGCACCTGTAATGTGCAACCTCGGAGAAAAAATCACGTGACCGTCGTTTGATTGCTGCAAATATAACATGAATAAAGAATAACCCTTTCCCATATATGCAATCCGGCAATAATGCATCCATCCTTATGCTAGCACCACGAAACATTACGCGATTTGGCAGATTTGAAAAAATAGCTTTTTAAAATCCTCAATGGAGGTGATTTTGCCACATCTGCGTCGTTTGAGGCAGAAAGCATCGTCATAGTTGAAGTTCGAGAAATGAGCGCACTGCATGTACTACAACGGACTTGATTCGGTGCTGTGGGGCATGACACAAGCCTCCGTCATCTCAACACCAAACTGGCGTGTTAGGGGAGGTAAAAGGCGCGGCTAAAAGTTAAAACCGCAAACGAACCTTTTTTTCGACTGCCATCACAATCATCCGCGTGAACGTACAAAGTCACACTACAAGTGCAGAAGCGAACCTGCTCACGCAGTTCTGGTGCACATGACCGGTCCGAGTGACCGGTCTGTTGTGAAAATAGCAACAATGGCGCCGCTGGTGCGTTTAACCTAGGTAGTGGGCGAGGTATACCTACACAGCTAAGGTTTACTCTTTCCTGTGACTTTTGAAACAATGCACAGCAGGCAAAGTGTACTTTATAGTAACAAAAAAGTCAGAGACATTTCCAAAATGATTCAGGCGTACATCAGATAAAAGCAAGCTATACACACTGAAATAATAACTCTCTTTTAATAAATCTTTAGTTTGACAATGGTTTTCTTATCTTATTATTGTCTTTCGTCCCGATTGGTTGTACATTGCTGAACGTCCCTACTTTTTCAGGACGTGCCAGCACTGCTTGTGGAAAAAAATATTTAAAAAAATGAACAGAATATTGAATGTATGGGGCCAGCCGGTCTAATACACTTAACTAACCTAAGACCATTTAGCAACACACATCCAAAATCAAGAGAGATACAAAATAAATGATTCACACAAAAAAGGTGACTGCCAATCGTGTAAAAAATGCAAAGAAGTACCCAATGTAGAAATAAACACGCTTAGAAAAGACGGTTACAACACAATTTATTAATATTTCGGGTAAATCTGCTTTGTCGAAGCAGACAAACAAACAGAGAGATCAGTCGCTACTTATCTTCATTCGCAGAAGGAATGTGCCACATTTCTTCTGCGAATAACGATAAATAGCGACTGATCTCTCTGTTTGTTTGTCAGCTTTGACAAAGCAGATTTACCTGAAATATTAATAATTGTGTTGTAACCTTTTTCCTAAGCGTGTTTATTTCTCCGTTGGGCACTTCTTTTCAAAACATACAGCCAGCGCGGACAGTAGGGAGAGCTTAAAAAAATAAACATACAAGTTAATGGACCAATGGTAGACAGAAACACATGCCCCCAGAATTGAGAGGAAAACCCACGCTGTGGGGCTGATCAGGGTGACCCCAGGAACTAAAAAGTAGTTAACCCCACCCAAGTCCCAGAGGGCAGACCTGGGTGGGGGCCACTGTTTAGTTGCAAAGTAAGGTTAATGTTACACAGTATGCAAAATGATCTAGGTGTACATCAGATAAAAACAGAACTATACACACTGAAAACAACCGAATAATAATGCTTTTTAATAAATCTTTATGTTGACAATGGTTTTCTTACCCCTTATTATTATATTTCGTCCCCAACCATTCTTCCGTTTGCATAGTTTTAAATGTTATGCAGTATACAAAATGATCCAGGCGGACCAGCCCCCATAGTAGCACTCTTGTAATAATCCTTTATGTTGACAATGGTTTTCTTACCCCTTTTTATTGTCTTTTTGGTCCCCACCCATTCTTCCGTTTGCAGAGTTTTAAATGTTATGCAGAATACAAAATGATCCAGGCGGACCAGCCCCCATAGTAAAACTCTTGAAATAAATATTATGTTGACAATGGTTTTCTAACCCCTTATTATTGTCTTTCGTCCCAAATCATTGTTCCGTTTGCAGAGTTTTAAATGTTATGCAGTATACAAAATGATCCAGGAGGACCAGCCCCCATAGTAGCACTCTTGTAATAAATCTTTATGTTGACAATGGTTTTCTTACCCCTTATTATTGTCTTTCGTCCCCAGCCATTCTTCCATTTGCAGAGTTTTAAATGTTATGCAGTATACAAAATGATCCAGGCGGACCAACCCAATAATAACACTCTTGTAATAAAACTTTACGTTGTCAATGGTTTTCTTATCTTAATATTGTCTTTTGTCCCCAGCGGGCTGTTTCGTTTTGCAAATTCAAAGGTTATACAGTATACAAAATGATCCAGGCGTCCTTCAGATAAAAAAGCAGGTTATACATGCTGAAACCACCCCAATAATAACACTCTTGTAATAAATCTGCGTGAAAACGAAAAAGCTGCGAGTGGCGGATAATCTCAATTCATCTCATTAAGTTTTGTAACTTTTGTAACTTTTTCAGTCTGTTGCGGACGTAATCCTTAATGTTTGTCCAGCGCCTATGTCTAAGTGCGGGCTCTTCTGCGATTGCCTGCTGTATCTTGGCCTTTCCAGGAAGTTTGTTCATGACGAGGTGTGTCTTGAAATTAGTTTGAACAGCTTTCTCTTCAGCTTTCCCCCATGGTTTCCTTGTAAATCTAGCTTTCTTCTGAACAGGAGCTGACGCAGTACTGTCATCATCAAAACTATCTAGATTGTCATCAGGCTCTGGACGTCTTTTCTATTTCATGCTCATTGATTCCTGTGTTGTTGACTTGCTACTTGCTTCATTCACAAGTGCTGTTTCCCCCGAGACCTCTCTGCCAGTTTCTGATGTGTCTTTATTGTCAAAGTAAATTTCTTAATCGTCGCCCAGCTCAGCTCTAATGCAAATCTCAAAATCTGTCATCCCATTTTTAACTGACAGAAGATGCTTTGCCACTTTTGCCTTTTGAAGGACGTCTTGATGTTCGCGGTAGATATGGCGATGTATCCGAATATCATGACCAAGGAAGTCTGTCAGCTGATCCTGGTCTAACTCCGAGATGACCATTGACTGAGACAAAGTTGCAACCTGCTTCCGTAACTGAGTAAATGTGAACATTGCTGGGTATGACGCTCGTGCTTCTAGTGCATGGGCCTTCAGAACATCATGGCCTCTGTAAGGCCTCTGACCAGAAGGTGTGGCAAAGATGTACTGGGAACCAGCGAGAGCTGACACTGATTGCCTAATTTGAAGGATTCTGTCCACAGTTGTCATCATCTACTTCGTCAGCAAAACGGGAACACTCCTATTAATTTGCCTCTGATTTCCACTCGCTGAAAATGATTCACCATTTTCTTTTCAACCTCTGTGAGACCTTTCAAGATATTGTGATTGGTCATCGATCCAATCTTAGCATTTTGGAAGTCTGACACCTTCATTCTCTGAACTTCTCCCCCTTGTTTTTGGTTGAAAGTGACAGCGCAAACAGTTGCTTTAACCACTGTCGGATAATCTTCCGAAACCATCCTTGTCTCAAGAAGCTGTTGGACCTTCCTCACATCTTCACATGATGAGATCAGCTTGGGTTTGTTCATGGTCATTTTCCCGACCAACTGGGCTGCTGTAGCGGATACACAATCATACCAGTCCCCGTTGAAGACAGAGTCAAACCGCTGCGCCTCAGAGAGCTCCTGTCGCCAACTGTCATCTGAACCCTGCCCAAGCTGTTGGATGCCTGTGACTGTTTGATCTGTGAACATTTTTTCAAAGCATGACCTATGCGCATTGCGAGATTGCCTTTTTTGAACTGATGTGTGTCCTCATCAAAATCTGCTAGCTCTTTTACAGCCAGTACAACATGATCAAAGCTAGCTGAATTGATCACAGCATTTAAACTTGCGATTTTCATTTCTGACCTCACTCTGATAATCTTTAATAGTCTCCCTAACTCCCGCATCCTGGAGTTGATTTGTCCAGCCGTGTGTTCTTCAATGCATCTGCGGTCAAATAATCTCTTTCCATACTCAAGAAGCAAGGGGTCAGTTCTGATGAATCGGCTTATCTCATCATCTCTCTGCCTGGCTAATATCTTATGATAGAAGGAAAATTCAACGTCTAAGGGTATTGGAAGCATTAGCCGACCACGGCGTGCCGCCTCACCTCTGACAGCAACGTTTTGAGTGTACAAAGATGAGCTTTTTGGATAGAGCCCTTTGCAATGGCTACAGGGGAGAAGGTCGTCTACCTTGCTAGTTTTGGTGCGATACTTAGGAATGAAACATCCTGATTTGTTTTCAAAAACAGCAACGTTATGCATGTAATCAGCCTCATCTTGTAGTCTGATCCATGCTTGACGTCTCTGCTTTGTCCCTTTTTTCATCAACAAAATTTTAGCAAGGTCTGCCTCATCTGCATGGACATTTTGTAAGTGCGTGCTCATTTTCAAAACAAGCGTACACAATTTGCATGCATGTTTCTTGTCCCATGTGTACTTTCCTTTCCGTCTCTGTGACACGTGCACACCTGGTTTTTTTTTTTTTTTTTTTTTTTTTTTTTTTTTTTTTTTTTTTTTTTTGTGCAAGTGCACTTTCCCCACCCCCAACATTATGTTCCTTCTGCCTATCCACATTCTCATTGCCACCCCCTAATTCACCCCCTAACGCACACTGCACTTTACTGGTACTAGCTTCACTGACATCTGCCCACCCTGAACCTGCCACTTTGATGAAATCTAACATAGTCTATACAATACTGTCTGTGTCAGAGATCCCAGCGATTGATGCCGACACACCGTCTGAATCCGTTGAGCTCGAGCCAGGAAACAAACTCCTCGTCATCACTGTCCTTGTATTGTGATGCGCTTGCACTCTCAGTCTCAGGTCCATCTAAGGCTCCATTTGCTAACTGGAGAAAGAAAGAAAGAGAGAAAGAAAGAAAAGAAAGGAAAGAAAGAAAAAAGCTGCATTAGGACAGAAACAGCCCAATTTTGGTTTAAGGGGCCTTGCACAAGAATAAAAACAGTAATCCCGTGTATGACCGATTTACATATGTGTGACCTCGGTGACGAGGGCTGGCTTCTGCAGCAGCAAAATCCACGTTTTCTGAAAATGTAAGCAGTTTTCACACATCTGTCAACCCCGCGTGACCCTTTGAGAGAGGTCACTCAAATTGGTATGTTTAAAGAGGTCTTGCCACAAAGTATCCTTGGGCCAAGCTTGAAGAATGTGACTTGAATAGTCTCAGAGAAAATGCCACCGTTAAAGTTTACCATGGACGACGGATGGACGACCAGGGGCCCAGAACATAAACTCACTTTTGCTTCGCACACGAGCCAATAAAATGAAGATGATCATAGAATCCCTTTCCAGTTTGTATTTGGGAGCATTCCGCTGCCGTATATGCACCCTCCTACCAGACGCACCCTCTGTGGCAGAGACTGGGCTATGACGCTGCAGCTGACTAATTTTGACATAGGCCTTGGTCATGTGACAGGAAGGGGCGTGCTTGTCCACTTCCATATATCCCGATAGGTTTGGACATCCTGCTGCCATCCGGCGCTGGGTGTGTGCATAAAGTGCTGAGTGTGACGAAAACGGTGTTGCTGCAAACATGTCAAATGCAACCATGTAAACCATTGACATTTTGAATCAGATATATACATAATTACTGCAGTACCCCCCCCCCCCCCCACCCCCTTCCTACGAACAATAACTGGTAATACAGTAAAAAGCGACTTTTCAGTTGCACAATCTGAAAAACCTGTTCGTGGAAGTCTGTTCTTCGAATCGTGATGCAGTTTTGTGTATAAGGATTGAAAACTGGCACCATTTTGTTAAAGTCATAGTGCATGCATGTGTCAATATACTTTTCGATGACAATCACACATGTCAGAAAAAAAGCAACAAAATCGCGTGACAGATTGACCTTGTAATGGTGTTATTGAACGAATTCCTTTCATTGAAGAAGAAAGCTTCAATATATACATAATTACTGCAGTACCCCCACAGTAAAAAGCGACATTTCAGTTGCACAATCTGAAAAACCTGTTCGTGGAAGTCTGTTCTTCGAATCGCGAGGCAGTTTTGTGTATAAGGATTTAAATCTGGCGCCATTTTGTTAAAGTCATAGTGCATGCATGTGTCAAGATACTTTTCGATCACAATCACACATGTCAGAAAAAAAGCAACAAAATCGCGTGACAGATTGACCTTGTAATGGTGTTATTGAACGAATTCCTTTCATTGAAGAAGAAAGCTTTTGTTAAAATCGTGGGGTTCTATTATCCTTTACTACAAGACTGAGCAGAAGACGCCGACCGACCCGCGGCGGCAGCAGACGCCTCAGTTTTCTGGGACAAATGGGTCAGTATTGGCTGACTGTGCAATTGTATCAGATTGGGAGCATCTCTCAGTTAAATAACTGCACTGAACAAGTACATTTGGGCGTGCTCTTAACTAAGAAATATTGCATAAAACTGTACCTCCGCAAACGGAAAAAAAATGGCCGGTGGGGACGAAAGACGCTAGAAGGGGAAAGGGAAACAACTAAGTTCATCAGTGACAATGCGCAGCTGACCAATCAGTTATCATCAAGTTGATCTCAAGACACTCGCTTCCGTGTGAACAGACAGGCCCAGTGCGTCGCCAAAACACAACATGAAGTAAAGCTCGGAAAATGTGGAATCCTATTTTGATTTTTTTTTTCTGACTTTTGAATGAAAGATAATGCAGAAACAGCCCTCAGAAAAAAATGGGTGCCTGACTTGGTCACCCAGAATTTTACACACACACATTTTCCATAAGTATGGTAAAGAAAGTCACCCATTTTAGGGGATTTGTACACACACACACACACACGCACACACACACACACACACACACACAAACACACAAAACGAAGCACATATATCCCCCGATATATTGTTGTCCATCTCGTCCCATTGTAGCAAGATAGCAGTGCTGCACAGTGCTCTCTTTTGCCAGCTGTGTTTACAGGGCCAGGCTGAGCTGATTACATTCTCTCTCAAATAAAATTGAAGTGTGTGTGTTTGTGTGTGTGTGTGTGTGTGTGTGTGTGTGTGTGTGTGTGTGTGTGTGTGTGTGTGACAAAAAGAAAGACAAAGAGATGGAGAGAGAGAGAGAGAGAGAGAGAGAGAGAGAGAGAGAGAGAGAGAGAGAGAGAGAGAGAGAGAGAGAGAGAGAGAGATAGAGAGAATGAATGAATGAATAAATGATACTTTATTTCTCAAGGATGGAAACAATAGGCGCACAGGCCTCTTTTTATGTTTGTCCTTGCTAAACTAAGTACGAGAACATTCCCAAAACAAAACAAAGGCTGCTCAATTCACGCTCACAGGAAAACAAAAAGTAGCGAAAATGTTGCGATGTCAACTAACCGACGTGACACTTACGAGGCCAATAGACAGTGCGACCCTTCTAGAACGCACCGGACTAAACACAACAAAACGAAAACGGCTCTACTCACGAACAAAAGAAAATCTTACTAAAAAGGCACGTGAATCGTAACCGTGATAGCTCAAATAAACATCAGATCGTTACCTACGATCAACACATGTACGCTCTCACGGGATAACACAACCACAATCGTAACATTTCCCCCCTCTTAAGAATGAAATTTCACCAAAAAAAAATCTTCTCAAATTTCAAAAATACGGTTGTGGCTGTGTAAACCTACACAAAACCCTAAGAAATATAATTTCACATCAAAAATCAAATTAAAATAAACGTCTCACAGTTCCTGTAAATAGTCCTGAGCATGGAAATGTTTCATACAAATGTTCTGGACACAGAAATGTTCATTCAAACTGCTCTGCTCATGTAATCTGCTCCAAAATTCTGCGAACCCTTGATAGATTGTAGTTTAATGTCAAAATTCTGCAAGAACATCGCCCATCTCATAATACGAGAATTTGTAAACTTTGCAGAGTTTAGATAGTTCAAGGGCTGATGGTCTGTTTGAAGAACAAATGGCACTCCCAGAAGGTACAGTTCGAATCGCCTTACTCCCCAAATGATGGCTAGGCACTCCTTCTCGATGGTCGAGTAGTTTCTCTCAGCTCTGGTCAACGTTTTGCTGGCGTAGCTCACTGGGTGGAGTTTTCCGTATCTTCTTGCATCAAGACTGCACCTACTCCTTCGTTGGAGGCGTATGTTCTCAGGAAGAACGTTTTCAATGGGTCAGGAAGGTGTAGAATAGGCTTCTCGGTTAGGATGTCTCGAACCGCCTGGAATGCTCGCTCTTGGGCATCCTTCCACTTCACTATGTTAGGTTGTCCTTTCCTCAGCAAATCA
The DNA here is from genome assembly GCA_036245525.1 of Semisulcospira habei. Lineage (NCBI taxonomy): Eukaryota > Metazoa > Mollusca > Gastropoda > Semisulcospiridae > Semisulcospira > Semisulcospira habei. The sequence goes on from BTPG01000003.1 coordinate 7,532,216, forward strand.
GTCAGGGGTGCTGTGACTGCGGCAAAGTTTGGTATGAACTCCCGGTAGTAGTTCGCCAAGCCCATAAATGAGCGGACTTGCGTCTTGGTCGTAGGTCGCGGGGCATCCCTGATCTTCTGCACGTTGGAGTCGTGTAGCCCCTTTAAACCTTCGCTCAATTTATGTCCGATGAAGTCTATGTTGTCAGCTCCAAGAATACACTTGCTTGAACGGATGGTGAAATTCGCATCTGACAGTCTTTGGAACAGTTCTCGGAGGGCTTTGAGGTGGTCCCCCCAAGTTTTGGTATGAATCAAACTGTCATCCCAGTAAAAGACCACATTTGGCATATCTTCTAGGATCCTTTTCAGTCCTCTCTTCGATGTGGCACCACTGTTCACCATACCAAAATGCATTTTCAGGAACTCGCAATGACCATCGGGTGTGACGAACGCTGTCTTGGGGATATCTTTTTTCTGGTCTCGAAGGTTATCTCTTTTCCCTTTCGCATTACGGGCTCGGTCTGACCTCGGAAATTGTCAAGCGTGGTGTCGGCTTTCTGTAGCTCTACCAGCCTTTCTTTATTCACCACTGCTGCTTCCGTGTTGTCCGCCACTTTAAGAGGGATGGTCTGGTGACTCTTCTTTGCTTGACTTCTCGTGTTAACAGAACATATTTCAGGTCTCCACTCTGGATCTGGATCGTCTGCGTTTCTGGCACAATCAATGTTTCCGATGATGAGGTCGTAGACTGGCGTCTTCACGCACAACGCCTTCACCTCTCCTGTCAAGTATGGGGTGTCGAAACTGACTTTGGCAAGGGGGATAATCCTTACAGTTCCGTCAGCCAAAATGAGGGTGGTCTACTCCTGTAGCTTCTGGTCTTCAGCTACTAGGTCCTCTCTCACGATGATGCAGCTACAACCAGTGTTTCTCAACACTTTCACTGGTGTGTCGCCGACGAATCCTGACACCACCGGCATATTCGGCACATCATTCTCAGGCAGCGCGATGTTTGAGACTGGTAAAAATGTAGCCCCATCTCCTACTGGGATGCGTCCATTCTTTTTGAAAGATTCAATCAGCTCTGGTGTCACTCGCTTTTCTCTGGCTTCAAAGTCATTGGATGACGTCACATCATTGGCTAATACAGCGGCAGCTCTGTGTTGAGACGTGGTACTGCTTCTGCCTGCTATCCCACGATCTTGGTTGGATCTTCTGATGTTGTCGCCTCAGGGAACATCTTTAGAAGGACACCGTATCGCTTTGTGACCTTTCTTTCCACAGAGAAAACATGTCAGGTTCTCCGCCGGCTTGTATATCGGGGTGTCTCTGATATTGTGGATTTCCTCTGCTGGTGCAGACACACGCTGTGGCTTACTGGACCCGAACTTCATGTTGTGAGCGTCAAGGTATCTTTGAGCGAAGTCGGCTAGGGCCTTTAGTGACTGGTCTTTTTGCTCTCTGAGATGGGCGGCCAGGTCCTTAGAACATGCGCTGAAAACTTGTTCTTTGATGATGAGGTCGTACAGGTCTTGGTACTCTCTGTTTAGGCCAGCCAGCTCTATCCATTTCTCCAGGTAGCTTCTGATTCTCTCAATGAATAGGCCGGGTGTTTCTCCTTCTTCAGGCTTGCAGTTCCGAAATCTTCGCCTGTAACACTCTTCAGTGAAGTCGTACTGTCTTAACAGGGCGATTTTCAACTGAGTATAATCTCCGGCTTCTTCTCTTGGTAAACGGGTGTAAAATTTAAGCGCTTTGCCAGTTAGAAGTGCGCTCATTTTAATAGCCCCAGTCTCTTGTTTCCAATTGTTGCTATTTGCGAAGCGCTCGAACCGCTCCAGATAAGCGTCCATCTTATCTGAATTTTCAATGAAAGGTGGAAGTTTTGGCGCACGGGCTGGTTGTTCTCTGTTCGCTAATGCTGTTGCTTCATTAGTTATCTGGCTCTGTGCCTCTATCTCCATCTGCTTCAGATGAATTTCGTGTTGTCGCTGCCTTTCCGCCTCTTCTGCTTGAATTTCGAGTTTCCTAATTTCACGCTCTTTGGCTCTTTCTTCTCTTTCCAGTCTCTCCTTTTCTTCTTTCTCTCGTCTCTTTTCTTCTTTCTCCTCTCTCTCTCCAGTCTCTCCTTTTCTTCTCTCTCTCTCGTCTCTTTTCTTCTTTCTCCTCTCTCTCCAGTCTCTCCTTTCTTTCTCTCTCTCTCGTCTCTTTTCTTCTTTCTCCTCTCTCTCCAGTCTCTCCTTTTCTCTCTCTTTTACAAACTCGAGGAGTTGAGCTCCTTCGATTCCACATTCCCTTCCAATTTTCAGGAATGTCTCCATCTCCGATGTCGCCATCTCTGCTTTACACTGCTGGCTGTTTTCTCCTGCTACCCTTTCCACTGAACCAACTGAAGAGGTCTCGTCAGGGTCGCCAAAATGTTATGTGGTGGATTTGTAGTCGAAGTATGATAAACACACCAGACACACACACGGAGAGTTCTTTAAATTAAACCTCGTTCAGCTGCAATCCGTCACACGTGGCTTAAGGATGTAGACAATACTGGAGTAACAGTTCCAACAATATTTAATTCAGTGATGCGATATCCACACAATAATGCACTCCCAAATGCTCAAACTACTGATACAAAGTCTCTTCTGCTATGCCCACACTACGACTCAAAGTTTCTCATACACAGCATCTCTCGCAATAAACTGCGTGTCTCTACAACTGACAAAGCAAGACAATGTACTCACGGGCTTTCTCAGCGCCCTCCTTATAAATACTACGAAAATATAGAATCTTCTATGGAAATCATACAACGCGACCAATCAGAACGAAACACGCAGCCGAATCTCATTAGAATAAAATTTCCAGAAAAACTATAACAGGCCACAAAAATTCGGCTGCTCACTTCAGCTCTAAATTCTAGCATATAATTAAGACACATAAAAGTATGGTATCCCTATCACCGCGTTCTATAAAGTACGAGAACATTCCCAAAACAAAACAAAGGCTGCTCAATTCATGCGCACAGGAAAACAGAAAGTAGCGAAAATGTTGCGATGTCAAATAACCGACGTGACACTTACGAGGCCAATAGACAGTGCGACCCTTCTAGAACGCACCGGACTAAACACAACAAAACGAAAACGGCTCTACACACGAACAAAAGAAAATCTTACTAAAAAGGCGCGTGAATCGTAACCGTGATAGCTCAAATAAACATCAGATCGTTACCTACGATCAACACATGTACGCTCTCACAGGATAACACAACCACAATCGTAACATTCTTTTTAGATGAAGAAACTGGGCTGATTCTTCGGAACATATTCTTTTTAGCCGAAGAAACTGGGCTGATTCTTTGGAACATATTCTTTTTAGCCGAAGAAACTGGGCTGATTCTTCGGAACATTTTTTTTTTTTTTTAGCTGAAGAAGCTGGGCTGATTCTTCGGAACATATTCTTTTTAGCCGAAGAAACTGGGCTGATTCTTCGGAACATATTCTTTTTAGCTGAAGACACTGGGCTGATTCTTCTGAACATATTTTTTTTAGCCGAAGAAACTGGGCTGATTCTTTGGAACATATTCTTTTTAGCCGAATAAACTGGGCTGATTCTTCGGAACATATTCCTTTTAGCCGAAGAAACTGGGCTGATTCTTCGGAACATATTCTTTTTAGCTGAAGAAACTGGGCTGATTCTTCGGAACATATTCTTTTTAGCCGAAGAAACTGGGCTGATTCTTCGGAACATATTCCTTTTAGCCGAAGAAACTGGGCTGATTCTTCGGAACATATTCTTTTTAGCTGAAGAAACTGGGCTGATTCTTCGGAACATATTCTTTTTAGCCGAAGAAACTGAGCTGATTCTTCGGAACATATTCTTTTTAGCCGAAGAAACTGGGCTGATCCTTCGGAACATATTCTTTTTAGCTGAAGAAACTGGGCTGATTCTTCGGAACATATTCTTTTTAGCCGAAGAAACTGGGCTGATTCTTCGGAACATATTCTTTTTAGCCGAAGAAACTGGGCTGATTCTTCGGAACATTTTTTTTTAGCCGAAGAAACTGGGCTGATTCTTCGGAACATATTCTTTTTAGCCAAGAAACTGGGCTGATTCTTCGGAACATATTCTTTTTAGCCGAAGAAACTGGAATGATTCTTCGGAACATATTCTTTTTAGCCGAAGAAACTGGAACGTTTTCCGTTTACAAACACATACTGACGTCTTCCGTGCAGGTAGGATTTGAAAAAGTCCAATGATACTTTGTTTACGTGATACACTGATAGCTTTAGTGTCAACATATCATGATAAATCTAGAAATACAGCACCGGTCATTTCAGCTTTGTTCATGGACGTAAGCCAAGTATTGGTCAGGTGAGCTAGAGCTGTGTGGCATGGGTGGCGAGGTCTAAAACCTGACTGTAGTGGGTAAAGCAAGTTATGTTTTTCAAGAAAATAGCTCAGTTGTCTGTGTACATGTTTTTCTATTGGTTTTGACAGAGCTGACAAGAGCGAGATTGGTCTAAACTTATTAGGATCTGAGAGGTTCTTACTTTTAGGCAGAGGAATAACTTTGGCTACTTTCCAGCTGTTTGGAAATATACCATGTTGTAAAAAGAGATCATAAATAAATGTCAAAGACTCGACCACATACGGGGCAGCAAATTTTTAAAAAGTATGTATTTATCCCGTCGTGACCAAGCTAGCGCTTATTTTTGAGTTGGCTAATAGATTCGCAACGTCAAATACAGTAAGCGAAGGAATACTAAAGGATACGTTTGGCGCGAGTTTGTCCTCACAAAAATCTGTAAGCCTTTCGGATATAGATGGTGTGTGCGTTGTCGTACTGCTTAACAACGAATCAGCAGCAGACAAGAAATGGTTGTTAAATGTGTCTGCAGATATAGATGTACATGGTGCTGTTTGTCGTGATTTAGTGAACGCATTAAGGGCGCGCCAGACAGATAAGGTGTCTGTTTTGTTGTCCATCAATCGCTTAAAATGGGTTTTTTTTTTTTTTTTTTTTTTTTTTTTTTTTTTTTTTTTTTTTTTTTTTTGTTTGTTGTTGTTTTTTGGGGGTGTCTCTAATACCATGTATTTAACACGATTTCACTGCGGAAAGCACCAAAATCTTTGTTGCGGTTTCCTTTATTTCTGACAGCCATGGCATCTTTAATGTCATTGCTTAACCATTGGGGTAAATGCACATGTTATAACCCTCTTTTCACGCAACGGCGCATGCTTGTCAAGAACCCGACGGAACAATCTTTCCCAATCGGCCAACGCATCTTCAGGATTCGTATGATTGTAAACCGAAAAAAAGAGGTTTCATTTAGTTCGGCTAAAAACATATCCCTATTAAACTTTTAAACGATCTATAATAGATAGTGGTATGCTGGTTTTTTCCGATTTTGTTTGTCCACCCTCAAAGCCCAGCTGCAGCACACAGGGTAGTGGTCACTGATCGCCACTTGAAGGGCAGAAGAACTAAGAACCGTTGAATTGTTGGAGGTGTATACATGATCAATTAGAGTGGCAGACGACTCTGTAACTCTAGTTGCAGACGTGATAATCTGCTTGAGACCAACCATAGTGATTGTGCATTCCCAAGCAGGGTTCGAGACAAACATATTAATGTTAAAATCGCCAAGTAATAACACTTCAGTGGTGCTTTTGTTAACCTTATCCGGCATATTTAAAAAGTCGTCATACCACTCAAATGACGCAGACGGGTTTCTGTATACAAATCCAACAAGCAGAGGGGCCGACCTGTTTGTCTTCACCTCAACCCACATACTTTCAACAGAGTCTGATTCCATGTCTGTTCTTCTGCATATAAAGTGCGCAATATAGTCATGTATATAAACAGCTAATCCTGTTTGCTGAGGACGTACAGGATTGCACCGGATTACTGAACCCCGGGATCGAAATAGTTGCGTCACTTATGTCGGAACGTAAACGTGACTCTGTAATTCCGAAAATGTGAAAGGGTGTGGGCTGAGAGAAGAAAACACACAAATCGGGAATCTTGTTCAACAAGTGATAAATATTTCAATTACCCAAATGTAAATTGTGAAATGTTGAACTATTCGACATGTTAAAAGAAAGAAAATTATAAATGCAAGTAAAGTACAATTAAAACTATATTGAGCACAATGATCGTGCTGTCAGGACTTCCAGTACTGTCGTGCCTCAAATTAATGTGTTCGTTAAGGTCACTACCTAGATAGTGGCTGACGGTAATCGCAAACATGTCACAGTCAGTCAACAACAACATACCCACAGTGCTTCACATCTAAGTTTAGGCTGCCTTTCAGAACTGGTTTACTAAAAGACACAAGATATATCGTAGCAATACAATGAGTTAGTGAATGTGCTCAAGGACGAAATATTAATGAGAACGCTCAATTCAGCTGTCAAATAATTCACTAATTTGTGAAACTTGAAATGCCAAAACTTATAAACTGGAGTGTAAATGAGGCAAATATGTCGGTTTTAATAAGAGCTCGCAAGACTGTGAGGACTAAGGTGCTCTTGGGTGTACGTGGTACGGGATAGAAACAATCAGGTGGCACCGCAGAGTGCGAATGATAACGCTGGGGCAATCCAAACACTTGAGGATAATAGCCGTACACCGGCAACGTGAACACCTGAGACCCAAGAGGGTGTTGCGTCACCACTGGCCAGGAGAGCCCTGGCTGCTGCAACGAGGGGTTTTCTGGCATTGATGACGCAACACCGCCTTCGGCAATATACTTCGTATGCTGCGTCTGCTGTTCGGGTCGTTGCCAGGTAACGTGTCTGAGAGGCTCACTGTGTGCGATTGCCTCATCCGAGCGACAACTCTTGCTGCTGGGAGTGTGTGAAGCGTGGCGAGGCTGGTCGCGTGGCTGGTTGTCGGTTGGTAGCTACGTTCGTCTGATGTTGGCCGCCAGTCGGGTCATGCCCATGTAGCTCGGGTGGATGAGGTCACGTCTGTCTTTACTGTACATGGCAAGGCGTGGAAAACCCATGTGTGTGAAGGTGGCCGTGTTGTCGACGAAGACCACCCGCAGTTTGCGACACTGAGGGGTGGCACAAGTTTGCGCTGAAAAGTTCTATTGGGAATGTCATCCTACACTGTGTCTTGGCGGGCAGGATGCTGGAGACGTGAAGTGCGGCGTTGGGGAATACACGCCTGCACTGTGTCAGTAGCTGATCCCACAGGCGGCTGGTCACTTCGCCAGTCTTACAGTCATGCACCCCTACATGCACGGTGACCACCCGTACATGGGGTGCTTCAGTCTGACGCTTCATCCAGTCCGACAGATCGATAGCCTTCAAGCCCGATACTGAGAGTATCAGGACCCTTTCACTTAGGTTGGTCGTCATTTTACTGGCCTTCATGTGTCGAAGAGTAGAGTCGCCGATGACGAGATGGGTTGCATCAGGCTGTATACAGCGAGAGGTCAGGTGTTCAGCAGGTGACTGTGACTGCCAGCGGGGCGGGCCGGCGTGACTGTCACTGCGGCCTGAAGTGGTGTAGAGAGGCTGATCTTCTGAAACACTGTTCCTTTCGGCTGAAACGACAACAGGTATGCGTGCACCCGCTGGGTTATTGGCAGCATCTGACTGGGATGGCAAGATCTCAGAGGCAGTGGCGCACATGTATGAAGAAGCAGACTGCCGGGTGACTGGTTGAGAGGAAGCATGCGGCTGCGATGACTGATCCGAGTTCTGTGTGCTTGGTGGGGCTGTGATGATTCGACTGACCCTCCGCCTGATGTCCCTGATGGTATGTCCTTGTGACTTTTTGGACGAGGACAGGCGGCTGACTCTCACCTCTGTGTTGTGCACCTGGTCATGCAGGCCGGCCAGTTCACTCTCAGACACCTTGCACGTTTTGGTGGCATTGACAGCGGTGTCTCTGATGTGGCTGTCAAGCTTACCGATCATGGCTAGAGCAGAAGCCAGCTGTTGTTTGGTGTCATACATTTCACGTTTGACTGTCTGCATGCCATTGTATAGGACACCAACAACAGCGTAGGCCGCCACGTGGCGCTGCAGCTGCTTAGTGGCAAAATATTTGAGGGGGAGAGGCTGGTGTGTAGAGTGATTGTCCGTTGATACTGCTACCGGTTGCCAGCCAAGCAGTGTGTCAACAGGCGTCTAGTCCGCAGTCAGAAGTCTGCAGTCAGGCTGTAATCCGGCAGTAGCAGGAACAGACTGGTCGCCGGGGAGATGCGGGGTAGAGGAAGGGAGGGGACTAAGGTTGTCTGTCTCAAGGATGGTGGGGACGGGCGGGTGGACGACGACTGTGGGCGGGGCAGGGATGTTTGACGGCTGTACCGAAAAGACATCTTCCCTTAAAACTTTTGAGTGGCTGGTTGTTGCATGGATATGGTTGCTGGGCAACTCATTAACACTAGAGGTGGTGATCACATTTCTAGAGGGAGTAGAGCCAACAGGCTGAAGGGCAGGGGTAAGGTTATCATTGCCTGTAAGTGCCACGTTAGATGTCAGAGGGGAGAGGGCAGGGAAGGAGAATGCGGGGGTGGGTGGTGCGCTAATCGGCTCAGAGTAGATTAGGGGATTGAGTAGCCGTTAGGAGTCTTCTTGAGGGGATCGGTCGGCATTCGACACGGTGTCTGACTTGGGGGTAGGTGGGGGGAAGGGCGGAAGGGCGGTGGAGGCGATGCCATCAGTTGCTGTGGTGATCAGCGCTTCAGTCGGTTCTAACTCTGTCACTGATAGTGAGAGCATGTCTGGAGAGTCTGGGGAAGTGAGGACAGGGGTGTTACTGGGCAACGTAACGACTGGAGAGGAGGGCACAGCGTTTGGTGCGATCAGATACTGATCGGTGGGTGCCGGAGTTTGGGCATCGTGCGCTGATGACCAGTCGTCAACAGGAAAGCTGGTGATGGCTCGATGTGTGACGTCAGGGGTAAGCACAGTGTCCTCGAGGTCAGTCTCCATCGACAGTTTAACCAAGTCTGCAAGCTGGTGAAACTCTGTTGTCACCCACTTCACACACCTTATGCCGTGGATTAAACATGAGTCTCCTTTAGTCCGATTCTTTTTGTAGTATAGGGTGACGGTGATGTACAAAACACCTGCCCGCCAGATCTGCACGAAAGTCTTGGCGAGGCATTCTGGGAGAACGGCGCTCTTGCTTCGGCCCCAAGTTAAAGTCACGCAGAATGATATCACTTTCGTTAAAGTCAATGTCTCTCCACGCTACATAGACAGCGTCGTCGTATATCTTCAGCATGTGGTTGTAGCGTAGATTGAGCGCTTTACGCCAGCGCCTGAGAACCGTTACATTATTAGTCTTAAAAACCTTTTGATCAGTTATCGTCCCTAGTGTCAGTGATAGTGGGTGTGACAGGGGGAGCCTAGCTGGCTCGCTATAACAGCAGGGGACAGCATGGCCCTTGTTTTAATGTAGTTGCAGTATTCATTCAATCTAGTTCCGGGTCAGCCGCTCAGCGTGGAGTGTACACACACTGACATCGCGTGTTCGCGTAAAACATCGACACAAATAGCGCGACTATAGTGGTTGCACAGCCGTAACTGCGCTCAGCTCCGTACTGTCAGTGGTCGGTATTGAAGGAAGCTACACGCTGCGCTCAGCTCCGTACTGTCAGTGGGCGGTATTGAAGGAAGCTACACGCTGCGCGGCCGGCTCCTCAGTTATCTTACGGCCCGCACGCGCGCGCGCTTCAAAACTAAATTAATGTGGTGTTTAGGCGAGGGAGGAGTGATAAACATAATTTAAACGGAGGGAAAGAGGACTGAATGCGTGGGTGGGGGGCGGTGTCCGGTAGTAGCCAAAGTACTGAGTAGGCGGGGGAATTTCCCGACTGTGGAATGCTATGATGAGAAATGAAGATTGAGAGAGAGAAAGGGTGGGAAAGTCTGGAGGGGGTGAGTGCGTAGGCGAGGATGAGAGGAGTGAGTGGGAGGTGGATGCGTGGGCGGTTACAGTAGTAACTAGGGGACGGTACCGAATAGTGCGCCAGTCAGCAACGCAGCAGTCAGGCGACAGCTAGAATTTGAAATGGCTCCCAAATCAGCGAGAAAGAAGGCTTTACTGGAAAATAGTGAGATGGACCATATTTTCCATGACTGGGGCCTCGACGAAGAGGTGCAGAGTGCCCTGATCAGGGAAAAATTCATCTCTAGGCAAGCACTACTACTAATGTCTGACGAAGACATTGACGCTCTGGCGCTGAAACGGGGGGACAGAGCAGTGCTCCGTGCAGCGGTGGCCAAATTCCAGGTGAACAACGGCGGTGGCCCACTGTGCGGCGGACTGGGAGGAGTGTCGGATAACAGCGGCAGTAGAGCGTCACAGACCTTGCAGGACGCCCTATACAGTACACACCACAGCGGTGCCGGACTGGATAAACTGTTGCGCGACAGCCTGTGCGTCAGTGGCAACAGTAGCGGGGATATTGCGGTAGCAAAAAGTGGGACCCCGTTACGTATAGTAGATTTTCTGTCTCAGTCAGCGGCAGTGGCAGAGAAAGAAGTGGCACTTGGAGGTGGTGTCACTATAAAGGTGAACAGCAAACCGAAGTTGGACAAGGTTTCCCCCGCACACTGGATAGTGGCAAACAGCCGTATTATGGCGGCCCTTATGGACAAACCCACACCGGGTTTCACGCCGCACGCCTACCTCAAGTACTCGGCGATGGTGGGGGAGCTAGCGGCCAGATACACCTGGCAAAGTGTCCTGCTGTTCGACGATGAGTATCGTCAGCGGCAAGCGGCCGAAGCATTTCAGTGGGGCACGGACGCCCCACACCTGTCCACGGTGGTGCTGCACGACCGTACTGCGCAATCTGCGGTCCCCGCTGGCTCACCTGCTCACAAAACAGGAGGAGGGACGGCCGGACCGCGCCCACAACGCCCCATCGGCCCCTCTGGCAGGGAAGTGTGCTTGCAGTACAACAAAGGGTACTGCACCTACGGCGCACGCTGCCAGCTGGACCATGTGTGTGCCACCTGCGGGAGAGATCATCCGGCGCATGAACATCGTGACACACCTGCAGCAGCGGCAGGTGGCAAACACGGGACAGCCTAGGACACAGCACAGCAGATTGCACAAGGCGAGGTAGGCCCCACCCATTCTAGCACTTCTTACCATAGCCCTTATCCTGCACTAAGTCCATACAACTGTCAACTGTTAGGTTCTGGAGCGTCCATTAGTTCAAAGCTTTTAGTATGGCAAGACGAATTAGCTTCTGATAAAGACAAAGACTTTCTCCTTGAAGGTATCGAACATGGGTTTTATATCACGGACAAACATTAGACTGTTAGACCTGTAGAGCAGAAAAATCACACATCTGCCTTAAAAAACAGAGTAGCGGTAGAAAAGGAGCTCATCGATCAGATAAACAAAGGTCATTATATCGTAGCATCTCAAAAACCAACCGTAATTAGCGCTTTGGCTGCGATCCCAAAAGACGACAATAGCATACGCCTGATACACGACGGCAGCAAGCCTGTAGTACATGCAATGAACGATTACTCAGTACCCGAGACAGTAAAATTTCAGACTCTAGCGGACGCGTGCGTACTAGCCAAGTCCGGCTACTGGTGCGCGAAAGTTGACCTTAAGGCGGCATACCGATCTGTGTGTATCCATCCAGATAATTACCAAGTCACAGGCCTAAAATGGATTTTTACGGGCGAGCAGAAGCCCACATACCTTTTCGATAGTAGGCTACCCTTTGGTAGTAATGTGGGCCCTTCACAGACTCTCGCAGGCAGTTCGCAGATGTATGTTACGGCGCGGCATGACAGTAGCGTATATTGACGATTTCTTCATAGCAGCTAAGTCCAAAGAGGAATGCACTCAAATGATGATGACGCTCATTGCCCTTTTACGTAGATTAGGGTTCAATATTAGCTGGCCTAAGGTGGTGGGGCCTACACAAACCATTACTTTTCTCGGGATCCAAATCTGCACCAGCACAAGCACCTTGTCATTGGGCGACGACATGCTACAGCAACTTCAAAAACGCTTGCAGCAGTTTCAAGGCAAAACACACGCGACAAAGCAAAGCTTGCAGTCACTAGCAGGGTCCCTTAACTGGGCGTGTCAAACCGTCAAGGGAGGCAAATTTTTTCTCAGGCGGATTCTTGATACGATTAAACCCCTTCAGCAGCAATGTCATAAAGCGAGACTCTCACGGGAGTTTCATGCGGACTTACAGTGGTGGCTATCTTACATGCATGTTTTTAATGGCACTGTGTATTATGACTCACAAAGCAAGGAACATGTCCATGTTGATGCATGCAACCTGGCGGCAGGCGCGTTCTGGAAAGGAGATTGGAATTATACACTGTTCTCTTCAGACATGCCGGCAGCCAAGGACTTGCATATTAATTATAAAGAGGTGTCCGCGGTGGTACAGGCAGTCAACCGGTGGGCCCCCTCGTGGCGAGGGAAACAGGTGGTCATTCATACGGACAGCACGGTGACAAAGGCTATCATTAACAAAGGGCGCTCAAAGGACCGCTATGTCAATAGTCTGTTGAGGAAGATGGCATGGGAGTGTGTGAGAATGAATTGCAGCGTGTCAGCGATGCACGTGGCTGGCAGTGTGAATGTGTTTGCCGATACTATTTCCCGCCTACACGAAGCATATGGGACGGCTGCCTATGCTATGACACTTGCTAACGAATTGGCACCGGGGCCGACCGCCTGACACCTACCTCAGTTCTGTGAATCACATGTCACAGTCACTTGCTTTTGTGCTGTCTAGGTGCCGGGTCTTGCTTTTGTGCTGTCTAGGTGCCGGGTCTAGACTCAGACACCAGCTACTGCAGGAGGTGGCAGGATATCGTGCCTGTGTTTTTGCCGACACTGAACACCAAGAAAACATATCAGCCTCACTTGCGCTCTTATCTCAGATTTTGCCGTTACCAAATGAACATCCAGCCGGTACCGGTGTGTGAGAGAACAGTGGCTAGTGATCGCGTTACCGGTCATGTTGCGTCACCCTCTGTGCCCCGTGACGGCAGTGATCAGTATGTTTAGAGCGCTAGGCCCAGCGCCGCCTAAAGGCACCGGCCTTCCCCATGGGATGATCAGAGTTCAACAAACGGTTGCGAGAACTGACCTCTGCTGCTGAAGGGATTTATACAAGCCACAGTTTGCGGCCTGGCGGGGCTACCGGGCCCTGTCTTATGGAGTGCCTGGCGAGGTGGTGAAGTGTTTGTGGGACTGGAAAAGCACTGCATACCTATCATACTTGGACCAAATACCTCAAGATATTCAAGATTTCTACAGAAGAGTACTTAAGTACTTAAGGGGGCATGAGAGTGACTGGAGTTTAAGGGAGGCCTTGAACAGCGGTGCGATCCTGCTAAAGCCGGTTTGGTAGACCACCGCCCAGCGGAGTGAAAATGGTAATCCATTCGACTAAATATCAATATCAATATCAAGTCCCCGTCGATGAAATTACACCATCAGATGCATATCACCAAAGCTCAAGCACCATGCCAAAAATCACACTTGGCAAGCACTACCGAGAGAGAGCTTGTGCCAAAATTTATGTATGACGATGAGGTGTCTGGCGCTTTGCGTCAGTTCAGCAACAATGTAAAACACTGATGTGTCTACTTCTTTTACATCACCGTCACTGTCCGAGTCGAGAATTCTTTGTTTCGACATTTTTCTTCTGCGGTGAATTATTTTTTACGGAAACGCTGAATAGGTACAAAAACGAACCAGGCTCAGCCAGCCAGTATCTTTCTCCAAGCCATGAGCTATATTCAAAATTTCAAATGAATATAACACAAATTACGGACTTTAATGCGGGTCAACCGACTTTCTATTTTAAATATGCTAAAATGTATTCCGAAATATCTTGAAGGAATAATTTCCTAAAGTGACTCAGACCTGTACGTACACAAACACAGGAGAAACTCGTCTCTAGTACACACTGACACGGCGTTTCCCGCCAAACGTACCAAATGAAGAGATAGAGAGAGAGAGAGAGAGAGAGAGAGAGAGAGAGAGAGAGAGGGAGAGGGAGAGAGAGAGAGAGAGAGAGAGAGAGAGAGAGAGAGAGAGAGAGAGAGAGAGAGAGGGAGGGGAAGGGAGGGAGGGAGCGAGGGAGGGAGGGAGGGAGGGAGGGAGAGAGGGATTGATTGTACATTGCTTAACGTCCCGACAGCAACAAGGCTTTCTCAGGACGTGCCTGCACTGCTTGTGAAAAAAAAACAACTAAACAGAACATTGAATGTATGTCGCCAGCCGGTCAAACACATTAAATAAACCTAACACATGGGGCCTAAATAAAGCCAAGACCATTTAGCAACACACATCCAATATCAAGAGCTACAGGCAGTGCAGACAGTAGGGAGAGTTTTAAAAAGGCAAATACAGGTGAATGGACAAAGGGTAGACAGAAACACATGCCCCAGACTAGAGAAAAATCCACCCTGTGGGGCTGACCAGGGTGACCCTGGGAACTAAAAAATACCTAACCCCACCCAAGTCCCCCAGGGCAGACCCGGGTGGGGGTGAGGGAGAGAGGGAGAGAGAGATGCTTTTGTACCGTTCTTACGGTTTTAATTGTTACATTGTTCAGTTTCATGCACATACATGTATGAGGATGGTCACGATGCATCCCATAAATCTTAACTTTCACATAGGAACAGGTGGCGTTGGAGGCATGCAGTTAGTCCGGTAGCATATGTATGGTACAATGTCTGAACTGCTGACAAAGAGACTTGAAAATAATACACATACGACCTAGTGATACTGTTTGGCTGGTCGACTTTCACACCTCTCCATTTCCCGCATCTTCCATGCTCTGTTTCACTGTGACAGGTGTTTCATTTCGTTTTTGTTCAGGTGGAGAGGTACCAGAACTTCAACTGTCTTCCACATTGGCTTAGGATTCGTATGTGAGCGTCAACGATTTCACTCTTCCAGTCGGAATAATATTTTGCCAGTGTGATACTTACTGTATCAGGAATGCATGTACACCGAAACATTGGGGTGTGTTGGCACACAAAGAAAACATAAGAGGTATTTCATTGCGAACAGATGGTACACTGGCAAAGACGGTAAACAAAGAGGCCGTCTCTGGGACGCATTGCGTCTGACACAGATGACAGATTTGTAATGCAGTGCACTCCTCATCGCAATAAAGGGAGGACACGAGGATTTGCTTATAATAGAAACCTAGCATTGGCTCTGTGCTAGGTGAAGGTGACTCAAATCGGTATGGTGGTGGGGGGGGGGGGAGGAAGGGGGACCAGTTCTGTAAAATCTGTTTGCACTGAAATACCTGTCCACTTTAAGAAGAAATAAAAAAGGGAATCAAACTTTCCAAAGGTCAGATCAGATTATTGTCCTCTTTCTTATTATTATCGTTTGCCTCCCATTGCAGTCTCTTTTACTTTTACAACAATATATACTTTTTGACATTTGTGCAGTAAAATAACGATTTTTAACGTACACATTCCTTTTACGTTTATGATTCTTTTTCGAGTCAGTTGGATCGTGCAATACATTGTTGCTCGACAAAGCTGGCTTGCACCAAAGCAGAGTCGGTTGACAATTTGCTTGAGGCAGTCTAAAACGTTGTAGGAAATATGCACAGCTATTAGTGAATGTAATTTGCACTTGGTTTTGTTTATGTGATCAGGCGAAACACAAGACACACATATCATTAATATCGTGCTTGACGACGATGCTGCCCTACGCCAGACGGCACCAGTTCCTGGAACCACTCCTTCGGTTCCTTCATCTGCCTCATCCTCACGTAGCCAAAAAAAAAAAAACCAGAATAGCGCTTATGGAGCACAGAGGAAGACACCAAAGAGTCGTCTGCAAATTGGCACGCACACACCCGTACAAGACAATCATGAGGAAGAAAACAAAAACAGAACTGACAAAACTATGCAGCTGAAAAGCGAAATTGGAAAAATAAAAACTCTTTGTAAAAGTAGCCCAACTAAAGAAGCAGAAACTTCATTTGGAAATTGAAAAGCTTCAGAATGAAGCTGCTTTGCAAAAGGATAAACAAGACTGATGGCCTCACGTTTTGTTTATTTTATGCAGCTTATCTTAATGTTTCCTTGTAGGTGCCAAACCCACAGTTCTGCCATTTTACAAACTAATATGCAATTTAGGAAATTTATGTAATTTATGACTCGGCAGGAAACAATAGCATATTGAGCACAGGCGGGCAGTGATTATTCTACATGTTGAGACTCAACTATTCGGCAATAAAACTCGGGACACCTGGCTTTTAAGTCTCTAATTTCACTTGTCATCCAATTTCACGTGATAAAAGACCGACATAGCTAATGCAAATTATCCCATTGACTGCCGGACGCTCCGGTGCTGAAAGCATGGCCCACAGGGGCCGCTGGCCGTCAACTGGTTAACGTAACAGCTGACATTATACGTTTCACGAAACGTTATACAACTGAGATCTCCGGTTTCTTGCCCGTATATGTACGAAGACAAATCGCATGTACAGTTCGATGTAACAAAACCTCCCAGAGTAAACACCTTGCTTGCACGACAGTGAACTTTGGTAACATTGACCCTGCGTGTTTTTCTTACAATGAGCTGAATTTGGACGTGAAAAGTACTATGTTGTTTAACTTTTTGTGATAGTGTGCTGCAGCTTTCCAGTGCATTTATATCCGACTGCCGCATTTTATTTTTTTTTTTCTCTATGTGTTTGCCCTTCACCTTGTGCTCTGTTATTCTCTGACAAAACAATGGAGCAGAACATGTTTTTTAAACTCAAAAACACTCATTGATGATTCTGTTCCTGGCAGTTTTTTTTTCCGAAGGCGAGCCTTGCCCTCTCTGTGATTGTTTGGTGCGCGGCAGTGTCATCATCTGAACCCCCAGCCTCTTCCCAGCTGTTGTCGGTGTCATCATCTGATGACTCAGGTGGGGGCTGCGGGATTTGCAGGCGTCTTGCTCTGTTGTGCAGCATCAAGCACACAAGTATCACCCGGCATGCTTTTCGTGGTTGAAGCCTCAAACCACAACGAAGGCAGTGCCACCTCTGTTTCGCAACCCCTTGCACCGCTCGATGGTAGCTCGTGTGGATCCGTGGGCAAAGTTGTAGCGCCGCTCGTTCTGTATCGTGTCGTGAATCCGGGCGTACGGTTGGGCCTACTGGGTCTACATCGGTAGGTCGCTCACTTGAATTGACTCCCAGATCATAACGTCTGCGTACTATATGTGCAATCGAGTTATGGGCCGGACGTAAACAGCAATCCCTGTGTGTGTTTGAGGGTGTTTGGGTCACGACGAATTAAAGAAAAGTTTGGAATGGACAGGTTTTCGTCGCTAATGGGGATTGGGGAAGGGGGGGGGGCAGAAAGAGAGAGAGAGAGAGAGAGAGAGAGAGAGAGAGAGAGAGAGAGAGAGAGAGAGAGAGAGAGAGAGAGAGAGAGAGAGAGAGAGAGAGAGAGAGAGAGAGAGAAAGAGAAAGAGGAGAAAGAGAAAGAGAGAGAGAGAGAGAGAGAGAGAGAGAGAGAGAGAGAGAGAGAGAGAGAGAGAGAGAGAGACAATGACAATGACAATGACAATAAATCTTTATTTTTCAAGGATAAAAAGATTTAGGTCTGAAGACCTTTCTTCCATCTTGTCCTTGCTAAACTATTTACACACCCACTAACGGGGCCGCACGCACTGACACACCATAAGCGCCCAACAAGGCGAGTCATACTGGCTGCCCCCCCTCGATCAGCTGCCGCTCGAAGGTGACAGCAGGGATACAGCCAGTGTGTACATATGGCGATCATATACAAAAACACCATAAACACATTTAATACACATAATGAGATATACATGCGCTACCATCTAACAAGTGTACCATAAGATTTAAAAAAAAATCAAAAAAAAAAAAATCAGATAGACAAATTCAAAATACCACGTCATTCTAAAACAAAAGCAGTTTACGATTGCATTTGTAGCAAATGCTGATGAAGCCGTGTCTTGAAAGCATTTATGGTCGTGATAGATTTTATTTCTTTTGGAAGTAAATTCCATTCTTTGGCTGCTGAATATGACAAGGCCGATTTGAAAATGTCAAGACGGGGTCTAGGCACTACCAGGTCGTTCCTCAGTGTCGGGTACGGAGTGTGAGGAGCCTTAAAGAGAGCAGCGAGATATCCAGGTGATTTTGAAAGTGTGATCTTACGCATAAATACACATTTATTGAATAAAAAGTGCTTACGAAGGGGCAACATATTTAATTGTGTGTTTATCGTCGGTAGTCAAAGGGGTGTGGGAATCTTTTAGGATAAGCTTTGCCGCACGTCTATGAAGTGAATTTATTCTTTTTAAAGAAATATCGCTGCATCCATCCCATACTGTCGATGCGTAATCTAGATGGGATTTTTATGTGTGCATTATAAAACAACTGCCTGGTTGAAACGTCGGTGAATAGAACTAGTCTAGATAACAAATATAGATTTTTTGACAAAACCTTACAAATAGAATTAGTATGCGAGTGCCAACTGAGCTGGTCGTCTACAGTGACACCAAGCAAACGATGTTCTCTAACTTGCGCTATTGGTTGCTGTTCAAGGTAAAGTTTGAGTGGCGGCGGGCTCAGCTGATGCTTTTGCCTTGTTGTCACAAGCATACATTCCGTCTTTGATGGATTTGGAATCATGGAATTAGTCTGGCACCAATCAAAGACTTCATTTATTGTTTGCTGGAGTGAACTAGTGATTGTGGGCACGTCTGGCGCAGACACATCCAAAGTTGCATCATCTGCAAATAAGCTACAGGTAACGTCGGGCTGTGAGATATGTAAAGGTAAGTCATTTATGTAAAGTGTGAACAATAAAGGCCCGAGAATAGATCCCTGGGGCACGCCATGCATAATCAGCCCCTCAGAGGATGATTTGCCATTTACGCTGACATACTGTCGTCGGCCTTCAAGGTAGGATTTAAAAAAGGATACAGCTCGGTCACTTACGCGGTAGACTGAGAGCTTTTCGGTAAGGAGGGTATGGTTAACTAAGTCGAAGGCTTTGGTAATGTCTAAAAAGACCACTCCAGTCAACAGTGCTTTATTTATTGATGTGAGCCAACGATCCGTTAAATGTGAGAGAGCTGTTTGACAAGAGTGCCGCGGGCGAAATCCTGACTGTAAGGGATGAATAAGTTGGTGTGTGTCAAGAAAGTGCTGTAAGTGTTTGTGTATGTGCTTTTCTATGGGTTTTGAAAGTGAAGACAAGATAGAAATTGGCCTGAATTTATTGGGATCTGTAAGATCTTTGTTCTTAGGAAGCGGAATAACTTTGTTTTTTTTCAAATCAGAGGGGAATTCGCCACGCTCGATACAACGGTTGTAGATGTACGTTAAAGATTCTACTATGAAAGGTAGTGATAGTTTTAACACAGCAGTACTAATTTCATCATGTCCTGAAGTGCGCTTACTTTTGAGACATTCAATCGCTTTACCGACATCGTGCACTGTCATGCAAGGTATGTGGAAAGATGAACGAGAAGAAAGTTTGCCATCACAATATTTGACAAGGATTGGGGATACAAACGGTGCCTTAGACGTAGTGTTTTGCAGCAACGACTGGGCGGCAGAAAGAAAATGATTATTAAAAGTTTCTGCAGAAATAGAGGTATGTGTAGGGCTATAGTTAGATTTTGTAAGGGCATTAAGCGCTCTCCAAACAGAGACTGTATCCTTTTTGTCATTCATTATTCGTTTAAAGAGTGACTTTTTGGCATCAAGATTTAACGCGGTTGCGTTGCTTACGGTAAGCAGGGAAATCTTTTTTTCTGTTTTAATTCATCTCTCAGTTGCATGGCATCGACCAAACCTTTGTTTAGCCAAGGCGGCAGTTGCGGGTTTTTTACTCGTTTTTCCCTAATCGGGGCGTGAGAGAGAGAGAGAGAGAGAGAGAGAGAGAGAGAGAGAGAGAGAGAGAGAGAGAGAGAGAGAGAGAGAGAGAGAGAGAGAGAGAGAGAGAGAGAGATTTTGTTCAGTTCATCTCTGGTTGAACTTTAAAACTGTGTCTGTTTTGTTTTTTCCCGGCATCTCATGATGACATGAGATCTTCTAAGCCTTGACATTAGATGTTTCTGATTTGCACGTGTGTAAGTTCTGAGTGACTATAATGATGACGATTGTGATATGTGTAACAGTTTACATATACTTACACACTAGTGTTTGAGTATGAGGAGGGAAACATGAAATAGCTACACAATTGGGGTGTTAGAATTCCTTCCGCATTAGCTTCATAAAATGCGCTAATTTTAATAGAACAGTTTTGCTGCTGCTAGTAATATTATTTTTTTAAACACAGTTTACGCTTTTTAGCAAAGTAAGGGCAGCTAAAATAAATAATGGTGTCCGATCGTGCCACTCTTTTTAGGTTGCTACGAATGAGGACGGCTTTCTTTACTGGGTTTTCACCGCTATCCCCCGCAGCAGTCGCCCGGAGCTGGAGATTAAGTACACCTCGCGCTCAACAGGTAATCACGTACAGCTTTTTTAGGTTGAACCTCTTCGCCGTCACTCTTGCATGGGGGAGGGAGGGAGGAGGAGGGGCGGATGGGGGGGGGGGAGGAGGGGCAAATGGTCAGGGAAAAATTCCCGGGAAGGAACGAATCCGCCCCGCTGAAACGTGCTATTTAGGGGTCTGTAATCCATCAACCCTTTCACTGGGGAGAAAAATGAAATAACTATCCATCTCCAAGACACACAGATCCAAATTAGCCCCACGACCCGCGGAAGCTCATCAGGATCTATGCCTCATGCCGAGAGCAATTTGTATCCACGTTTCTTGGACGGTGTTGGCTTTTGGGCTTGAATGAACCAAGATTTCAGCAGCAAAAATGAACATAAAGCGTACGTGCAGTGACAGAGAAGGAGTTAACTGCTCAGCGTTTTCACACGACAACAACCAACATCAGTTTCGGTTGTAATCTCCATTCACCCTTTTGATACCCCAAAGATTAGTAAATTATTCATGTGCTTGTCCTTTGCAAGCGTGTTCCTCACCTTACTGGGTATAAATGTACTCTCTTCTTCTCAGGTTACATCATGACTCCTGGGTTTTCGGTAGGCGAGCAACTCCCGCCCAACATCGACAGCTGTGTAAAAGTGAAAGCCCCGGCAGACAACTACATCATGTCGACTTTACTGATCGCCGACGCCACAACACACTCCGTTCTACTGCAATCTCTAAGCTCCTTGAGAATGTACAAGGGCAGCAAATGCCAAGGCCAGTATTATACCGGCAATAGACATTGTTCGTAAATCAGAAGTAGGTCATTATCGCCCGTGCTTCGACGAAAAACAATGGATTAACCCCTTCCCTGCTCCTGTACGTATATCTTGTTCCTGAAATCTTTGTTCATTCAACGACCTAAAGCCAAAACTGTCCAAGAAACATAGATACACATTAGTGTCCGCCAGAGGCAGAGATCCTCAAGTTCCCTGATTGTTGCGGTTGTATCGTGCCCACTGTTTATCGGTAATGAGGGGGTAAAAAGCCTGGGCAGACACGTGACTTAGTGCCGATGGCTTTTGCGCACTGGGTAGAAGACTCAACAGCAAATTGCCTAAAAGATTGTCAAGGCTGTTTTATTTATTAATTTTATAGTTTATTATTTATTAACTATTGGTTTAAATAGTTTATTACTTTGCAAAATACATTAAAGAAAATACATCACTTATCATCAGATCAAAACAAGCTACTATTTGCAAAATTTGCATGGCGGTGGTATGCAGATTTTAAATACAATATAGGTAAGTAAATCAATATATTAATATATACATATATTTATGCAGATTTTAAGTACAATATAGGTAAGTAAATCAATATAATTATATGTCAATACATAATATGAATACATAAAAAAATAGAGGAAAACATTTCAATTATTATAGTGGAGAGAGAAAGAGAGAGAGAGAGAGAGAGAGAGGGGGGGGGGAGAGAGAGAGAGAGAGAGAGAGAGAGAGAGAGAGAGAGAGAGAGAGAGAGAGAGAGAGAGAGAGAGAGAGAGAGAGAGAGAGAGAGAGAGTTGTCTAAACTGGTCTTTAGATTTTCTTTATTTCCTTTATTTCTTGAAGTCCTATTTTATAACTCAATGAAATCTTGTTGCTGCAGTAATAAATTCGTGTACAGCTGAAAATATATCGTTATTCACTGTGGATGGTAGGGTTTTACTACCATTAAGGAATAAATTATATTGGTTTATTCTGGTTGAAGTGTAAGTATTGTGAAACGTCTTATTACATCGCAATTACTACACTGGAGTGAAACATGGTCGGCGGTTTCAGAACTGGCTCCACAAGAGCAGGCAGGAGAATTAGAGAGGTGACGACTAACCAGGTCATAATTGAGGTCGCTCATAAAATTTTTTAGTCTAATTTTACAGTGGATTATCTGTGTTATTCTACAACCTAAATAGTAATATGGGGGTACGACACAATCGTCCCGTGACAGGAATGACTTAAATTCGCTTAAGGATTGACTACGCTGAATGTGATCGGGCAAACTGTTCCAAAGGCCCGTGGTGGATGGGGAAGTTTTGTACAGTTTAGCTTTATACTGGGGGACTTGGCGTTCAAGTGGACGTCGTTTGTGGTAAGGATTTGATGCGGATACTAACTGTGGTAGGTCTGGGCCTAAGTACGCGGGGGTTATACCAGTGACTATTTTACAATAAAGGATGAGTTTATGACGACGACGTCTTTGCCACAATGGAATAAAACCGGTTTCTTCATAAAGTAATTGGTGGCTAATGCCACGGACTGCGCCAGTAATGGTTTTTAACGCGTGTAACTGGAGACTTTCCAATTCATCCGAACGTGAACCTGTACAATTATCCCAGATCACATAAGCATAGTCAAAGTGTGGCGGTATAAAAAATTGGAACATAGTCTCCAGAGATCGTCTCGATAGTCTATATTTATGTGAATCTAGGCAAGCTATAAGTAATCGACATCTGGCTATAATAGATTTGATATGGGTATCCCATTTACAGTTATTTTGCAAGGTGATCCAAGCTGTTTGTGTGTAGCAGTACTTTGGAGTGGACTGTTATCAACGAGTAGGGGAAATGGTTGGATGTTCTGGCTACGTGACATGTTCAATAGTTTAGTCTTTATTTGATTAAAATTTACTTTCCACTTATGGGTCCGAGCACTAATTTTCTCAAGATCCGAGTTCATTATGTCAGCTCTAATATTATCATTATTCAGGGACAAATACATACTGGTATCATCTGCAAACAGTTTCATTTTAGACTCAATGTCTAGTACAATGTCGTTAATATAAACAAGAAAAAGGATAGGGGCCAACACTGACCCTTGGGGGACGCCCGCCTCCTCGGGTAGATATGTAGATATACATCCTTTGACAACAACAGCTTGCTTGCGATTGCGCATGTAATCAGCCAGCCATTGTAAAAGCTTCCCACGTATTCCTAACTATTTATTAAGTAACTAGTTATTAAGTATTATTGGAGTACCAACGAGCTTTGCGATATTATGTAACAACGCTGGATAAGGCTGCTTTTGAGATTTCATACGGGCTGTGTGACAACAGCCAACAAAACCAAAATAACAAACTCAAGAAAACAATCACCTAAAATAAAACTCGTCAAGTCTGTTTTTTTTGGGGGGAGGTTTCATAATTTTAATCGATTTTTTTTTTAATCGGGAAAAACATGTGATATAGCATGTTTGTGCGGGCTTTTCTTCTTCGTCTTCTTGGCTTTTACTTCGCGAACGAAGATGAAGATTCTACAGGGGTTGTCCACGACGTCTGCAGGCATGCTCGTGACTGCGGAGGCCGATCCGGGACAGGCAGGTTCGACCGCAGTGACTGCATTTGGAGGACTAGCCAGGGTTCTGAGTTGCGGCATCTCTGGGTTGTTTTTTTTTTTTTTTTTTCTGAGTCGTTCGTCCTTTAGGCTAGCTCTACGCGAGTCCTCAAAGGATACGGCTGCCTTGTAGATGGTGGAGCGCCATGTGTCGCGGTCCGCAGCAAGCGAAGACCACTAGCGGTGGTCGATTTGGCAGAAACTAAGTGACTTCTTGAGACAGTCTTTGTATCTCTTCTTTGGTGCCCCTCTGTCTCAGTGTCCTGTGCTTTCCGTCAAAACCCATGCAGTTTTCACCTACTTCCGATTTTCGTAAAGCCTTGCCTACCCAGTGCGCAAAGGTCATCGGGCCGATGTCGTCCGCCGTTGGCCCGCGCACGGCTATGAGGAGGTATAAGCTCTTTGAAACAAACTGTACAGTATGTTTGTGTGAAGGTTTCAGGAGGTACGACTATATTATGACACTTGTTACAAAGTTCGTACAGTCTGTTTTCGGGAAAACCACGAGCTTCTTATCCCTTTGCAGGGGCGGATCCAGGGGTGTCTCGACGGGTCGACGGGGGGGGGGGAGGAGGGGGGGCACAGCCATTCCTCCCTTCCTCCCCCCCCTCTCGTTTTCCAAACTGTGTCATACAAAAGAAATCCAGACCAAAACAGTGACTATATCAGGCGAGCATAAATTCATAACAAAGAAAGAAACGCGCTTAAAAAGAACAATTACAAATAAGTTGTGTTAAAATTATTCTTTCTTGATGCTTTACTTTTTTGGGATTTTCTTTAAAATTGTACTATAGTGTTGTAACTGTTCTCTCTACGCTTTTTCTTTTTTTTTTTCTTTATTAAAATTATGTTGTTGTTGGGGTTTTCTGAGACATAGTTTGCTAAGATTACGATTTTTATTTGTTAAAACGTTTCTTCTTTCATCTCGGGACACATCACCTCTTTTGGCACTTTTTAAAAAAGTTTAAAAGGAAGGGCTGATCATGCACTTGTCCTTCTCCCCGCCTCCACCCCACCTTCCTAACAAAACAAGATTCATCGGGCACTTATGATTCTTATATGGTGTTAATTTCTTATTGAAAAGAATGTTCTACCTAGACTTTCTGCAGGAGCAATCACCTTGTGTTTGACAACAACACTACACTATCAAGTACTCCGCCATCTGAGGAACAACACAGCCATTTGTAAAAAATTGTGATATTGCTTTATACACCCACAAACCTCCTCCATATGAGGAACACATGATCAGATCACAGAAAGTTATTATCACTCATGATGTGTATCTCTTATACTGACTGATAATTACTTAAGGGTTAGATCAAGGTTGATCAAATCAAGACATTTCATACCTCCCCTCTGGTGCCACGCATTAATGACCACATTGCTACTCTGATGGGCACGTGTCCATGTCCACGGATTGAGCTGTGCACTCTGTGTGAGGCTGGAGAGTGTTGTGTGATAGGATTAGCAATTACATGTATGCCTACCTATGACGCCCGGGCCAATCGGCTGCTCACCCCGGGGGAGACACTCACAGCGCAGTTGATTTCTCATTTTCTGATCTCAGTTGGCGTGTAAACAGGCGTAGACCTAGATGACTGCCACGTATGATGCTGCAATACCAATCGTATGGCACAGAAAGAGGTAATACTTTTCATGAGCCCCTGCGACTGAAGGGGCACATGCAACTCTAGGCCTGGCTGAGGGACTGATTTGGGCCACAGTTCAGCGATGATCGGACACTTTTTTACGCTGGGGTTGACCAGCAGTCAGCGGCTTATTGCCAGATGGCTGCCTCAGTCTGAGGATGCAATGAGAATTGTATCGCACAGCAAGAGGCACTGATTTACATGAGCCCCTGTGAGTGCTGGGCATATGGCACTCTATGTCTGCGTGAAGTACTGTGACAGGTGCAGGTAAGGAGTGCCAAGTGAGGATATTTGACTATAGGCTAATGAACACACTATGCTCATCCACCGGTCCCGTGAGATAATTGTAAACTACACCGTACAAAAAAAAAAAAAAAAAAAGAACCATCGAATAGTAAAACACAACTTCCACAAATAACCATTAAAAAAAAATTGGGGCCAGTGCTGACCGGGGGGGGGGGGGGGGGGGAGAGGGGCCAGAGCCCCCTAGGCCCCCTCCTGGATCTGCCACTGCTTTGGGTGTCGGCAGCGAGTTCAGTCGCGATGATACCTGCAGGATTCTTAATGACTAAAACCGGTAGGGTACCGTCACCCAAAGGAGTAATAATACTTGTCATACCTCTTCCAGCCTGTTCTTCTTCTACTTCTGGTTTTAAATTTGTTGTTCTTTGTGTGAGCGTGCGTGTGTGTGTGTGTGTGTGTGTGTGTGTGTGTGTGTGTGTGTGTTTGTGTGTGTGTATGTGTATGTATGTATGTATGTATGTGTGTGTGTGAGTGTGTGAGTGTGTGTGTGTGTGTGTGTGTGTGTGTGTGTGTGTGTGTGTGTGTGTGTGTGTGTGTGTGTGTGTGTGTGTGTGTGTTCTGACTTAGGTATTCAATTCAATAAATTAAACTGTTTTTAGCCCTTCAAGGGCAATTACAATTTTGTGGTCGGGGGGATTGTAAAAATTGAAATCATTCATTAAACCTGAATTAATGCCATGACATTCTAATATAAAATGTGTATATGATGTTATATACTGAATCTGTATGACTTCTAATAGAAAGATTAAAACATATTAAACTCTAAACACAAATACATTAAGAAATATTATTCAATACTAAAACATTCTAAACTCTATAAAATCAAAGGAACTTAACTAATACATATACTAAAACGTTCGAAAAACTGTAATATCTTATAATACTCCCATGTAAATTTTGTATTATAATATTAAAACCTTCGACACATACTCATTACCTAAGACTAACTGTTAAATTACTCGGATGTTAACATCATTAACGATATTAACATTAAATAATAAATATGTAAATTTAACAAAAAATAAAAGGATAAATACTAGCTATAACGTCCATAGATGTTCCGATTTCAGAGGCAGGTCAAGACTACATGCGTATGGATGAAAACTGATTAAAACCACGGGCTAACATGCAACACGAAAGACGAAAACATGCGATATGCAAGACGAAACCAGTGGATTACACTCCTAACAAAGGGTGTTTAACTCCTTCACTGTCGTCACACAAAAACAGTGAACATGATCCGAATGCAGGGGACATAAATCTTCATGAGCACCCGCGACCCCGACAGCGACAGCGACAGCGACAGGACAGGGACAGCGACAGGGACAGCGACAGCAACAGGGACAGCGACAGCGACAGCGACAGGGACAGGGACAGGGACAGCGACAGGGACAGCGACAGCCGGGACAGCGACAGGAGCAGGGAGAGCGACAGGGACAGCGACAGCGACAGGGACAGGGACAGCGACAGGGACAGCGACAGCCGGGACAGCGACAGGAACAGGGAGAGCGACAGGGAGAGCGATAGGGACAGAGACAGGGACAGGGACTGAGACAGCGACAGAGACAGGGACAGCGACAGGGACAGCGACAACGACAGCGACAGCGACAGGACAGCGACAGGAACAGCGACAGGAACAGCGACAGCCGGGACAGCGACAGGAACAGGGAGAGCGACAGGGAGAGCGATAGGGACAGAGACAGGGACAGGGACTGAGACAGCGACAGAGACTGAGACAGCGACAGAGACAGGGACAGCGACAGCGACAGGTACAGAGACAGCGACAGGGATAGCGACAGGGACAGCGACAGCCGGGACAGCGACAGGAACAGGGAGAGCGACAGGGAGAGCGATAGGGACAGGGACAGGGACAGGGACTGAGACAGCGACAGAGACAGGGACAGCGACAGGGACAGGGACAGGGACTGAGACAGCGACAGGGACAGGGACAGCGACAGCGACAACGACAACGACAGCGACAGCGACAAGGACAGGGACAGCGACAGGGACAGCGACAGGGACAGCGACAGGGACAGCGACAGGGACAGGGACAGGGACTGAGACAGCGACAGAGACAGGGACAGCGACAACGACAACGACAGCGACAGGGACAGGGACAGGGACAGCGACAGGGACAACGACAGGGACAGGGACAGCGACAGTGACAGGGACAGCGACAGGGACAACGACAGGGACAGCGACAGGGACAGGGACAGGGACAGCGACAGGGACAGCGACAGGGACAGGGACAGCGACAGGGACAGGGACAGCGACAGGGACAGGGACAGGGACAGGGACAGCGACAGGGACAACGACAGGGACAGGGACAGCGACAGGGACAACGACAGGGACAGGGACAGGGACAGCGACAGGGACAGCGACAGGGACAGCGACAGGGACAGCGACAGCGACAGGGACAGGGACAGGGACAGGGACAGCGACAGCGACAGCGACAGGGACAGGGACAGCGACAGGGACAGGGACAGCGACAGGGACAACGACAGTGACAGGGACAACGACAGGGACAACGACAGGGACAGGGACAGCGACAGGGACAGGGACAGGGAGAACGACAGGGACAACGACAGGGACAGGGACAGGGACAACGACAGGGACAACGACAGGGACAGCGACAGGGACAACGACAGGAACAGGGATAGCTACAGGGAGAGCGATAGGGACAGGGACAGGGACAGGACTGAGACAGCGACAGAGACAGGGACAGCGACAACGACAACGACAGCGACAGCCGGGACAGCGACAGGAACAGGGAGAGCGACAGGAACGGGGATAGCTACAGGGAGAGCGATAGGGACAGGGACAGGGACAAGGACTGAGACAGCGACAGAGACAGGGACAGCGACAGGGACAGGGACTGAGACAGCGACAGAGACAGGGACAGCGACAGCGACAACGCCAACGACAGCGACAGCGACAGCAACAGGGACAGCGACAGCGACAGGGACAGCGACAGGGACAGCGACAGCCGGGACAGCGACAGGAACAGGGAGAGCGACAGGGAGAGCGATAGGGACAGAGACAGGGACAGGGACTGAGACAGCGACAGAGACAGGGACAGCGACAGCGACAGCGACAACGACAGGGACAGGGACAGCGAAAGCGACAGGGACAGGGACAGGGACAGCGACAGGGACAACGACAGGGACAGGGATAGCGACAGGGAGAGCGATAGGGACAGGGACAGCGACAGCGACAGCGACAGGGACAGGGACTGAGACAGCGACAGCGACAGGGACAGGGACAGCGACAGCGACAGGGACAGGGACAGCGACAGGGACAGCGACAGGGACAACGACAGGAACAGGGATAGCGACAGGGAGAGCGATAGGGACAGGGACAGCGACAGCAACAGGGTCAGGGACAGGGGCAACGACAGGGACAGGGACAGAGACAGCGACAGTTACAGGGACAACGACGGGGACAGCGACAGCGACAGAGACAGTGACAGCGACAGCAACAGGGACAGCGACAGCGACAGAGACAGAGACAGGGACAGGGACAGGGACAGCGACAGATACAGGGACAACGACAGCGACAGCTACAGCGACAGGGACAGCTACAGGGACAGAGACAGCGACAGAGACAGGGACAGCGACAGCGACAGCGACAGCGACAGGGACAGGGACAGGGGCAGTGACGTGGACAGGGACAGCGGGAGCTCATGAGGATCTATGTCTCTTGCTGAGACCAAGTTGTGCACATGTTTCATGAACGTTTGTGGCTTTAGGTCGTTGAATGAGCAGATCTCAGAAAGGGAAATGTACGTTCAGTGACAGCGACGACGTTCATCTACTTGTTATCGCCGACAGACGTCAAATGTTGACTTAACTTTAAATTTCCAACGTCAATTGTCGTTCAGTCACTCCTTTTCCGACACTCTGATTGGTCAGGATCTAAAAATCGCAGGGGGTTTGAATGCCCCCAATGCCTACATCCTAGAACGATTTCTGTACTTGTAATTTGTTAATCAGCTGGCCAATCAGCAGTTCTAGTATACCGCACTAATCTGTCCTAGGTCTTTAGCCTGAACGCTTAGACCATTGCTGTCCGGCACCTTACATCATAAATAACCGGAAAGCACAAACATCAAATGGTGGTAGACGATATGACATTAAAAGCAATGTACCTTATTTCGGCATGACTCAAGCGGTTAGTACACTACACGAGTGCTACACAAATGAGTCTCAATTCAACTCTGAACTAAGAGAGGTCGTTTATTATGCTCCATGACAACGCGTATGCTGTTTAAAAAAAAAAAAAAAAAAAGGCTGGTGCCGCTCGTGCAATAAGAGAGAAAGAAAAAGAAAGAAAGAAAATGTGACAGATCTATGCCATTTCAGTCTTTGTTGGAAAGATCGAGTTATTGTTGAATGCGCATAATGATGTCAATAAGCCTACTGGTTTGCGAAAGATGCCAACAATACATGCGTCATGTGCAAAACAAGACCTACGTACAATCGTTTGCCACACAGTCCTGCGCTCAAAATTTTCAAGTTCTATTACTTGAACCCAGTGAAATAGTCCGCACTTGATTGCTGCAGATTCTGATATTGTCACTGGCTGCTTAGAGCAGTACCGCTGGTAAACGTCTGAAATTCCAACGGCAAAAACCAAGCACATTTGCACGACCGGGCATGATAGCCTATATACAGAGTCGCGTCCCCTGTGTATTTCCCAGAAAATACAGTCTGACGTCAGAAATAATTGGCGCTTTACTCCTGACGTCAGATACACATTCCAGGCTTGAAATAGTGCGTAATTTAGACTGAAAGACAATTGCATTGGACCGTCTTTTGGGGGTTACTTCTCGGGTTACATCGTGGTTTGTAGTCCTCTGAAGCTGATTATCAGACCTCCGCGTCTTCGGCGCGTCGCTCTGATAATCATCTTCATCAGACTACAATGCCACGATGTAAACCTCGAAGTAACCCAACACAGACGATTCAAAGCCTAATTGGCACAAAATCCGCTGTAACAGGCCAGTTTCTGTTTGACTACTCAAACATCGATCCTTCGAAGTGGAGACTTTTTGATACAAGTTCCCTCTCTCTGCACCTCCAAAGCGACAGCATGGTGCACTCACTGCTTGGATTCAAGATGATTTTCTCCTTCCATAACCAGTCGGCACTACCCCAGCAGCTGTCGGACGACAAGTGGAACTGTTCTGTGCCGTACTGGTCGGATTTCAAGCATCACTTTCTCTGCACTATTTGGCCGGAATGCAGCTATGGACAGGATAAGCAGGTGTGCTATGCATAAAAGTAGACTGAAACAGTCGGCCAGTTGTAAGCCAGAAGTCTCAGCCTACTGACACAATACTATGCTAAGACTGTTGCCTTAGACCTGGGCTCAGTTGCATGAGCTAGCATAGTCCTACGCCAGCCACTAAGCAGGTGCTCCGCTATAGCGCCACAACACTAGCCCTGCTATAGCGGAGCACCTTGCTTAGAAGATGGACAGGACTAAGCTCGCTCGTGTAAATGGGCCCTGGAGCGTTATGCATGAAAGTGGAATGACACTGGCGGCCAGTTGTAAGCTAAATGTCACAACAAGAGCTTAAAGCAACGGTTCCATAAACACGAATTGAATAATTATGGGTGGCCGCCTTTCGACTTGCGGTTTTGACCTGGAACAAAATGCATTAAAGTGCTCTGAAACTGTCCGTAGAAATAATAATAAAAATAAAAATAATAATAATATACAGTAATAATACAGTGCTTTTCTATAGCGTCTTGTCTCACTTACGCAGGCTTGGAACGCTTTACAAATAATAATTAACACACACAAAAATACTACAAATCACAACAACAAAAACAGTTCAGGCATATTAACTGCAGTCTTTCACACAACAAACACATTCTGTTTACAGTAACACCATCCAAAAATCACATGATGGGCAGCAAAATAAAATTAACACTGGTATGCCAAATTGACAATATACGTTTTCAGGTTGGTTTTTAAGCATGAGAGTGTCGGGGATTGACGTACATGGCGAGGTAGGGAGTTCCACACATGAGGGACCTAAAACTAAAAAAAAAAAAAGACCGAGCACCTGCAGTCTTCAAGTTAATTCTCGGTTGGACATTAATTTCTTGGAACAAGAACGTAGGCTACTGGAAGACTGAAGGAGAGGTACAGTGGGAGTGTGCTGTCAAAGTGCAGTAAGGTGTTAAGTCAGATGTCTTTGTCTGCTGTCACACCTATAGGCCAAAACGTATAGCCTGACCTACACCTTGAGTGGTTGGTGGACTGAAATTTAGATCTGTTTGTAAATGGCTTCGATGTTCTGTCCTTTTCTGCCCTTGTGATAAAAGGCAATTTGCCTTGGTAGACAATAAGTTATTGGTAACATATATTTGCTACAAGGGTCCGTGCAGCAAGCCCCTACTACCTATAACGTATTTGTTTTCATTCCTCATCAATTTTCGTACAAGATATCAAGAAGAAATCTTCCTACCTGGATCACGCCAGACATGACTGACGTCAAAGTAATATACATGTATACATAATGGTCTTATGGCGTAATTTACAGTATCTCATGACGTTGCCATCTCCAGTAGTGTGCTTGTTGTTTCAGTCGAACAACACTAAGTAACCTTTTACTTTAAAACGTTTTGGTGATCTTTTATAGAACAAAACACGCATCCAAGATGCGTTACTAAGAGGGCTACAAGAAGTCCACCATTTGTCGCTACAAGCGTTCTTGTAGCTTGGTCATGCGTTATAGTTTGCGCTAAAGGGATTGGTCGCGTGACGTAGGGATGAAAACAAAGTATTTTGCTTTCATGGTCGCGTGACATAGAAAACAAAAACCCAAACATATTGCAGTCACGTCGTTCCTGTTCTTGAAAACGAGATGGGGTGAAAAATAAGGAAAGAAACCGTTGACCTCATTCATTTTAACTTTAGTATGGCCGCGTGGCATTATGATGGTTTGCTCTTGATAGGCATGTGAGTGGAGTATTGTCAGGTGTTATCTTATGTTCCGCTGTTTTGTCTGGTCTTCACTGGTCTTGTCACAACAGTAGACTGAAATGTCTGGCATAGACCTGGACGGCGGATTCAGTACACTTACGCGCATCTTTTCCAGACATGCTTTACTTCCGAAGACGAGTGCGGGTTTGAAGCGGCCATGGCGCCGTGGTGGTCCAAGTCCAAGAGGAAATGCTTCACTTTGGAGGAGACGTATGACTCAGCGCCGATTTCGTGGTTCGGGGCACAGGAGTACTGCGCAGCACGTAACATGACTTTGCCGGATGTGAAAACTCGTGAGGAGCAGGACCTCATGTTCCGGCTGCTTGGAATGTTCAGATTTTTAAGCGTGTATGTTGGACTCCGCATCGCTACGGAACCCTTGTAAGATATTTATTAGCAAAAGACGGGTTTTCGATGATTTAAAAAATGTCGCATTTATTTTCTCGCCAGTAGTATGTATACTGACGAGCAGATTAAATACTATATATTTGGAGTGATTGGAATCACTTTCGTGTCTCGGATGATTCCCCCAAAAGCTCGCATTTCTTTTGATCGTCAGCATACTATTCAAAATACCATAGGCGCTGCTATGAACAGCGGTCAACATTTCAAAGAATCACAATTAGTACAATTTTGCGATTTTGTCTTGGCAACTTTTAGACATGATAGCTCTTTTAATTAAAATACTAGCGGACGCACCGCAATACGCTCTATCAATACAATACAATACAATACAATACAATACAATACAATACAATACAATACAATGCAATACATTAATACTTTATTAATCCTTCATGGGGAAATTCACTGTCTGCCCATATAACACATAACATCATCATTCACTCATAGAAATAATTAAAAAACCCATAACTCTAAATTAAAGAAATGAAATGTAACAGGCGTGTTGTTACCTTTGTAACATGCTTGTAGTCAACAAAGAACAAAACAAAACAAACCAAACAAAAAAAAAAAACACTTATGGAGAACGTTTGGCTGCCTTGCATGACATGTACGCGGGAAATATAATTTTGTGAGCTGAAAAAAATAAACTGCACTAGAAACATTCGATGTGATTGTTCCAAAGACATGTACAGGTTTAGATCGCATTGGTCATGTGAGGGTTAAACATTTGAATGCCGATCGCATTTAGGACGAGCCTCATAAATTCTTGAGATACAGCGACTTCAGTACTAGTCTCAAAGGCAGCCTAAAACTCACCTTTCCCAGTCCCATAATTATATAATTGCCAGTGTTGATGTATTTGACCATATTCTGTTGTTTCTTGTAATGTTTCTTTGGGTTTTGCTTGTCAATGTGTTGTCTAGTACATTATTGTGCATTTGTACAGCGCCTAGAGCATCTTACCATGTTTAGGCGCCTTACAACGCATCTTTATTATTATTATTTATTAATGCAAAACGTACATATACGTTATAAAAAAACAAAAACTTTGTTACAAGAACCTTTATCTAGTGGGACAATCAATGGGTAAAATACACAATCCAGACAAAAAGGTAACCGCCAAGCGTGTCAGATGCAGAGAAGAACTCAACGGAGAAAGAAACACGCTTAGAAAAGACAGTTACAACACAATTGTGTTGTAACTGTCTTTTCTAAGCGTTTTTCTTCTCCGTTCTCTTCTTCAATCAAAGGGTGATGTCGGCCCTAGGTAATGCATTTATGCGCTTCACGTGCCACAGACCTCTCCGCGGTAGATTTGATGAGCTGTTGCACAAAATACTGAGACTGACCTGTATTGTTATGCAGGAGAAAAAAACTGAAACCTTCTGACAGGTCTAAACCAGGGCCAGCTGCATGCGTGAACTTAGTCTTGAGCATGACTAAGCTCATTCATGCAACTGGCCCCAGTCTGCTGTCGTAACGGCAGAATTTGATACTTCTGGTTTAGATCTGGCTGGCGCATCCATTGACGTTGTTCGGAAATTAGAACTACATCCACATTGCACGTGTTTCGACAACCTCAGCGGATTTTGTTGTACCCCAGTCGAGCCCCAACCAATACACAAGAACATTGCCGGACTCGATTAGTCTCGCAATGGTGACATGCCCTATGGGGATTTGTTGATCTGTTGTGACGGCGCCGTATTTTAGCGAAGCAAAACGTACAGGAAGTTGCTGCTAATTTTGTCACGGTAACAGCTGTGACGTTTATCTGTGCTACTGTGCTAAAGTTATTGTGCTAACTCACGCTAATTGTTTATAAGCAAAAGGAAAAAGTGTGACATAAACTGCTCCATTCTTATTTTGTTTGAAAGCGTAAATAAACAAAAGCGACTCGGAAAAACACAAATAATCGGAATGAATAAAAAGAAAATACCATTCACTGTTTCGATGAACTAATAAGAGAACACATGTAGATTTGATGATTATTAGTATTGTCAGCTTCAACAGACGTTCAGGTTCGTTTCTCTGTCGGCCACTGTAAGTCTGCACATCGTGACACCCCAAGTATTCCCACTGGTCACGTGATGAAAGAGAGAGCGGAAGACATTTGTTCTGGGTTGAGGCGTGCCATTGCTTGGAATTAAACAGATTTAACCCCTTTCCCTGTCACTGTACGCGCCATTTTCTTTCTGAATTTTCGTTTATTCAACGTCCAAAAGCCGTAACCGTACAAGGAACATGGATACAAATTGGTCTCAGCAAGAGGCATAGATCCTCATGAGCCCCCGCAGTCGCGGGGGCTCATGATGATCTATGTCTCTTGCAGTTGGGTTGTGTGCACTTTTTCTCGGCCCTGAAGGGGTTAAAGCACAGGCCTAAACATGCGATATCGCATCTTCGGGGTTTTAATCCATTTGCAAAAGACATCCAGTTTTGACGTACTTCCCGATCAATGTCTATTTCATGCATACAACGTCAAGGTCCAGACCAAATCGGTGACTGCCAAGACTGTAAACTGGCAAATAATTTTCACAAAGTAAGAAACACCCTTCGAAAAGACACGTACAAACGTTGCATTTATTTATATTGTTCTTGTCGTTTCTGATTGTGGCTTCACGTTTGTTTGTTTGTTTGTTTGTTTGTTTGTTTTTGTCGTTGTTAGGATTATCGTTCGTTGTATACCGTCTGAGCTTGTGAATAGCAGTCGTTGCAGGTATGGCCTGTCATGGCAACTAGCGTCGAGTAGTATTGCCTACACCTACAAATACAAGAAAAGTGATGTGAGACAAAGGGACGTCATGCCACCATTATGTTTATCGTTCGAATTGATTTACGGCACCATGACGACTACACGTGTTGTCAACTGCCGGGAGTTTCACAATGTCAACATTCTGTGCGAGACAAAAGAATGGCCGATCCAGACAGGCACTGTAAGTCTCCAGCAGCCAACCAATTCCGCTTTTTCCATTGACGTCATTCGCTGTCCGGCCAATCACAGCACGCATACGTTCCTGGCCTGTGACCTAAATACAAAGTGTTGGCAGGTAGAGGATGGTGAGTGTGACGCGCCCGTGACGCCACTTCCGCCGTCATTCACTTGCAGCAGCCGTGTTGGTCGTGTGCCCTACACTCTGGTGTGTGACTATCGCGATGACTGTGCCGACGGAAGTGACGAAGATTTCTGTCAGTTCCAGCCGTGCGTGAATAGCAGCCGCAGCATTTGTGACAACCATCAGGTAAGATGTGCCCCTTTTGATTGGATGCGTTTGCAGATAGTGTTACTGGAATCATTGTTAATGCGGCGCCCAAAACTCAAACCTTCCAAGGAACGTGAATACAAAGTGGTGTCAACAAGAGGTTTAGATCGTCAGGAACCCCAGCTACTGCACTGCGGCGGCTGATGAGGGTCTATGTCTAAGTCAGTTGGCTCGCGTTTACGTTTTGTCGGCAGTGCCGGGTTGGCCCTTTCAGTGGTGACACAAGACATATACCCCGTAGGTGTCGGTAGCAGTATAAATCTTTGCTTACAGTAAAGAAACTTGATGACCTTCTGCTTACTGTATAAACACTGCGCAACACAAAGGGTTGCGTTCGGTGTGTTCACAGGGAGGTAAACCCTTTGTTTGTCCGTATCTCTTTTTGTCGCGATAATTCAAAGTCTAATTGATCATGAGGATCAAGGATCAGGTCAGCTGAAACAAGGTGAGCATTTCTTCCCAAAGTCTACCCCAGTAGAACAAACGTCTTCGGGCCCGAGTGAACAAGTCTACTACGGCCGTCCAGGGCCTGAGGACCTTTTCTTACTGTATAAATACAGGTGTTTAATCCTCTTTTTTTCGGCGTCGATACTCGTACAGTACTGACCTACTTTTGATTTTCAAACACTGTAGATTGCTGTCAGGACAAAATATACTAATGGTCAAAATGTAAGAGCCACCATACTTTTTTGTCATTGTTTATCGTCGCAAGTATGCTAATAAAATACAATGTTCTTTCGATCCAAATGGGCTAAAAGTTGTCCGTAAACAGCTAACTGTACAGGGAACATCAATTTCCACGAACGTGTCAAATGCACGTGAAACATAGTCAATTTCTGTGAAAAGATGTGCGATATTGGCAAGTGTACCAAAGTCGGGCAGTAGAAAACTCGACAAAGTCGTGATGCACGTGCCAAAGGGGTCCGTGGTAAACACTGAGTACTTCTGTTTCGCTACAAATATCGGTACAGTAGGTGAGAAGCCTTACACAAGTAGATCAAGGCCGGGCGCTAGCATAGCAGCAGGATGGAATTTCCGGAAGAGAAGTGGACAGACGTCTTGGGGTGTCCCATTCAGTGCTCCAGAGGCTGCTGCACGATTCCAAGAAACTGGAAGGGCAGATCGACGACCATGCTCAGGACGCCCGCGCTGCACCAGCAGAAGGGAGGACATACACCTCTGTGTGGCAGCTCTGCGCTACCGAACTGTCAGGTCAACCACTCTGCGACGACAATTGATGCAAACTGCAAACGTTAACGTCAGCAGAAGCACAGTCTGCCGACTTTTACGCGAAATTGGCCTAGCTTCATGCTGAGCAGGGTTGAGAATACTCTCGCTCCAGCTCATCATAGAGCCCGGGTTGCCTGGTGTTGTCAACCTGTGAGGTGGAACAGACTCCAGGGGACTCAGGTTCTGTTTACTGATGAGTCCCGGTTCACTATGTCTTCAACGACGCCAGGGCGAAGGTCTCGAGACGCCAGGGCGAGCGATTCACGGATGGATGCGCCCATGAGGTGAATCTCTACGGAGGAGGCTCAGTCATGGTCTGGCCAGGCTTCAGCAGGGAAGGCAGGACCAACCTCTAGGTCATCCTGTCTGGACTGTGCTATCGGGACGAGATTGTGCAGCCCCTCATCCAGCCAGCTTTCCAAGCCATAGGCGACAATGCTGTTCTGCAGGATGACACATCTCGACCTCATCGCGTCAGTGTGGTGGAGGAGGGCCTTGAGCAACGGGGCATCATAAGGATGGATCGGCCAGCTCGTTTACCTGATCTGGCTACCATCGAGCACCTCTGGGACGTGCTGGGGCAACGTGCAGTCATCAACCACCACCACCACCCCTTTTCCCCCCAACTGACACAGTTCCTCCACCAAGAGTGGGAAGCAATCTCACAACATGCTCTCCGAACGCCGGTGGACTCCATGCGTCAACGCTACATTGAATGCTTGGCTGCAAACGGTGGGTACACTCGCTATTAACTAGTCTTGTGGGACTTTTCAAATGAAGAATGGGTGAAAATTTTAACGTATTGCTGTTGTTTAATTGATTGATTTACTCAAAACTTAAATGAAATGTCTACTGAATAAATTAGCAAAGTACAGACTCCAAGTATTGTTACATTATTTGTGTAGTGTTTGTTTATGCGTCTGCGATACAAAGTGGCCCTTAAATTTTGACCATTAGTTATATATATATATATATATATATATATATATATATATATATATATATATATATATATATATATATATATATATATATATATATATATATATATATATATATATATATATATATATATATATACAGAGAGAGAGAGAGAGAGAGAGAGAGAGAGAGAGAGAGAGAGAGAGAGAGAGAGAGAGAGAGAGAGAGATTTCATGTTGCTTGTCTGTCGTCAAATTCAGCTGCCCTAATGGACGTTTGTTGTTGTTTTTTTTTCAAACGTGGAAAGACAATTTTTACATTCATGCTAGATTATAAAGTGTACTGTCCACAAGAAGGCTCACTGGGAATGATCCAGTACTCATTCTGGACAATCGGTGGATAGAACACAAAACATTCGCGCTACAAGCATGCGCGCAGTGCTACAGCCTGAGATATAGGAATCAGTCTCCATGTTCTGTTTTAACAGTGTATGCACCAAAGTCGTCATTGTGACAAGGTTCACGACTGTGTGGATGGGAGTGACGAGAGATACTGCCCTCACGATTTGGGCTGTATGGAGTGCGTCCTCCCCCCTCCTGCTGTTATTACCCTCGATGGCAAAGGCAGCTTCTTCATGACAGCCCTATCTCCCAACGCCACGTGCCCAGAGACCCACTTCCTGTGTCCGGGCGACGGCTACTGCCTGCCGGTGTACGTGCGCTGTAACGGCGTGTACGACTGTCAGGGCCACGAGGACGAGGCGGGGTGTGACAGCTACACGTGTCCTGGATTCTACCGCTGCCGCAAGTCCAGCGCGTGTCTGCACCCTGACCATGTGTGTGACGGAATTTTCCAGTGTCCTCAGCACGACGATGAGCTGCTGTGTGATTTCATGTGTCCGCCCGATTGCAAGTGTTTCGGGCTGGCCTTCGTGTGCAGGCGACCGTTGAGGGCGGGTTTGTACCCTGAGCTTCGTTATCTGGACGCCAAAGGGAGCAACATGACAGAGATAGAAGTCGCCAACAACTTCATGCTTATCTACCTTTCTCTCGCCAGGTGTCAGCTGCGTCACTTTGGGGCTAAGCGCCTACCCAACCTGCACTTTCTTGACCTGAGCGACAATCACTTGACCAGCATCACGAGCCCCCAGATCCACGCGCTGCACGCGCCCAGACTGCTTAGCCTGAACCTCGCCAGGAACCCACTGACGGCGCTCTTCCCGCAACAGATGGTGGGCAAGGAATCGGAAGGACAGGGCATGCGTCAGCTCTTATCTTTCAGCTCCATGCTCCACCTACAGTTGTCCGGAGTGGTCATGAGTGACATCAGCGTCACCGCGCTGGCCATTTTCCCCGAGCTGGAGACGCTCAACCTGTCTTACTCAGGCCTGCAGCGCGTGAAGGGGGAGGGATTTCAGCCGCTGACAGAACTGCGCGTGCTGGACCTAAGAGGGTGCCCGATGTACGAAATTCCAAGACTCGTTTTCCACGATATGCACAAACTGGACACGGTGTACGCCGACAACT
This sequence comes from Semisulcospira habei, assembly GCA_036245525.1. Lineage (NCBI taxonomy): Eukaryota > Metazoa > Mollusca > Gastropoda > Semisulcospiridae > Semisulcospira > Semisulcospira habei. Next base: position 7,572,317 of record BTPG01000003.1, read on the forward strand.
TCAAGTTGTGCTGCCAGGCGACGCTGCCTCTGGAGTTCCCCAGCTCTGGATGTCACGCTCCCCAGGATTCCGTGTCGTCCTGCGAGGCGCTGCTGCGCTCTGACGTGTACCGCGTGTGTCTGGCCGTCTTCGCCTGTCTCGCCCTGGTGGGCAACGTGGGCAGCTTTTTCTACCGCGTGGTCGTCAAGAAACTGGCCAACAACATGGGATTCGATGTCTTCGTGACGCATCTATGTGTGTCTGATTTTCTGATGGGCGTGTACCTGGCGGTGATAGGTGTGGCGGACCGGCTGTATCAGGGCACCTACCTGTGGGAAGACACGGCGTGGAAGAAGAGCATGGCGTGTCAAGTGGCCGGCTTCCTGTCACTGCTGTCTAACGAGGTGTCGGCCTTCATCATCTGTCTCATCACACTGGAGAGGCTTCTAGTCATTCGATTCCCCTTCCGCAACCTTCGCTTCTCACAGAAGTTCGCCCAGTGCGTGTGCGGCGTGGCGTGGTTAGTTGGTCTGTCTCTCGCCTCTGTCGCTCTCGCTTTCACCACCACACACTGGCGCGTCTACGGACAGACCGGTATCTGTGCGCCACTACCCATCACCCGTAGAAACGCTTCGGGCTATGCGTATTCCTTCGGCGTGATGATCGTGCTCAATTTCTTGCTCTTTGCCTTCATCGCCGTGGGCCAGATCCTTATCTACTGGTCCTTCCGCTCCAACAGGATGGCAGTCACAGACAACACGCGTCACACGGGAACAAGTTGCGGAGAGAAGGAAGTCAGCAGTGTGGCCAGGGACGTGACCATCGCACGCCGACTCTTCACCGTCGTGACGTCCGACTTTCTCTGCTGGTTTCCCGTCTGCTTCCTTGGCATCATGGCGTCTGCGGGCTTTCAGATTTCAGACGAGGCCAACGTGGGCATTGCCGTCTTCGTGCTGCCCTTCAACTCCGCCTTCAACCCCTTCCTCTACACTATGAACGTCATCATGGAGAAGAGAAGAGAACAACAAGAGGCCTTACTCAGGCGCCGTGTGATGGCCGAGATCAAGAGAAATGTCCAAGTCAGCGCCAGCACCACCAGGCAGCCTTTGAAACACGAGCAAATCCCATAGATCGGAAATTGACCTTCACATCACAGAAACTACCGACACTGTGGAATATTTCACGAAACTTACCGACTAAGTCGACAGAAGAACGCAAAAGATGTTGACAGCCTCTAACGTCGTAGGGTATACCCCCCCCCCCTCCCCCCTTACATTTTACGCTTTGTACAGGTCGTTTATTGTTGTCACAGTAATGCGCGGAGTTGATCGACTATGATAATTCAAGACGCCAAGCTATTGTAGTACCACCCTTTAACTATCATGATCAAGAACAGCGACGCGAAAATGCCATAAAAGTGTTCGTCTCACCATGAATGATTGGCGAAAAGTTTTGTCGAAGCCGGCGTACACATGTTTTGACGGCTTTACGACTTTCGTGTGTGAGTTCTGTGGTCATGGACCTTCAATGATTATCAGAAACGCATTTGTAAACCAGGTGCACCATTACTTACAGGAAAAATTAAATTAATAATACTTCAAGTATGTATTTACTGAATTATCACGCGCAAACACACAGAGACACACCCGCGTGCGCGCTTACACACACACACGCACAAAGGCACGCGCGCGCGCGCGCACACACACACACACACACACACACACACACACACACACACACTCCCCAACACCCAGAAAAGGTTGGACATATTGTTTACCATTTTAATCTAAATTAAAATAAAAACATAACTCTTTCTTAATGCCATTGGAAAAATTAGTGGGAGCCAACATAAATCAAAAGTGTCATCAGGATAAATGAAGATCAGCGGTGCAGAAAACATTTCTAAGCCAGTAACTGCCAAGAAACTGTACGAATGAATCGCAGCGAGATTTGCGCGAGAGGCCCAAAATAGCTCCAACTAAGCCGCCAGATCCGCGACAGACCGTTACTGGCTGTTGACAGTTACGCGGACTTCCACCCAGATTTTTCGTTTTGCATCAAATTTAATCAGGAACTCATTTCCGCTGCATATGCATTACCTTCAAAGGGTATAGAGATATTCATACGTCCCGCAGCTTGGTTCCAATATCACAACACTTGAGTTTCCATACAGGAATGCTTACTGCCATTCATTGCTATGCTAACTCGTTCAGCTCTGACACACTATAGCAAGACATGCATCGAGCATGATAGTTCAGGGGTGGTGTCACAATAGCTTGGCGCCATAGGCGCCAATCTATTGTGCCACCACCCCTGAACTATCATGCTCGACCTGTCTCTAGAATTGTAATACTATAGCCATTGTTGTTTGTTTTCAACTTTTTCAGTAAAAAAATAATTCTATGAAGAAATAATAATAATAATAATAATTACGGTATTTATAATGCGCTTATCTTATAATAATTATAACTCTAAGCGCGCACTCACAACTCGCACACGCATGCGCACGCTTTAGACAATCACTCACGTAACACAAATAGTGAAGATACATTAGGATGGTCAGCTTGGGCTGGGGAGTGTGGTGATATAGTGCTAGAACTGTTGAAATAGATGAGTTTTGAGGGCAGACTGGAAGGAGGAGAGCGAGTGTTTCTGACGGAGAGAGAGTGAGAGAGTGTTCCAGGTGGTTGGACCGTATACTGAGAAAGAGCGGGGGCCGAAAGTGCTGAGTTTGGTGCGGGGGATGAGGAGGCGGAGAGGGTCAGAGGCGGAGCGGAGGGAGCGGGGAGGAGTGTAGGGGTGAAGTAAGTTGGAGAGATACGCAGGAGCGTAGTTGTTCAGGGATTTGTAGCAGAGAGACAGAATCTTGTATTGGATGCGTTGGGGGATGGGGAGCCAGTGAAGGAGCTTGAGCAGGGGAGTGATGTGGTCGGATTTTTTCTTTCTGAGGACGAGGCGGGCAGCATTGTTCTGGACGCGCTGGAGAGTGAGAGTGGTGGAGTGAGGAAGGCCAGAAAGGAGAGAGTTGCAGTAGTCGATGCGAGATAAGATGAGAGAGACAGCGAGTTTGGTAAAAAAATAAAAAAAAATAAAAATATATATGTATATTTTAAAAAAATCGACTTTTGAAGAAAGACAGTTAGTGACGGTGACGAAAAAGTAGAAATTTCATCACACAGACATGAACGCAATTCTCTTAGATCTCTCTCTCTCTCTCTCTCTCTCTCTCTCTCTCTCTCTCTCTCTTATTATTATTATTATTATTATTATTATTATTATTATTATTATTATTATTATTATTATTATTATCGTTATTATTTGCATGCTATGTTAATTTTTCTCTTGAGTTGTTTGTTTACAGGACAGCTTGTAAGACAGGCATTGAGTTGCCTAATAGCTTTATCCTGAATAAATAAAGATTCATCTCTCTCTCTCTCTCTCTCTCTCTCTCTCTCTCTCTCTCTCTCTCTCTCTCTCTCTCTCTCTCTCTCTCTCTCTCTCTCTCTCTCTCTCTCTCTCTCTCTCTCTCTCTCTCTCTCTCTCTCTCTCTCTCTCTCTCTCTCTCTCTCTCTCCCCAGACATTTTTTTTTCTCCGGCTAGTTCCCAGGACGAAGGTTTGGACATTTATGGCTGCTAGAGTGAGTGATTTACTAAACATTTTGGCAAGTGAGTCGATGGATTGCTGTTCTCTCTTGAAAAGCTCCCATATACGGGATATGCGGCGTTTTAGTGACTATTTTTACAGTGTGTGGCTGGGTGATTGTTTTCCTGAAACCGGTTGTGGCAGGACACATCACTGCCGTGTGTTCAGCATGTGAGGCCAGCAACGTGTAAATGCTTACAGTGTTCGAATTTTCAGTGGATGTGTACTGTCAGCATGTCATCTTACAAATGCGTCAGACCTTATTTTGGTAAGATCCTACAGGACTTGTTGTGCAGAGTTTCCAGCCTAGAGAATGAAGTTAAAAAGTTGGAAAACTATTTCCAAATGAACAATAATATAAGGCTCTTTGGGCTGCATGAGTATAGAGGGTGAGGACTGTGCTGAACATGTGCCACGTTTCCTGAACTATTATGCTTCCTTCAGAGAGTAGGTTTATGACGATTTTGAGAGGGTCCATCGTGCGGGCAGGCCGCAGGAAAACAGTACACATACGCGTCCTATGATCGTGAGAATGTAAAGGTGTTCGGACAAGCTCCAGTTACTTCGCAGTCGTGAAGCAAAGGACGCAATGCGAGAGGATGAGTATCGTTTTGCCTCTGACCTAATCAGGCGGCAATCAGCTGAACTCCGAGTCTTGCGCAACGAGGGGAGGAGGGGGTTCTACCGTAACGGCCGACTCCACGTAGGTGACGGTGGACAGCCAGGGGGTCGGGATGCTGTTTAGTACTGCCCCAGGAACGCTAGCCCTCGCAGGGCCCGCCGCAGAGACTCTAGTCACTTCCGCGACGACCACTACAATGACCAGCGTGGCCGTCAGTACCCGACCCCCCGGGGGTATGATGGTCGATTGCCCAAGCGAGGAAGCAGTTAGCAGCATGGCGATTACGAGGACAATGCACGTGACGAGTACGACTACAGCATTTGGCATACTCATCACAAGGATTATTACCAGGACTATCAGGGACTGCCGCACCGTGCCACAGGTCCCACCCCCCTGACGTTCGGGGACCCTGCGGTGCGAGAAACAGAATGGCGGGATACTCGGGCCACTGACTGGATAGACTTGGATTTCACTTGGCGCAGCGTAGCCGGAGTGTAGTTTCGTCCACGTCCTCTCAACGACCCTCCTAACACCCACCCCCGGAACCGGCCCCAGTCTCCGCACCCGCGGCCATCCTCTCAGAATTGCACTGCCCGTGTCAGCAGAGGCATGGCTGGTGTCGGTCCCGGCACTGGTGATGTTACTGGCACTCACCTGCCTGGGGTCTATGACCGGAATCCCCAGGCTCCAGTTGTCAGTGTCACAGCGACCCAGCAGCAGTCCGGCATTACCACGGACGGCCAGAAAGAGGATCGCTCACGGCATCTGGCAGCGATCTCCATCCTCCCCCGGCTGCATCTGACAGTAAGGCAGCATGTCGCAGCGCCGATCAGCAACCTGTGACCTCCACTCCAGCTGGTATCCAGACAGTGGCACCTCCATCTCCGATTAATGGCGTTGTCATTGGCACTGCTACATCTCCTGTGACTGTTGTGTCCAACTTTATGCAGCCACAGGTCACAACTGACGGCCAAGGAGAACCCGTCGTCAGTTCTCCTGGCAGTGGCATTGTCATTGTGTCACAATCAGTGTCCCAGACTCCACGAGGCAGGCGGGCAGCGGACCCCCGATCTCCAGCAGCCAGTGTGGATAACAGCGCACAGTCCCCGGCTACAACCGTCAGTCATCAAGGGGTTTTCCCGGCTACGGTCACTGGAGGTGCAGGCAGAGTGAAACCCGTGCACCCGCCACTGATAAACGGTACAGGTAATGACACTGACAGTTAACAAAACGCAAAGCCAGTCCGTGCATAGGTAAATGTGGGTCAGTAGAACAGTAGGCAAACACGGCTGACCGATTCCTGGGTTCCTGCAGCCACGCGCATGACAACGCGACAGCGAAAACTGAGTAGATAGGACACAGGCCACGGCCCATCTGTTTCCACTTTTTGTGAACTGAAATTCATAACGTGAAACATTGAAGGTCTAGCACCAAAACTATATGATAACTCTTATGTTTCATCTTTTGATTTTGTTTGTTTGGTCGAAACATTTTTGATCGATTTGACCACTACCATTTGTGCCTCTCATATTAGCTTTGTTGCTCCGGCCGGAAACTGAGCAGCCAGGGACGAGCGTCTGGTGGTGTTGTGTTGCTTGTGAGAAAATGCCTAGCTTTTTTTTGTAAGGTGCGTTGATGTTGTTTATGACAATATCGTCTGTGTTGAAATTTCACGCGAGCTCTTCAACGTAGGGAAGGATATTGTGCTTATTTGAGCGTATCTTCCCCCATGTGACTCTCCTGCTTACCATACCAGCGATTTTGATGATGGCATTTCTCTACTAGAGCAGAGCAAGCTGGATATTAAACAGAAGCTGCCGGAAGCTCAGTTTTTAATTTATGCTGATCTTAACGCTAGAACAGCTGCTGACAGTCCTGCCAGTATCGACCTGGCATCTCCTGGTTACCAGGTGGATACTGGTATAAAAACTGTAACGAACGCAGACTTGCCCCCAGTCGCACGTACAGACTCTCGCACAACAGACGCATACCCGCCACTGACTCAGACGAGCGCATTTACGCGGTAAAACAACTCACTGGCTTCCTTTCTAAAGTAGACGTTAATAAAAGTAATCCATAAAAGGACGTCCACGGTACGAGAGACGGGACGACTGGGGAGCATGCGAAGAAGGACTTGCACGCCTAGACGTGAAAAGGACTGAACGTTACCGGGCGAGAGCACCAAACAGGTTGGAGTGTGAAAGACTACTTCCTAGCCTGGCAATGATATTGTGTATGTGTATGTGATGTTGAGATGCTGGTAGTGGGGAAGGTGTAGTGTATGTAAACATTTGCGTCCTGAGAAAGTCTTGTTGCTGTCGGGACGTTAAGCAATGTACAATCAATCTTTGGGTGTGAATGTTGTTTCTTTAAAATAGAGTTAACATTTTAGAATGAATAAATAAGCTTCTGGTCGCCATCGTCCCTCAAATAGTTTTAAAACTTTCCCACAATCTCTGGTAACCGCCGGACCACTTTTCTCATGCCCGCTACGTTCCTGAATATATATATATATATATATATATATATATATATATATATATATATATATATATATATATATATATATATATATATATATATATATATATATATATATATATATATATATATATATATATATATATACATACAGGAGAAACTACATTCTGAAATCTCATTATTATTCAAAACTATTATTCAGTTCCCCTGCGTGGGGCGTGACGTTGTCTGCAACGAAAGCGATTGAGCTGAGATTTCAGCAATGTAGTTTCTCCTGTATTTTGTTTCACTTTGTTAGCGTTCAAAGTATTCCATTGTTCTTGTTTGGCTTTCGTAAACATTTTCCCCACGTGTTGATTCACCATGCTTGCCTGTTGCCAAAATGTACACCAGTGTTCGCTGAATAAGCATGATTTACGAATAGGGCACCTTAACATTTATCATTTATACAACAAAGTATGCGACCCCACTGTTTTACTTTTAGAAACCCACCCCTTTCATATATTTGGATTTGCGGAGTCTAGACTTATGGAACATATTATTGACGACTTGATCTCCATTCATAACTATGTTGTTTTCCGTAGAGATGCATCATCCCCCGGTCATACTGTGTACATTCATAACTCTATCACCCAGTACGTTACCCGCCGCATGGATTTAGAAAGTTTATTTCTTGAATTGAAGTGTGACAAATCTTCCCCCACACTCATTGGACTTATTTATCGCTCCCCTTCAGCCACATTCTCATGGTATGGCGATTTTGTCACCATGATGGATAAGGTGCAACAACGTAACAACAAAGACATACACTTTCTAGGCGATTTTAATATTGACCTCCTAAAGAATGGTAATGCGGCGTGGAATTACAGCACCTCCTTATTTGGCTTGAGGCAGATGGTTCGGTCTCCCACTAGAGTTTCTTTGTCATCCTTCACATTGATTGACCACATCTACACTACAAATACACCTGCTGTCAAAAACGTCCACCTGCCAAATGTAGCCATTAGTGATTACTTTCCTACTTGTCTAAATCTTTCAGTTAAACGTGATAAACCCCAGCACAAACAACACACTACCATCACATACAGGTCTTACACAAAGTTCAACAAAGATGACTTTCTTCATGATCTATCAATCACGCACTTTCACCTTATTTATGACACCTATGATCCCAATGACGCCCTAGCGCTTTGGTACAAGCTATTTCTTTTGGTCCTCGATAAACTTTCCCCACTAAGAACTAAACGAGCTAAACACCCTAACCTTCCGTATTTGTTGTCAAAAGACATCAATTAAGCCATGAAAATAAGAGATGACCTAAAACGGCAGAAACAGTTTGCAGATTTTAAGAAACAACGTAATCCTTAGTTAGAACAGCCCAGAAAACACTTGCGGAAACTTTATCGCAGAGGGTAAAGATACCCGAAGTATTTGGAATGCAATCAATTTGTTTACGAAGAAGAGGAGTTACATCAATGCCGCTACCTCTCCAGGCATAACTCCAGACGACTTCAATTCACACTTTTTAAATATTGCTGAGCCTCTTGTACAGTTTTTTAACAGTAGCACTGATAGTTACAGTTGTTCTGATAAACTGCGCACACACTGTGAGTCTGCAACAGGTGCGTCATTCTCCATACCTCTTATGACAGTGTTTGAAGTAGGTAAACATATTTCTACTCTACCAAGTAAATCGTGTGGCCTGGATGGAATAAATAACATGGTACTGAAATTGTCTCTTCCATATACAGCTGAAACCGTGACATTTATATTCAGCCTTTCTATCAAACAAGGTATTTTTCCAGATACCATGAATTTTAGGGCTGGCTTAACTGGGCGAGACAAACCCGAACCTCGTCTCAGCGAGACACCCGAGACAGTCAATGCGAGATACCTGTGCCACCCGTTTATTTGGTTCGGCACGTCTGGTCTTGTCTCGGAGAGTTCGCCGAACCTAATAAACGGGTGGGTCGGGTATATCGCATTGACTGTCTCGGGTGTCTCGCCGAGACGAGGTTCGGGTTTGTCTCGCCCAGTTAAACACACATGTTGTCCCCATTCCCAATTGTAAAGATCCCAAAAGTCCAAACGATTTCCGTCCTATTTCAGTGCTATCACTATTATCGAAGCCAATAGAAAGACACGTTCACAAGCACCTACTCCAATTCTTGGAGAATAAACGTCTACTCATATCTCTTCAGTCCGGTTTTAGACCTAAACACTCATGTCATACTGCACTCGTTCACATTGTCGACTCTTAGCTCGCACCAATAAACAATTCCAAATTAAACGGTGCAGTTTTTTCTGGAACTAACAAAATCATGTGAGTTAGTCGATCACAACATTATTTTAAAGAAACTATCAGTATATAGGCTTGATTTGAACTCTATAGTTTTTTTTTTCTTCTCCGCCTACCTCAGTAACCGCCGACAGAAGGTGTACTCAAACGGAAGGTATTCAAAAGAAGGCATAGTGAGGCACGGCGCCCCCTAAGGATATATCCTACGGCCTCATTTATTTTCTTTATTTATTAATGACCTATCTCTTTCCATCTCAAATCCTGAGGTTAAATGCGAACTCTTTGCTGACGATTCAACGCTGCATACATCAGACAAACGTGACATGACGCTAAATTGCATCCTCCAGCAAAGTCTCGATGAAGTGTCGGATTTGTGTACGCAAAATCGCATGCTAATTATTACTTCTAAAACCAAAAGCATGTTGATAACAACCCGCCAAAAGCATCAGCTACATCCTCCCCATCTGAAAGTGTCACTTGGCAATAAACCTATCCAACAAGTATCCAAGCACTGTCTACTGGGAATTGTAAACGACGACCAGCTGAACTGGTCGCCGCATATCGACAGTTTGTGCAAAAACTTGTCCAGGAATGTCTTTCTGCTCTCTAAACTTAATAATAATAATAATAATAATAATAATAATAATAATAATAATAATAATAATAATAATAATAATAATAATACATAGTTCTTGTATAGCGCCGTTCTCCAGGAAAACACTGGACTCACTGCGCATGCACAACAGCACACCCTTTCTCTCTCAGACACACACGCATAATTATACACTACTTTAAACCACCCCATCCCTTCCCCACACCTTACATTCACTTCCTCTGGGATCAGAATAGGTGGCAGTCAGTCAACAGGTAGCTAAATATGACCTAAGTTTTAAATGCCCGACAAAAAAGAAAAGTCTTTAAGTGAGCCTTGAACTGTGACAATGTGGGCAGATTCCGCATTTCCGTTGGCAGCGTGTTCCACACAATTGGGGCGGAAAAGGTGAAAGAACGCTCCCCGACAGTTTTCATGTTGAGCTTCGGGATTTTTAACAGCTTTTCACTGGAGGAACGGAGGGTGCGTGATGGCTGATAGGCAGACAGCTTGGCAGAGAGGTACGGCGGGAGAGATCCGTCAAAATGCCGATAGGCGAAAATTACAATTTTGTACTGGCAACGGAATTTGACGGGCAGCCAGTGCAGCTGCTTCAGCAGAGGCGTAACGTGGTCTCTCGTTCGTTTCTTCAAGATGAGACGCGCCGCACTGTTTTGAATCATCTGCAAGCGTGACATATTCTTAGTACAAAGTGTTGTACATTGTTCTTTCACTCACACATTAAAAGCCAATGTGACTATGTGTCCTCTTTGTGGGACGCATGCAGTAAACTTCATTAAAAAAAAAACTGAACTCGCTGTATCGTCGTTGAGTTAAGTATCTATTCTATATATCTATATCCCGTAGTCTTGCCGACCGTTGGTGCACCACTGATGACTTGGCAACCAGATCCCTCCATTCCTCGCTGTTCTCTGCCATTCTCAGCGTATCGCCCAGCTTCAGTCCTGTCCACTCTGAGATATTGTCCTCCCATCTTTTCCTCTGTCTTCCTCTCCTTCGTCCTCCTTGCACAGTGCCTTGCAGGGTTGTTTTGGCAAGCCCTGCTGAACGGGTGACATGCCCATACCACTTCAGTTTGCGTTTTCTCACAATGGCTAATAAGTCTTCATAGGGCCCGATGGCTTGCCTGATTCTGCTTCCCACTTCCTCGTTTGTGATGTGATATCTCTTACAAATGCCAAGCAGCCTTCGAAAACATCTCATTTCAGTGGCTTGTATCCTCCTTTCAAGGACTGCTGTGAGGGTCCATGACTCTCAGGCATACAAGAACACTGAGATGACTAAGGAGCGCATCAGTCTGATCTTGGAGCAGAGTGTGATGTTTCTGTCCTTCCATATGGTCTTCAATCTTGTCAGTGCTGTTGTTGTCTAAGCAATCCTGGACAGTATTTTTGGTTTTGATCCCTCCTCTGTCACAATGGCTCCTAAGTATTTGATTTCTTAACTGTTTCCAGTTTTTGGCCTCCAACCATGATTTCAGTGCCAATGCCACTGGCGTTATTGGTCATCAGTTTGGTCTTTTCTGCACTGATTTCCATCCCATATGCAATGGCTGTACTATCCAGCTTTTCCACCAGCTGAGCTAGCTCCTTCTCTGTTCCTGCAAGGCCATCAATGTCGTCGGCAAAGCGCAAGTTCGTGATCGTTCTGCCTCCAATACTGACAGTTCCTTCATGATCTTTCAGAGCGTCCGTCATGATTCTTTCCAGGAAGATGTTGAAAAGAGTAGGTGAGAGCAAGCAGCCTTGTCTGACTCAACCTGTAGTCCTAAACCAGTTTCCTATTTTGCCGTTGAAGCAGACTGCGCTAGTGGCCTTGTTGTAAAGGTTTGCTATGACTTTGATCAGGTTGGCATTGATGTTGTATAGCTTCATGGTGGACCAAAGGGCTGCATGCCACACCCTGTCAAACGCTTTCTTAAAGTCCACAAAGACATGATACAGGTCCTGCTGGTGCTGGAGGTATCTCTCACATAGAACTCGCAGGTTGAAGATCTGCTCAGTTGTGCTGCGCCCTGGTCTGAAGCCTGCCTGTTCCTCAGTTATGATTTCATCTGCCTGTGGCTTCAGCCTGTTCAGTATGATCTTTAACATGACTTTGCTTGGGTGGGATATAAGACTGATCGTGCGATAGTTCTGGCATTGATGTAAGTTGCCTTTTTTGGGGAGAGTTATTATAAGTGATTGGGTCCATGGTGTGGGCCAATCCCCTGACTGCCAGATCTCATTGCAGATTGTTAGTAAGGCTCTTATCGTGTCTTCTCCCCCCTTCTTGGACTAGCTCTGCAGGGATGTTGTCTGTTCCTGTTGCCTTCCCTTTTTTCAGCGACTTCACAGCAGCCTCTACTTCTTCTCGGAGGATGGGATAGTTGCCATTTTTGGTCACGGGTGGGTTGACAAGTATGCCTGCGTCCCCTGCAGCTCGGTGGTTGTACAAATCTGAGCAGTACTCTGTCCATCTCTTCAGTATGTCTTGGTCTTCCGTAAGACAGTTCCCTTCACTATCGTGAATGATCGAGGAGCGTCCTTGTTTTACACTGGTCAGGTCTTTCACCAGCTGGTAAGCTTTTTTGCTATTATTTTTGTGAAGATTTTCTTTTACGTGTTTACACTGATCTTCAATCCACTTATTCTTTGCCCTTGTCATGCTTTTCTTGATATCCTGGTTAATTTCCCTGTCTTGTTTAGCTCCTTCTATCTCTGATTTCTTTTTCTTTAATTCTCGACGCTTGTCACATTGAACAAAGATGTCAGCTGTAACCCAAGGTTTTTTTGCTTGTCGGTGTTTGCCAATGATCTCACTGGCTGTTTGGGTTACAACAGTGTTAAGTGTGTCAATCAGTGTGTCCACGTCCGTGTCTTCTGCACCTAGAAGTAGCAGTAGTGCGAATTTTCCTCCTATCTTTGCCTGAGAGGCTTCCACTACCTCTGGGTCTTTCAGCTTCTCGAGGTCAAACTTGATTCTGGTGGGGCCCTGCTTGTTGACCTTCTTTAGGCGGAGTCGGAAAGTCATCATCACTAAGTCATGGTCGCTTTCAATGTCTGCTCCTGGAAAACTTCTTGTCTTGGCAATGGTCACACTGGTTTGGAAGCGTCTCTTCACCATGATGTAGTCAATTTGGTTATGGTGCTCTCCGTTCGGGCTGTGCCATGTCCACCTTCTGGATGCTTTGTGCGGGCCAAACGTGTTCATCGGCTTTAGATCATTTGAACTGGCAAATTCTAGGAGACTTAAGCCTCTGTCGTTGGTCTCTGCATTGCAGTAGCGTCCGCATGTGCCTTTCCAGTTCCTAGCAGCATCCTCTCCTATTTTGGCATTCCAGTCTCCCTGCACCAAAAGAATGTCTTTCTTGGGGGTCTGGTCCAGAACTTCTTGCAGTTGGTCATAGAAGTCTTCTATTTCCTCATCGCCATAGTCTGTTGTTGTGGCATAAATTTGTACAATGCTGATATTAAATGGGGTTGCCCTCAAGCGTATGGTGATAAGCCTACTGGAGACTGGCCGACAACTCATGACAGTGTTCACGATGTCTTTGTGGACGAGAAATCCGACACCCTGCTCGTGTTTGTCTTCTCTGCAACTGTAGTACAGTTTGTGGTTTTCCTGGGTTGATGTTTCCTCAAGGTTCTTCCATCGTACTTCGCACAGTCCTAGGATGGTCCAATGGTATCTGTTCATTTCATGTGTCAGTTCCTCTACCTTTCCAGGCGTTCTTAATGTTCTGACGTTCCAAGTGCCAATGCTGATGTTGTTGCTGGCACGGAGTTTTGATGGTGATGGTGCACCAGTAACACACTTAACACCTCTGCCCTGGCGCAAGACAGAAGGCGCGGTCCTTGTTCCGGGAGACGACCGATCCGGTATGGATTGAGGTAAGGTTGTCATTGCATGTGGTGTGTCTTGGGCAAAAGAATCTGGCGGAGCCCATCCGTCTCCAGGCTGTTAACCACAACCGAAACTCCACATAACTTGTGGCTCGCCTTGGTCCTGGACACGTGGACGATGAGACCCTCATGGGACTCTTTCGCCCTGAGTGGTGACTTCATCAAGGAAGTTCATACACCCAATCAGGTACCGTGTCAGCACCCTAGCCTTTGGTTATCCAAAACCTAACCTGCAAGGCAGCAGGGGACTCGTGGAGGGCGGGGTCGTTTATGTCCCGTGCAGATGTGAACATCTGCCCACTGCCCAGTTATGTAAATTATTCCTAACCCTACTTCCACGGACGAGAAAATAAAATCCCTTGGCCTGCATACACTGAAGGAACAACTCAAATTTAACAAATGCGTCCTCATGCACAAAATATTACATTATCAAGCCCCCCTAATATCTGCGCATGATATTTAACTTCAGCCCTAGGCATCATCTACATACGATGAATGACTTGCTTCATTTACCCAGCCCACCGATAGATATCTACAAGTCAAGCCTTCTATTTTCAGATAGTTCTGTCTGGATTTCATTGCCATTACACATTAAATCATTTTCCGGTAAAACCCATTTTAAACGTGCTTTGCACACTCACTTCCAATCAGCGGGACTTCACAGTTTGCAATATAAGAATAATACTGCTGTTAACACGTACACTTCAGATATTTTATCTTTCTCCATCCATTTGCTAACTGATCATCTATTGACTTGTCTGGTGTCACTATACACTATTGATGCTGCTGATTCTATGACACTGTCTTAGATGAGTTTAATATTAATGCTATGCACTCGGTTTTTTTTTTCTCTTGCTTTTTGCATCGGTGGCAGTTACAAATACTCCATTGACATTTTTTTTTCTCATTTCGGTGATTCACCTTTTGTGGGTTTTTTTTTCTCCGTAATTTTGCTTCTTCTTCTTCATCTCATTCTTCTTATTATTATTATATTGTTATTATTTGCATGCTATGTTTCTTTTCCTGTTATGTTCTGTTTTGTTTACAGGACAGCTTCTAAGACAGGCATTGAGTTGCCTAATGGCTTTATCCTGAAAAGAAAAAGATTCATCACACATTGAACTGAACATGACAGGGGTCGTGCATACACGGACGCATGAGTCAGTGCGGGTGTGTGTGTGCGTGTTTGTGTGCGGTGTGTGTGTGTGTGTGTGTGTGTGTGTGTGTGTGTGTGTGAGTGTGTGTGTGTGTGTGTGTGTGTGTGTGAGAGAGTTAGGTGTCATCAATCAGACTCGTCTTGAAACACTGACTTTTTTTTTTAGTTTGTTCTCTTTGCTGATCTGACGTTAAGCCACAAGTGTGGCCGCGTACCCAGCTAACTCTACACTGACCTACACACGAGAAGAGACATGTTTACAGCACAGCAATAAATTTATTTCTGTGCTGTTCTTACTCGTTAAGGGTTTAAACTGAGTGAACTTGTACTGCAGATATCTTATGTTGATCTGCTCGTGACTTAAACAGATGATATTAATCATTTCATCTCTGCATGTTTGGTCACATACCATCATAGCAGTGCACGTGTGAGACGTGTGTTTACGGGACCTCGTATCTTATAATCGACTCGAACTCCTTACTACATGCAGCGCACTTTTCTCTTGTGTCGACTTACTTTCTATTGCTCATGTGACTGTCTATATAGACTATAGATTTTACGGGAAAAGTCAACTTACTTTTATTATTATTATTATTATTATTATTATTATTATTATTATTATTATTATTATTATTATTTTAATATTTTTCTTTCTTCCCGTTAAAGCGTATCTGAGCAAGTCAGATCAGTGAATATTGGCGAGTGCTCGTTACATTTTTCCAGCCTTACAAATATTCTCTTATTTGTCTTGGATAACGTAAACGCTTTGTCTAAATAACCTACTCCACCTCCGCCCCTTTCCCCCTCTCTTTTCTGTTTAAATTTCGCTTTTTCCGTGAAGTTTGCTGTTTGTTTGCCTTACATTTGTTACTTTTATTACTTGCATACTACTTTTTGTTCCTGTACTCTACTTCCCCTTAGTGTCCATTACTTATTTTTAACGCCGAAATTACCATACAAGATAATGTGCAAAAAAGGCCAAAAATTTCGAATCGGACATTTAAATGTATATCACCTGGCAAACAAAGTGCCGGACGTTTGCGTTTATGTTAATTCACCTAGACCCATGGCGACCTTGTATCTTTTGGCATCTATGTAAATAGTGGATTCTCTCTCTCTCTCTCTCTCTCTCTCTCTCTCTCTCTCTCTCTCTCTCTCTCTCTCTCTCTCTCTCTCTCTCTCTCTCTCTCTCTCTCTCTCTCTCTCTCTCACACACACACACACTCTCTCTCTCTCTCTCTCTCATCCAATTTACTGTGTTGTTGTACATCACAATGCTTCTTTATTTAGTTATATTAGCTGATTGGACTGGAGGTACGTGTTGAAAAAATTCGTTCACAACTACAAAGTGTCAGGAGTCATACTTACAGCATGTACAGCCGTACATTCTGCCATCATAGTCCCCAGCGCGTAAAATCCGTGGCTGTCGGTCAGTTTCAAAGTGTCACAGAATCGTCTACTGTTGTCCGATCTGCTAATCGCGATGATTTCCGTGCAACAGGAAGTGGTCTGTCGTTTTCCGAGAGTTTTGCAAGCTCGGGTTACACAGTTGCCAACTCCGTCAACTGAGTTACGAACCGATTTGACCCACTTAGGGGCAGGGCCCTGTAGTCTTTTTAAAACACGCGCTGGGCAGGTTTTTCTCATTGCACCTCAGCTTTAAAGCTAGCTGAGTTCTGAGCTGATTATATAAGCTACAATCGTCTAGCATGTGAATTTCGTCCTCCTACTACTCCACACGCGCGACATGTTCCCGGGGTGTGTTTGTATACCTGCCTCTTTCTACTTCTAGCATGTGGGCACGTACTCGTAACTTGGTGAGGGCTTGTTTGTGTTCTCGTATTTTTGTGTGCATAAGGTAGCTTTGTATTTCGTATTTATCAGTTGCATTATTATAGAATGTCAGTCTAGATGTGTTGCTCCGCTTAATTCTGTTCCAGTGTATAGTGTATTGCTCTTCTAGTTTTCTATAGAGGGCTGTTTTAGGTGAGGTTCCCCTGAATGTACACTGGTTATCCCACACGTGGCGAAAGCATAGTGAGCAGAGAATTTGTCTTGTAAAAGCAACCCACGGGGCGGTGGTCTCGAGATGTTCGTGGTACGCCTGTTTGAGGTAGGAGGTGCTATCAGAGTTTAGCATGATGTGAAGCCAAAAACCTATCACTTGGACCGATACTCTGATGCCCACAGGGAACTGTCCGATCTCAGCTAGGGCCGGAATATTCATAGCTTTTTTTGTGGATGCCTAAGAGAGACTTAGCAAATTTCAGTTGAATGCACTCGTGAGGCATTTGTCCCTTCATGCAGTCATCGAAGAGGTGACTCAGGTCACTGTCAATGCTATTTGCCTTTAGTGTGAAAGGGAACAATACTTCTGATGCATATGTTGCGACAGGGACCACTAGAGAGTCAAACAGTTGCATTATCGTTTTAGTATATAGGTTTTGTTTGTATAGTGAGCGTTTAAGGGTATGAGCGGCTGCTGGCTTGTCTCCGTAGGTGGTATTGTGCTCATATAAAGCTGCCTTTGTTATTAAACATTACCCCTAGGTACTTGTATGTATCCACAGTTTCTATTAAGACGTTTCCATACCTAAATACGGTGGTTACTTTTGGTGCTGCTCGTGCGAATGCTATTATCTTTGTTTTGTTTTATTGACAGTCAGGCCCCAGTCTTCACAGCATTTATGTAGTTTAATTAATTTGTTCTGGAGGCCAGCTTTTGTAGTGGACAGAACCGCTAGATATGGAATTTCGTCTCAATCGGCGGAATTTATTCTGAACTGGCTGATTTCTTTCTGGATCGTCTGCATCGTCTGAATATTGTCTGAATCGTCTAAATATTGTCTGACTCAGGTGAGTATTGTCTGAATCGTTTGAATGCTGTCTGAATCGTCTGAATATTGTCTGATTTTGGTCTGAATCTTCTAATTTTTTTTATATCGGCCGATTTAGGTCTGAATCTAGTTTGAACTTACTGAATTTTGTCTGAATCGTCTGAATTTTGTCTGAATCATCTGAATTTTGTCTGAATCATCTGAATTGTGTCTGACTTGGCTGAATGGGCTGATTTTCGTCTGAATCGGCTGAACAGTCTGATTTGTCTGAACGTTCTGAATTTCCTACGTCCCTTAAAGAGAAGTAATTTGTCTCAATCATCTGATTTTGTTTAGGAACAGGTAATAGCCAGTGTGGAGAGATGTGTTACAGAAATTCCGAACGTTTGTCCAGGTTCACTCCGTTCGCCTGCAGATGAGGTCGGACGCGGAAGGAAAGTGAACTGACAGCTCCCAATTCACAGGTTTGTGAGAAGAAATTAAGAACGTTCAGACAAATCAGACTGTTCAGTCGATTTAGACCAAAATCAGCCGATGCAGCCAACATTCAGCCAAGTCAGACACAATTCAGATGATTCAGACAAAAATCAAATGATTCAGACACATTTCTATTCTTTGATGGATGTAGACGATCGTCTGGTTCTATACTTG
Source organism: Semisulcospira habei (assembly GCA_036245525.1). Lineage (NCBI taxonomy): Eukaryota > Metazoa > Mollusca > Gastropoda > Semisulcospiridae > Semisulcospira > Semisulcospira habei. The sequence goes on from BTPG01000003.1 coordinate 7,590,482, forward strand.
CGTATTTTTCTGTACGCTGGCGATTGGGTGCCTGATAGGCGGGGGCAGGGGATCTAACTGTTTGTCTGTCCAGCGTTGAGTAATTCCCCTTGGTTTGTGTGAATTTCTTCTGAATAGTCTGATTTTTGTCTGACTTTTGTCCGACTCGTCTGACTTGTCTGACTTGTAGCTGAGTTGTAGCTGGCTCATTTAAATATTTAGACAAGATTCAGCCAAGAGTCAGACAGTATTTAGAAACATTCAGACTTTTTGTTTTTTACTAGTGTGAGGCTCTGTTGGCTTATGGATGGTTTTTTTTTGTTGTCGGTCAAATGCAGCAAGATGTCAGAGACTGGTAATAGCCAGTGTGGAGTGATGTGTTACAGAAATTCCGATACTTTGTCCATGTCCACTCCGGCCGCCTGCAGATGAGGTCGGACACGGAAGGAAAGTGAACGGACAGCTCCGAAATGAATATCATAAATCTCAGCAAAAGGCGGTTTAAGAACAAAATCATTGGCAGGCTTGCCTGGATGGGCCTTCAGCTTCAGAACGTAGCTGAGCATGAGGGGATGCGGTGGAGCTGCACAGAAGGCTCTCCTGCTTCAGAGTATAGACTAGGAACTGGCGTCGTCCTAAAGAGCCCCAGACGTATCCACAGACCTAATGGTAAATTGTGTTCAGACACTGTAGAACAGACTTGGAAGACGAGCCATATACCATAGAGCCGTAATCCAGTTTGGACCGAAAAAGAGCCCGGTTCAATCGAAGCAACACAGTGTGGTCTGCACCCCAGTCAGTGCGACCAACGACAAAAAAGAACCTAGCCTGAGCTTTGCTGGAGTGCTAATTAAGGTGGCAGAGGAGGCACAGTTTTTGCACGGTCATCTTTGAAAAAAGACTGACTTTCCGCAACTATATTAACTATATTAGAACCTCTTGTCAGAAGGCCCTCGACATTCACAAGTATGGCTTCTATAAAGTTGTTGTATAATCATGAGCTAAATGTATGTTCTATAAACAATGTTTATAGAACATACATTTAGCTCATGATTGTGGGCAATGTGGGCAGTGGGCAGATGTTCACATCTGCACGGGACTTGGACGACCCCGCCCTCCACGAGTCCCCTGCTGCCTTGCAGGCCTGGCCGCTTGGCTGCGGAAAGGCTAAGGGAGGAAACCCCTGACATCAAAGCCCCCGTGTCTCCGGGGAAGGCTTTTGAGCCAGAGACTAGGACAAGGACAGTCTGATATAAAACCTACAACCCGAGGACCTCGATGCCATCGTCCCAGCTTGCTAGGCCATGGCAGACGAACCAAGGGTTTAAAGGGTGGGGCCAGTACTGCGCACACTGCACTCCACCAAAAAGCTCCACCGCGCAGGCTTTAGGAAACGTCCACAGACCATGACACTGACCACTCCAAGTCCTGTAGCGACGGGCGAGGGGCGAAACGGCAGGTTAAAGATGTCACTGGAAGCCGCAGTCTCAAACCTGCATGCAGGCGGTTCAGGATATTGGTCGCCTGATGTTGACCTGGGGATGACAACATCACTCGGCACACCCTGAACGACCAAGCAGCCTTCTCTAGGGACAGCACTGCTTGCTCCACACGGAGAGGGGCCTAGAAAAGGTGGCCTAACCAAAGCTCGTCCCCTCGCAACCCCAGTTGGCTAGCCGCGGTCAACGGGCATCTTCTCCTGCGGTCAAAAAACAAGAAAGAATAACGGATCCACTCTCATGACGACCACGACCGGACTCAACGTAGCATGCTGGAACATCCGAACCATGCTCGACAAAGCAGACAGCGGACGCCCTGAACGTCGCTCCGCCCTCATTGCCCATGAATTGCGGAGGTTAAACATCGACATCGCCGCGCTCAGTGAAGTACGTTTTTCGGACGAAGGCAGCCTCCAAGAACTTGGCGCTGGGTACACCCTCTACTGGTCAGGCAGGCCTGAATCAGAAAGACGGCTCTCAGGCGTGGGTTTCATGGTCAAGACCTCCATTGCGACTAAGCTGGAAATCTTACCACTCACTCAGACCGCATCATGTCCATGCGCCTCCCACTGAGACACCAGCAACACGTCACCCTTCTCAGTGTGTACTCCCCAACCCTCCTGGCAGAGCCTGCTGAAAAGGACAAGTTTTACACTGACCTGCGCAGCCTCATACAGAGCACCCCTGCAGACGACAAAGTCATCATCCTTGGCGACTTCAACGCCAGAGTGGGCCAGGACTCTGAAGCTTGGGAAGGAGTCCTCGGCAAACATGGCGTCGGGAACTGCAATGACAATGGCCGCCTACTGTTGGAGTTCTGTGAAGAGCAGCAACTGGTCATCACCAACACTACTTTTCAGCAAACGGACAGTCGAAAGACCACCTGGATGCATCCTCGCTCCAAACACTGGCACCTTATCGACTATGTCCTAGTGCGTCAGAGGGACCGCAGTGACGTCCTCCTCACCAGAGTGATGCCCAGCTCAGAGTGCCACACTGACCACCGTCTTGTCCTCTGCAAACTCAGGCTCCACGTCAAGCCAAAACCCAAGAAAAATGGGGCCCCCCAAGAAAAAGCCTGATGGTGCCAGCCTTCAGAGTGACGACGTGAAAGCTGCCTTTCAGACAGATTTACAGCGCAGGCTCAAAGACACAGAGGACCCAGCAGACTTCTCCCCTGAAACACTTTGGGAACAACTGAAAACTGCTATTGCAAAATCCTCTGCAGGAGTCATGGGTTTCGCTAGAAAGAAGAACAAAGACTGGTTTGACGAGAACGATGTAGAGATCCAGGAACACCTAGCAAAACAAAAAGAGCCGCCCATCAGGCCCACCTAGCCCAGCCTTCCTGCCCTGTGAAGAAGTCTGCCTTCCGCCTCGTCTGCAGCAGTCTCCAGCGCAAGCTCAGAGATCTCCAGAATGAGTGGTGGACCAGACTTGCACAGAGGACCCAGCTTTGCGCTGACAATGGTGACTACAGGGGCTTCTACGAAGCACTGAAAGCAGTGTATGGCCCCAGACACCTGGTACAAAGTCCCCTGCGAAGCGCGAATGGCCAGGCACTCCTCACAGATAATACCTCCATCTTGAACCGCTGGTCGGAATACTTTCAGAGCCTCTTCAGCGCTGAGCTCACTGTTCAAGAAGCAGTCGTCCTACAAATCCCACAACTCCCAGTAAAGGTTGAATTGGACGAACCGCCCACCGCTGAAGAGACCCTCACGGCCATCCACCAGCTCAAGAGTGGCAAAGCAGCAGGCATTGATGGAATACCACCAGAGATCTGGAAACATGGAGGCACAGCACTGCACAACAAGCTCCATGACCTCTTTCTCTGCTGCTGGGAGGAAGGAACACTACCAAAGGATCTCCGTGATGCTGTCGTTATCACCCTGTACAAGAACAAAGGCGAGAAGTCAGACTGTTCCAACTATCGGGGAATTACCCTGCTGTCCATGGCTGGGAAAATTCTTGCAAGGCTGCTCCTGAATCGGCTGGTACCTGCCATCGCTGAAGACCACCTCCCAGAGGGCCAGTGTGGCTTCAGAGCAAACAGGAGCACCACCGATATGGTCTTTGTGCTGAGACAGCTTCAGGAGAAGTGCCGCGAGCAGAACAAAGGGCTGTACGAACGTTTGTCGACCTAACAAAAGCAGGCAAGGCATGTGGCAGATCCTGGAGCGAATTGGCTGTCCCCCAAAGTTCCTCAGCATGATTGTCCAGCTACACGAGGACCAGCAAGGCCAGGTCAGACTCAACAATGTTCTCTCAGAACCATTCCCTATTCTCAACGGCGTAAAGCAGGGCAGCGTGTTGGCACCGACCCTCTTCACCATCTTTTTTAGCATGATGTTGAAGCAGGCCACAGTAGACTTCGATGATGACGATGCAGTTTACATCAGGTATCGTCTCGATGGCAGCCTGTTCAATCTCAGACGACTGCAGGCCCACACGAAAACCCTAGACCAACTGATTCGTGAGCTGCTTTTTGCTGATGATGCTGCCCTCGTTGCAGACACAGAGGGAGCCCTGCAGCGCATCACGTCCTGCTTCGCAGACGCTGCCCAGCTCTTTATACTCGAGGTCAGTCTGAAAAAGACAGAGGTCCTAAATCAGCCGGCACCCAAGACAGTGTATCGCCCTCCTCACATCACCATTGGCGAGTCTGAACTAAAGTCAGTGCACCAGTTTACGTACCTTGGCTGCATTATCACGTCGGACGCCAAGCTGGACAGGGAGCTTGACAGCAGGCTGGCAAAAGCGAACAGCGCTTTCGGGCGACTTTTCAAGCGGGTGTGGCACAATCAACAGCTGAAAACAGGCACCAAGATCAGCGTGTACAGAGCTGTGGTCCTGACCACCCTGCTGTATGGTTCCGAGTCCTGGGTCCTCTACCGCAGCCAACTACGACTCCTCGAACGTTTCCACCAGCGCTGCCTGCGTACCATCCTGGGCATTCACTGGAGTGACTATGTCACCAACGTCGAGGTCCTTGAACAGGCTGAAACTGTGAGCATCGAGGCCTTGCTGCTGCGGACACAGCTCCGCTGGGCGGGGCATGTCTCCAGGATGGAGGATCATCGCCTACCAAAGATCACCCTGTTCGGCGAGCTTGCTACTGGACACCGTGACAGAGGGGCACCAAAGAAGAGATACAAAGACTGTCTCAAGAAGTCACTTAGTGTCTGCCAAATCGACCACCACCAGTGGTCCTCGCTTGCTGTGGACCGTGACACCTGGCGCTCCACCATTTACAAGGCAGCTGTCTCCTTTGAGGACTCTCGCAGAGCTAGCCTTAAGGACAAGCGGCTCAGGAGAAAAAACAGAGATGCCGCAACTCAGAACCCTAGCCATACCTTCCCCTGCAGCCACTGCGGTCGAACCTGCCTGTCCCGGATTGGCCTCTGCAGCCACGAACAAGCCTGCAGACGTCGTGGGCAACTCCTATAAAATCTTCGTTCGCGAAGTCAAGCCAAGAGATAAACAATGTTTAGTTCAAACTTTCATAACACTTTTTTTTTATTTTGGGTAAAGTCATTCGATGGACGTTTCGTTACTGCACGAACTGATATATTTCCTGTACCCAAAATGAAGTTGGTAAGTTCAGCTTAACCAAAATATATATGAAATACGTTACCATCGCCGGTTAATTTAGCCGTTTTGAGAGGACCTCTGTCTGTTGGCTTATTGGGTGTTTCTGACAGTGAAGGGGTTAAGGCGAGTTAGGACGCTTTAGCTCAATTGTTTTTGTTTATGGACATATGCTTTAGCTCATTCTACCCCAGACACACCACAGCGAGATATGGTTTGATCATGATAGTTCAAGGGTGATGCCAAAATAGCTTGGCGCCTATGGGCGCCAAGCTATTCTGGCATCACCCTTGAACTATTATGGTCGATCTGTGTCCTGCACTGCAATGCAGCCTTCAGAGAACAACGGCAAAATTGGGGTACAATGAGTTAGTGTATATCATTAAAATCAGTATTTGTATCTCCTGAACGCTCCGAAGTGCTTATTTAGTCAGGTATGCTCACCGTTGCTATGGCAAAGAACACTAAGTGACCGCTGCACTTGGTTGCTAAGGAAGCGAATTTCAGCTACCGTTGATGCTTCTGAAAAGCCAGGTTTGATCAAAATATTAACCGATATTACGAAATTTCAATGCTGATTTTTCAATATCTTACCTGGTTTTGAAGATTTTTTTTATATGAATGGTCTGGTTTTGATAATTGTTTGAGTATGTTAGCCAAGGGAAGTTATTCAAATCTTCCCAACTAAGCTGAAATTAAACGATCGGCATTGACATTCCTTTAAAAAAAATAAAAAAATAAAAACAAATTGTAAACTTGCGTGAAAGATTTCACTATAATCTGACAAGTACATTTTCAGATATTTGCTTCCGCAGTATATACCGCCCCCAAAATTACAATATTGATAAAACAGCAAAAACAAGTTTCAGCAATGAGCCGGTTTACCCCATCATACACAGCTCTGACATGTTAAGTAAAATCGTTGATTTAAGGTGTTTTTCGCACGATAAAACCTTCATGCAGTGCAGACATGCAAACTTTCCAGAAACCCAGTGTGTACTATGACTCTATCCCGATGCTTTTGTTTTGGATGCTTAGTGCTTGTTGTACTCAGCCTGCACACTTATTGCGTTCAGTTTGTTAATAAGCACTAACGTCACAGTTGCTTGGCGACAGTAAACCATGTTAACAACATTCTATATTGCTACGATCGCCAAGCAATTGATTGATTGATTGTACATTGCTTAACGTCCCTACAGCAACAAGACTTTCTCAGAACGTGCCTGCACTGCTTGTGAAAAAATAAAAAAAAAATAAACAGAATAATGAATGTATGTCGCCAGCCGGTCCAATACGTTAATAAACTTACGACATGGGGCCTAAATAAAGCCAAGACTATTTAGCAACACACATCCAATATCAAGAGCTACAGGCAGCGCAGACAGTAGGGAGAGTTTAAAAAAGGAAAATACAGGTGAATGGACCAAGGGTAGCAGCAACACATGCCCCAGAATAGAGGGGAAAACCCAACCTGTGGGGCTGACCAGGGTGACCATGGGAACTAAAAAGTAAATTAGCCCCACCCAAGTCCCCCAGGGCAGACCCGGGTGGGGTCGATCACCAAGCAAACCCACGTGGATTAGGTATTGTGAATAAACGTTACCTCGTGTAGATAAAATGATGCACTATTGAAGCACCCCAGTGCCTGTTTGTTTTCCACAGTATACGCTTCACGTAGACAGCTGGTATTCGGACAGAATGTATGGTAGATGTAAGCAGAAGGTTGGTACAGTAATTGGCAATATTTGTCAGGCTCCTTACTGACAACCATAAGTTCCTAACTTATATATAGTTGCATTGTCAAAGTGTGACCCACTGGTGAAAACTGAACCAAACTGTCCCGGAAGTTTTGTCGTTATAAAGAGTATCTGTGTGTTTACTGTGGCATCAGATGACGTTGGGCTTTCTCACCACAGAAAAAAAAAATCTTTCGCTATCAGTGTTGAACATTCCTAGAGGTTGGAAGGGTAAGCCAAGAGTAAATATACATGAACACTTGTCTCACACGAGTTTACATTTATGGCTTTCTTGTGTTTCCGCATATACACATCATGCTTTTACAACCGTGCAGTTTACACAAACTGGTAATGCTAAATATATTCTGATGAAGACGGTAACATGGTTAGTGATCTGTTAGCTTTGATGAGTAGTGCTGGTCCTAAAGCATCAGAAGCTGCAATCTAGTTTGTTACACTTCGTGCATTGCATGCACATGCCATAGCCAGTTGTTACTTGAAATATGAGAGACTGAATTCGTTATTAAAACATCATGATTTACCGCAAGTAAATAAAGTGTTTAAACATCTTTATGTCTGACAATATATAAATCGTTTAGTTCATGAAACGCGCATACAACTTTAAAAAGAAGCGGCGGCCTGTTCACCTCACACCTCATACACACCATTTGAATGGTCATAGTGACTGCTGTGGAAGATGTAAAACGAATACCATACTAATGAAGCTGCATTGTATAATTTGCACCAGACTGGTTTTCTACAGAATAACACCTACACTGTCACAATGCCAGCTCTTGACTGAGTTTGAAACTTTTACAGTGCACTGTGTAGCCTCTTTAAACAAGGAAAACAAATACGTGTATGATGTACATTGATCATTTTACGAAGGAAATTTATAAAATTAACTGTTTGCTTGTGCATATGATGTTGGACTGTCGTTTCTGCAAACACGAGTTTCGGGTTAAAGTTATAAAGGAAGTGGTACAGCCTAAATTCTAACAGTTTGACTTTCTCGCTACGAACAGACCTGTGCACACTAATGTACACTATCGTTTTCAAGCACATGTTTCCTTGAGCTGACAGATTCTTTGATTGTAACGTTTCGCCAGTCGTAATCAAAATGTGTCACAATGAATGTACAGATGGTTTCTGATCCGACCGAGATATTCAGACGTTACAACAGACGGAAGACGTGAGATTCCTGAATCTAAATCGTTCGGATCTACAGTGCTCTACTGAGCGCTGAATGTCGGATCTACAGTGCTCTACTGAGCGCTGAATGCAGAAACTCGGATTGCTATGAATGAACACTTCTCCTCCAAGGTCAAGCAGATCACAAACAAATGAGTCATGAAAATCTTCAATCTCGTCCATTGTATCTTTGATTTTTGTGCGTTACGCTTTCCCAATTAGGTAGAGGACTAACAAGCAAAAATCCGCGGGTCCTTTCTAAACGACTCGCAGCTGCAGATGATGTTTGTGCCTATTCTGGACACGGGCAGTTACGTTTCCCTGTATATCACAATTATTGACATTCTTCAGTCTTACTCTGTCTGTCATGTTGACTAGATTCCTCTGCGGATTTGTCTAGAGTGAAGGACAAATTACTGCAAGGGAAAGAAGCAGCTTTCAAACGACATAACTTTTTTTTAAATTCCGTACGAAGAATGTGCACTTTGACCAGGTTCGAAAGTGCACATATTTTGAGCGCAAAAATAAATTGTACACAAACTCCGGGTACTTTGTGTATTTAACATTTAGAGGTGTTTGCTAAAAGCTTTGAGGGAAAAGGAGTATATTCCCGCAGTGAGGACACTCAGAACTTGCAGAAAATCAAGACAACCCAAAACAACCAAAAGTGACAGAATTTTCACATTGGAAGTGTCCTAGCTCGCCTTAAACTGACAAGGACACTTACACAGTTCAGTCTCTTTTTATTTTGATATGCTTTGGTAAAGTACACAACACACTTTTTCCATCACAGTGAGCCATAATTATATTTTTTAAAAAAATACAATACGGATAATTTGCTCAGTCACACACACACACACACACGCACGCACGCACGCACACACACACACTCCCACACACTCGCTCACTCGCGCGCGCGCGCGAAAAACATGGGGACAGATAGGAAGGTGAATAGATGAGACTATGAACAACGCTTGAGAGAACAAGATCGTTTCTTCTGAAACCTTTAATTGCCGAGGCAGGGCGACCGCTATCCAGCTGAAAGAGACATAAACCCTCATGATCCCCGTTTTTGGTCTATTTCAATCGTCAAGTTATGAGTTTTCCTTACATCTCAACTCACAATCTTTGGATGTTAAGTTCTATTCTGAAAATGTTTCATTAATAGTACACACACACATGCACACGCACACGCACACGCACACACACACACACACACACACACACACACACACACACACACACACACACACACACAGTGTACCTAGACACACGGACATGCGCGAAATGACATCAGGCTTCATGTTGGTACAACCACTTTTTCCCATTCTTCATTTTCTACAACAACAAAGTCATGCAATTCAGCACATCCACTGTGAACTACCATTGGAACTAATTCCGCATCATTCCTTTCTCCTGATTCAAATTGTAGCTGTGAGGGGAGGTCACACTGTTGCTTCACCATTCCATCGTTTGCGTGTGGTGTTTCAACATTAGGCAGCATCGTTGGGTGACCGTTTGCACTCGTCTCATTGTTGCGTGCGTTACACCAGCAAGTCAAACTGTCAACATTTTTGATCAAATCAGATATGATTAAAAAAACAACTTACATATAATGCATGTGAATCTGTTCAGTTCATCTGAGTACGGTCAAGGGGGAGACAATCTTAGTGCAGATACTGCCAACTGATACCCCGAGGCACAGAAACAGCTATATAACAATCAAAACGACACGCAAAATAGTATCTCTTATTCCACTGTTGTGTTTTGCGTTGCATGCAGTTCATGTTTAGGCTTTTAACCTATGCTACGCTGCCAAAACGCTACAACAGAATGTAGATTCAACTTCACCGACAATAATGGTTCAAATGCATTATAAATTAACCTATTGACTTTTCCACTTTTGGTGGCATCTAATAAGTCTTCATCAGCTATGAGAGATAGCTCCACATGAATAATTCAAGGGTAGTGTCAGATTAGCTTGTCGTCTTCCGGGCACTAAGGTAATTTGGCACTACCCTTGAGTAACCGAGCTGCCGGTCATGACAGCAAACGTGTCATATTGAACATTGCTTTAGGCCGGAAATTGATTGCCGAATTTTTTCAGTATAACAGATTTTCAGTGCTCTATTGCCTAAGCTTAAACTTTTCTACCCTCCGTTCATACATGATGTGTGTAGGCACACGCACTAACATTGTGTTGCTGACCCTTGGTTGCAACGCGGGAACCCCCCCCCCCCCCCCCTACACATAAAGTAGAGGAACGACAGAAAGGAAGTTCATTTTAAGACATTAGAATTTCACAATTAAACAACATTGAAGTTAACTCATTAGAGACGTGTCGAGTACGGATGTTCCATTGGCGATTACCATGGGCGATTTTCCATGTTCCATGGGCGATTGTTCCAAGGGCGATTGTTCCATGTACAATGGGTGAATGTTCCTTCTTCTATTGGCGATTGTTCAATGTTCTATGGGCGACTGTTCCATGTTCCATGAGCGACTGTTCAATGTTCCATGGGCGATTGTTCCATGTTCCATGGGCGATTGTCCCATGTTCCATGAGCGATTGCAGTTCTTGGCGATAAATTAACACAAATTTCAGAAAACGCCTGTTTGCACTGGCAGTGAAGGGGTGAATCCTTGTGTGCAGCATTATTATAAGACGTACCAGTTATGTGGGCGATATCGCGAACTATGTGTCAGATTTTACCGCTTTACACATATGATAGGGTTGAGTTCTTTCAATGTTAGTAATGATATCGGACCAGAAATACAACAGGCAAATTCTCGACTAGTAATCTTTACCTTTTGCGTTTCGTGGACGCCGCAACCACAGCAATAGTTACTGTGACAACACCACCGATGATGCCAACAGCAATAACAGCGTTAGACTGAGCCGCGTGTTTAACCTCTGAAACAAAACAAAGACAAAAACGTGGTCACTGAACCTTCCAGTTCAATTCAAAAATACAACTTCACAATTTTATACAACAACCGAACTTCTACACTGAAATATAGCAGTTGTCCACTGTAGACATTGCAGACCATTACGTGTCACAACTGTAACATCACCACCTTTAAAGTATCAATAAAATATAGCACTACCCAAGAATTTGAAGGTCGATCTGTTTTTTGGTGTCTTCATGGCAAAATGGATTATTCCTACAACACAAAAACGTTTGCCAGTTTAAACAGCTTTGTCCTACTATGGCGGAAGAAAAACGACTCTATCGACATATAAAAGGACATATGCAATTTTTTCTCACATCCTTTCCTTTAAAAATTAGCAAAATAATGTAAATACATGTAGGGCCATGTTTATGTAAAATACTACTAAAACATGGGTTCTAATTAAGGAATACCCTGAAAATAATGTTGATTTTAAAAAAGCAAATGTGTAAATATGTAAAATTGTAAAATTCTGTTGCAGAACTTTTGGACAACATTGCCGACTAAGACGGCACTCTTGTCCAAACACTCCACAACAATTTCATAAAATTTGACAGTGATAAGCATTTTAAAATTGTGACAATTATTCAGTGTGGTCCTTAACTTATTGTTAGTAGTGTACAAAACAAAGCAATTAAAAATCAATAAACTGACGTATTTTAGTTCAACATAAATTTACCTTCCGTTTGTGTTTCATTGTCCAATGTAGTGCCATGTATGTCACCAGCAGCAGGAGTAACTGGATCTGAAAAGGATAGCATGCTATAACCAATTTGGCTGTCACGCCCTGCAAAAGAGATGGAACAACCATGACAATTAAAGGGTAATTCTAGATTAGTGTATCGACATGGGTCGCAGTGCTAATCTGGCACTACCTTTCAATTATTATGGTCGATCCATTTCCTGCAACTTATACATAGTCGTTAGGTCACACCTCCAGCATCTGAGAAATGCGGACGTGGGGTTATATAGGTTAATGCGCAAACAACCCCAATATGTGTGCACGTGGACATTTATATATATAGAACTCGGACACACGATTCACAGTTGTAATTTGGTGTGTGTGTGTGTGTGATGGTGTGTGTGTGTGTGTGTGTGTGTGTGTGTGTGTGTGTGTGTGCGTGCGTGCGTGCGTGCGTGTGTGTGTGTGTCTGTGTGTGTGTGTGTGTGGTGTGTGTGTGTGTGGAGAGTATATGTGTCTGATTGTTCGTGTACATCAATCTGTCTTTGTTTTCTTGCTTTGGGGTATTTTTTTGTGTTGTTTTTTTTTTTCGTTCATTTTTCCCCCTCTAATGGTGGTATTCAAAATAGGGTTCGTGTAGGTAAAGCTTACTTGCAAATGAAACTGTATCCAAGAATTGTATGGCGCTCGATATAAAAAATTAAAATAAGAATCCTGACGGTATCAACCCTTCAAGCTGCCGGGACACGACAAACACTATAAAGGAGCAAGAGGCATAGACCACAGTGTGCACAAGGGGATTATTGAGGGTTTCATTAGTCTCACTTCATTTAATTTCTTAGTTCCTCAGAACGATCACTAGTCTGCAACGTTTGCACAAGTCATTGGCAGTGGAGCGATGAATAAGAAAAAACACAAAACACTTTCAACGGACGTTTTCAAACAGTGTGCATGTTCTCCAGGCGAGTCCTTGTATGCATACGGCGCTTTAACCCCTTCACTGCCGAGAAAAAGTGAACACGATCCAACTGCAGGAGACATAGATCCTCATGAGCCCCCGCAACTGCGAGGGCTCATGAGGATCTATTTCTCTTGCTGAGACCACTGTGTATCCATGTTTCTTGAGCGGTTTTGGTTTTTGGTCGTTGAATGAACCCAAAATAAGATTTCAGTCAGAAACAAAACTGTTCGTACAGTGGCGGGGGAAGTATATAATTATATATATATATATATATATATATATATATATATATATATATATATATATATATATATATATATATATATATATATATATATATATATATATATATATATATATATATATATATATATATATATATATATTTTTTTTTTTTTTTTTTTTTTTTTAATGGCACTTTGGGTCTAGCGAATCGGCAGGGGACCCACATGTCGCCGTTATAGAAATGGGAAGTCTATTACAAACAAAGTATTTCATGTTGAAAGTGTGAAATCGGGACATCTAAAAATGACTGCCATAGTTCAGAGATATTATCGTGTTTGCTGTTCTGTCTATGCACGGGGCTACGTGCAATCATAGGGAAACGTTACTGTAATAGCCGACCGTGTTAAAACAGAAGTTGACCGTGTTTTGTTTATTCTCACCGGTGTTACTTGCAGTGTTGACCGAAGCAGAACTTGACTGACGCGGCGATGTTGTAAGCGGTCTCTCTGAAAGCAACAAATAATAAAATGAACTATGTTCAAATTAAGACTATTTAGAAAAGAATATTGTCCCATGCCAAGTTGATTCGTGAAGTTGTTTCTTTGTTATTCTAGAAATGTTTCTAAGAAAACGGGTCTTGTAGCCTTTTCTGCTATTACTACTTCTACTGTAGAGGCAAGGATTTTGCAAATGCGCAGCTACACTGCCAATGAATATAAAACTTACCATGCGGCGGTCGGTCACGCGTTTTGTCGAGGTGATTTCTATAGAAATGGCAACACGCGCGACTGACAGTAGAAAGGTTAAATGGTTGCTGAATGGCCGATACACATCATTTACCGCGATTAGAATTTCCTTCTACTTCTATTGCAGACACAATTTAGAACAAAGTTTACGAGGCACTGAATTATCTCCCTTAGACCGTCAACATTTTTGTTCGTCATCACTAACTGTGTGTTAATTTTTTTTGTTATAGTATTGCCTTTACGCCAGTCACGAGGTCTAAAATCAGAGACTAGCACACAAGGAAGGTTCGTCTGCTTTGACTCTTAACCCGTTCACCGCCACTCGAAGTCTGAAATCCGTGTCAATTCAACGCCAATGAGCCCAGCCGGCCCAAAAATAAAGGATACAAAGTGCTTTCAGCAAGAGGCATAGATCCTTATGAACCCCCACAATTGCGGGGGCTGATGAGGATCCATACCTCTTGCAATAGTGTGGTGGCCATTTTTTTCTTGGCAGAGAAGGGGTTAGGCCGTCCCATGAACAATGGATGCAAAGTGCGCTCAGCAAGAGGCATAGACCCTGATGAGCCCCCGCGATTGCGGGAGCTGATGAGGATCCATACCTCTTGCAGTAGTGTGGTGGCCATTTTTTTCTCGCCAGAAAAGGGGTTAAACGGTTCTCACACGCGAGATCCCATGATTCCCAAGCCAATGGCAGAGATCATTTCTCATTCATGAGCCAAGCGCGAAGGCCTCTGTCCCCCCCCCCCCCCCCTTACAGTAGGCCACACGAAGCGGCTCATTGAGGCATAAACAAATATTGAAAAGCAGAAGAAAAAAATATAACGTATTTTAGCATTTAAAAAAATATATATATCAACTGGTTGTGTTCTGAAAGTGCCCCCATTTCACGTAATGCTGTTACTTCTGCACCGTCACGGCGTAACTTGCCCACAGAATATATTATCTCCCCTGGACTGACACTTATTTGAGCGAGTTCCTTTCAGCCGACCCCTTTCAGCCGAAAGAATTCACTGAAGAGGAATTTGTGTTTTAATCCATGTAACCCTACGGCCGCATTTGGGAAATCTTTGAAGTGTCACCTAACGACTGTGTACTAGATGCATGAGATGGATCGACAATGACAATTCAACGGTAGTGCAGATCAGCTTGGCGCCATCAAGCGCCAAGCTGATCTGGCACTGCCCTTGAGTTATCATGGTCGATCCATCTCTGGTTGTAAGGCGTTGGGGGCCTAATGGATGAATAATTTTAGAGACTTTTTCAAACTTTAACGACAAATTTGAAGCGTAACAAATGTGGTAAGCAACTTTCAGTTTATAAAAATAAAGACTAACCTTTCACCTCTAGGACACAAGTCTTAGAGTCCGTTGAAGGGACCAACTGGCACTCATACTGTCCGCCAAGAGCCTTGGTAGCGTTTGGAATCTCGATCACCAAAGGGTTGGCGACACTCACGTTGTTTCTAAGATGGTAACCAGGCTTCTCTACGCATTTTGACGTGTTCCCGTGTCCGGGAAAGCACTCCACTTTAGGCACTGAAAAGAAAAAAAGTAAATTATTTGTAAATAGTCACCAATTGCTGTAGCAACAAGTCGACATGCTCTCTCACAAGAACAATGGATAAATACATGTCGTAATTCCATCGTACATACAGTCACCGGTAATGTGAATAGTGATTGTGAGTGTGTGGGGTGAGGGAGATGGGTGGAGAGTTGGGGTAATGCAAACAGTATTTGTGGTACCGTAAACAGTTTGTGTGTGTGTGTGTGTGTGTGTGTGTGTGTGTGTGTGTGTGTGTGTGTGTGTGTGTGTGTGTGTGTGTGTGTGTGTGTGTGTGTGTGTGTGTGTGTGTGTGTGTGTGTGTGTGTGTGTGTGTGTGGTACCGTAAGCGTTGTGTATGTGTGTGTGGACTGTCTCAAGAAGTCGCTTAGTTCCTGCCAAATCGACCACCGCCAGTGGTCTTCGCTTGCTGCGGACCGCGACACCTGGCATGGCGCTCCACCATTTATAAGGCAACCGTCTCCTTTGAGTACTCTCGCAGAGGTAGCCTTAAGGACAAGCATCTCAGGAGAAAAAACAGAGATGCCGCAACTCAGAACCCTGGCCAGACCTCCACCTGCAGCCACTGCGGTTGAACCTGCCTGTCCCGGATAGGCCTCCGCAACCACGAGCGTGCCTGCAGACGTCGTGGGCAACCCCTATAAAATCTTCGTTGGCGAACTCAAGCCAAGAGAGTGTGTGTGAGGTACCGTAAATAATATGTGTGGTACTGTAAACAGTGTGCGTAAACGGAATCGATGTATGTGCATGCACAAGAGGGGGTGGGTGGGTGTATTTTCCTTTTAGATGCTGTAGAAACACCCTTGCAGCCACCGGTAATGTAAACAGTTTGTGTCGGGTACAGTAAACAGTGTGTGTATGTGTTGTGTGCGTGTGTGTGTGTGTGTGTGTGTGTGTGTGTGTGTGTAAATGTGTGTGTGTGTGTAAATGTGTGTGTGAATGCGTGTGCGATACTGTATGCTGTAAACAGAGTTTGTAGTACTGTAAACAGAGTTTGTAGTACTGTAAACAGTGTGTGTGTGTGTGTGTGTGTGTGTGTGTGTGTGTGTGTGTGTGTGTGTGTGTGTGTGTGTGTTACTGTAAAAAGATGAGGTGGCGCCGTGCACAAGAGGGCTATATTTTTCTTTTCATTCCTGCAACCCTTTTGTGCATGACGCTGCCGGTACTGTAAACTGTGTGTGCGGTACTGTAAAAATGTGTGCGGTACTGTAAAAAGTGTGTGCGGTACTGTAAACTGTGTGTGCGGTACTGTAAACTGTGTGTGTCGTACTGTAAACTGTGTGTGTGTGCGGTACTGTAAACTGTGTATCCGGTACTGTAAACTGTGTATCCGGTACTGTAAACAGTGTGTGCGGTACTTTAAACTGTGTGTGTCGTACTGTAAACATTTAGTTAGTTATTTGGGTTTAACGCCGAGCAGGCAACTAAGGCCATCTCACAGCGGCGTACTGTATGTAAACAGTGTGTGCGGTACTCTAAACATTCATGTTGGCTGAATGAGCAATGGTGTTCTTTTTCTTTTAAGCCATTTAGCCACTGGACCCTGCAGTTAGTTAGTTAGTTATTTGGATTTAACGCCGAGCAGGCAGCTAAGGCCATCTCACGGCGGCTGGACCCTGCAGCAGGAGATGGACTGATCATGATAATTCAAGGGTAGTGCCAGATGAGCTTGGCACTACCCTTGAATTATCATCATCAAGCCATCTCCTTCAACTGGTCATTGGACAAGGCCTCCAAAAGTCTAAACAATCCAGACCAAAAAGGTGACTGCCAAGCGTGTGAAATGCAAAGAAGTACCCAACGGAGAAAGAAACACGCTTAGAAAAAACGGTACAACACAATTTATTAATATTTCGGGTAAATACCCTTTGTCAAAATAGACAAACAAACAGAGACATTATTTGCTACTTATCTTCATATGCAGAAGGAACGTGGCAACTGTGTCTGGAAATGGGGTTGTGTGGTTAAGAGGGTTAAATAATAAATCGTACAATACAAACCACTCACTGGAACAATCCGAAACACTAGAAACCAAGTTACCATGAGTAGATGCGAGCCGCCTCACACTGCAGTACTGTCAATCCAAAATAGGAATGATTACTACAGAATTGCTTTTGGAAAAGCAACTAGTCTAGTATTTATGATCTTAGACTATAATTTCGCAAGTGGTCTCATATTTACGCAAACACTGACCCAGGGAAAAAAAATAGTTACCTGCTTTACCGTCAGCATTGTACCAGTCAACTGAAATGGTGGTGTCTGAAGGACTAAGCGCCTTGCCAAAGTCGCAGATGAGTATGGCTGTATCACCTTCATAGACAGGTGGCGCAGTGCAGCGTGTTTGCAGACCTGCACATCATCATCAACATCAACATTATTGTTATCATTGCACGTGTTCTTGTTGTTGCTGTTATTTTTCTTCGGTGATGCCGCTTCTATAACTTACAGTGGCAATTTCACGGCATACATCTTTCAGATCGACATAAAATGGATGACTTTTACTTCTTTCACCTTTTGTTTATTTTTTTTTAAGGGAGTATGTATGAGTGCCGTGCAAATGTGAGTGTGTGCGTGCGAGCGTACCTACGTGTCGAGACCATTAAACAGGGAATAACCGAAAGAAGAAAGAAGCACTCTTCGAAACAAAACAGATACAACACAATGTATTAACCCATTCAGCACGGACGCACTACAGCAGAAGATCGGTCGACTATGATAATGCAAGGGTAGTGCCAGGTTAGCTTGGCACCTGTCGGCGCCAAGCCAATCTGGCACTGCCCTTGAATTATCATGGTCGATCCATCTCCTGCAACAGGTGCATAGTCATTAGATGACGCCTCCGAAATTTGGGAAATACGTGGGTCGGGCTGAATGAGTTAATATTTCGTAAATCCACTTTTTCAAACAAATATGAATTCATTTCACTACCGATTGTATCGTTGCTTGTAGAACTGACAACAAATACAATCTTAGCGTGCTCTAAGATTACTAGACAATTCTTTAATTCATTTTTTAGGGCATTTAAAACCAGTCATGACAATAATATGAAAGACGAACCACAAACCAGATAGGTGAGGCTAGCGCTGGTAGAACAGTACACATACTAAGGGGAATTACTCAGCGCTGGACATACAAAGAGTTAGATCCCCTGCCCCCACCTATCAGGCAACCAATCGCCAGCCCAGTACGTATAATATGAAAGACGATTATTCCCAGTGTACATACTTGTTGTCAGCGCCAGACAGCAGCCAAGCAGCACTACCACACCCAACCGCAACCACTTGCACTGTCAGACATGAAAACGCTGTGATGAATGACTGATTTTAAGACCGACTTGCCGAGATACAATTCCATCATTAACCCATTTAGCCGCGACGCACTACAACAGGAAATGGTTCGACCATGCTACTTCAAGGGTAGAGTCAGATTAGCTTGGTCCGGCGCCAAGCTAATCTGGCACTACCGTTGATTATCATGGTCGATCCATCTCAATGTAACTGTATATGGTTGTTAAGTAACACCTCTCACATTTAGATAGTTAAATAGGTTAAGAAGCATTAACTCATTCGAGACGTGCCGCCTCCAGGTGCGCGGCATTAGCCGCGAATCCGGAGTCGGCACGTCTCGAATGAGTTAAGAAAAATCACCCGTTGTTGGCTGCATGGCCTGAGTTTTCGACCCCACCGCACAGTTTTCAGCAAGTGGTAATGTCGTTACGACAGTACCTCCTATGGAAAACTATGGGATGGGGTCGAAAAATAACGACAGTCTACAGCATAAAACCACCTCCTAAGTAAGACTCCGCCGGGAGGGATGGGGACCCTCGACACGATCTACAACAACCGGTTCGCTTCGAGGTTTTACCACAGTGGCAGAATGACAGCGTACGACATGACGGCACAACTTTAAGAAGACTATGGGATGGAATTGAAACGTGAGAAGGTCCTATTCTGCGAGGCATCTAGTATGCAATGGCGGAATCAAGAAATAATACTTTTGTTCTTATTGCAATAACAAGATGGTGTGAACCAAAAGGTGAAACACACAAAGTCCCTTCTACCTTTTGTCTTTGACTTTATTCTGATGTTAAAATATATCGTATTGAAAAAAGCCTAGCAGATGCGTCATAGTGAATTGTATAAGGGGCGCGCGCAGTGCATACGCGTCATTGGTTTATCAAACGTCATTTGTCGTGTCGTATTTCTTTTTGTTTTACGTAATTTAATTTTGACGTAATATGAGTTTTGCTTTTGCTTCAAGACTTGCAAAAATGGTGATACAAATACAATTTCAGTCTTGCTACAATTTGTGCTAAATCAGGATGACTTTACCTAGCTACATGCTATACTAAGTACACCTGCATGCTCTTCTTAAAGCGCGTCGAATTGTGTGTGTGCGTGTGCGTGTGCGTGCGTGCATGCGCGTGCTCCAAACACCCTCATGAGGCATAGATGTTCATGCGCTCTCCGGGCGCATGAGGATCTATGCCTCTTGGAGATGAGCGCATGTCTGTGTGTGTGTGTGAGAGAGAGAGAGAGAGAGAGAGAGAGAGAGAGAGAGAGAGAGAGAGAGAGAGAGAGAGAGAGAGAGAGAGAGAGAGAGAGAGAGAGAGTTCGGCGCGCTAGAGAGCATTACGTCATATTTCGAGTATTATGTCAATGTCTGCGTGGTGACGGAGTTGCCTCTTTTACGTCACCGCCAGTCTGAATTTCTCTAGAAGTCAAGGGAAATTACTGTTTAATTCTTTTCTGAAAAGAATTTTTACTAAAGAAATTGAAAGGGTACAAAGCTGGCTAACGGACTCATTCAATGTCTTTTTCCAAACTAGCTATA
Organism: Semisulcospira habei; assembly: GCA_036245525.1. NCBI lineage: Eukaryota > Metazoa > Mollusca > Gastropoda > Semisulcospiridae > Semisulcospira > Semisulcospira habei. Next base: position 7,610,440 of record BTPG01000003.1, read on the forward strand.
TCCAAAATTTCAAGAAAATATAACAAAAATTACGGACTCTAATCTGGGTCAACCGACCTCCTATAACGGTAGTTTATCTCGTAAATGAGACATTCAATTACAATATGCTCGGAGGCTCACCTAGCGACCCATTTACGAAAGTATTTTGCAAAGTTTCAAGCTTGTGTGTACAGAAATATCGGAGATTCTCTTGTTTACATACATACGCACATACACACACACATACACACACACACACACACACACACACACACACACACACACACACGCACACACACAAATACATACATACGTATACATACATACATACGCACATACGGCGTTTCGGGCCAAATGTATGTTCAGCAGCGAGGTTAGCGTAACTAGACATGACGTAATTTTTATCTTATTACTTCAATTGTGAGAGGTTTAGGCCTGCCCGCCTGTGACATCATGGACATGCTATTAAACTCGCCTCACCTCAACCTGTCCTAAAAATCCCTTCTATAAATAAAAGGGACTTAAGAAGAAATAGTGTCGCCTCAAGCACCAGACGGCGCAGAGAGGACTGAATGAAATGAATGAAGAAGAAATAGTATACAGGAACATGTTTACCATCAACATCCTTGGACACGGGCATGCTTTTATTTCTTGTTCGTAAACTGAATGCCTCTAATAAAATACGTTCTGTTTATAATAAATACTATTATACGAGCGTTCATGCTACGGTCGCTTTAGCTCCCTTTGTCAACCCGGAGTCAGAAATCCCCGATGGCACTAATGTACTTGGTGGCTTTTGCAAGTAGAGCGGACGAAAGAGAAAACTCTTTTCTCGTTGGGATCAGTGCCCTGGAGATAAAGTGTCGGCAGTTAGGCTCTAGTGGTAATTTTGCGCAGATTTATCCTTGCATATATCATTGTGGTTGATTTTGTTGTTCCTATTAAAAAAAAACAGGAACAACTTTGAAATGGGAGCGCGTTTCGGAGCATGCACATGAGGTTTTGGGCGTGCGAGGCTGACATTCTGGGAGAGAAGTTACAAGATGAAAATGACGTTACGTCTAGCTACGCAAACCTTGCTGGAGAACGTACTTCAGGCGCGATGCGCCTTGTGTGTGTGTGTGTGTGTGTGTGTGTGTGTGTGTGTGTGTGTGTGTGTGTGTGTGTGTGTGTGTGTGTGTGTGTGGTGTGTGTGTGTGTGTGTGTGTGTGTGTGTGTGTGTGTGTGTGTGTGTGTGTGTGTGTGTGTGTGTGTGCGTGCGTGCGTGTGTTTCAGCGACTAGAGCCAGCATATGACGACGGAAAAGCTTGACATTTTCTGATATTGTCCCTAAAATAAAAATCTTTAGGCAGTTTATTTATTCATTTTTTTATTATTAATTTGCGCATTGCCGAGAAAATGGCCGCTTCACAAAAACTGGTTGATCCACACTGGAGTCCGAAATTTGTCTTATTTGTACTAGATACTTTGCCTATAGCTAGATTTAAAAAAAAAGATATTCAATGGGTTTGTTAACCACCATTGTACCTTTTCAACGTTTTGAGTGATAATTAAATACTTTGGGGAAAAAATTGTTTCACGTTTTTGGGATTAATTTCACGAATTATTTGGAATTAATCATAAAACAATTGAATCCTTCTTTTACGAAAAAAAAAAAAAAAAAAAAAAAAAAAAAAAAAACACACAACAATCTGCTTATTAATATTCGCAACAATCTCCTTATTATTGATTTCTCCTAAACGGTGTTTACATAAGCCTACAGTTTGTCTCGGATGTCGGGTATGATTAGGTCAAATTGTGTCCTGTGTGAAAATCAGACAAATTTCGGTACCACTTTTCGGCGTTATTTTTAAAACAGCTAACACAACTTTGATTTTTTTCTTTTACGAAACAAACTATCTTCTCATTAATACCCGCATGATTTTTCAAAAACAGTTTTTACATCAGCCTCCTGTTTGTCCCGTCCCCGGGGTAGGATTAGGTCAAATTGTGACCTGTAAGCCCTAGGTGTGAAAAGTTTTATCCTCTAATGCGTAAAATAGTACTGCGATGAATGACATATAACATCAAGTCGTCAGTATGAACACGGCCTTGGGACTAACGATGCCATGATGTGAAGCTTGAAGTGACGTCATTTCGCTGCTCGTGCTATTCTTCTTCTTCATAGTAGCTATCGCTACGCCAGCCCACAGGAACAGAGCTTACGAAGGACGGGAAGAGCGGTGTGTCCGTCTTTATTTCAGTGTGTCAGTGTGTGTGGATCAGAGGATGGGTTAGGGCAGAAGGAGATGGATCAGAAGGATAAGCTTGAAATAGGAACAACTTTGGCTGGGGCCCGATCTTGTTTGATTTTTTTTTTGTTTGTTTTTAATTATTATTATTATTTATTTTTTTGTTTTGCTGACCGGCTGACGGACTGGTTTACTAACTGACTGACTGGTCGATTGACTGATTGCCTGAATGATCGCGAATTAGATGGATTGGTTAAATACTGACGAGCAAAAGAAAATCATATTTGGAATCAGCGGAAACATTAAAGTGTTTCCGATAATTCCAGGCATGCCACATTTCATGTGTTCGTCTGTACAGTAAACTTTCCCTGACACCTGGAGAGGGCTCGGTTGATTACAGTAAACTTTCCGTGACAGCTAGAGAAGGCTGGGTTAATTACAGTAAACTTTCTGTGACATATGGAGAGGGCTGGGTTGATTATAGTAAACTGTCGGTGACAGCTGGAGAGGGATGGGTTGATTACAGTAAACTTTCCATGACATGTGGAAAGGGCTGGGTTGATTACAGTAAACATTCCGTGACACCTGTAAAGGTCTGGGTTGATTACAGTAAACTTTCCGTGACACATGGGGAGGGCTGGGTTGATTACAGTAAACTTTCTGTGACACATGGAGAGGGCAGGGTTGATTACAGTAAACTTTCCGTGAGAGAGCTGGTTTAATTACAGTAAACTTTCGGTGACACCTGGAGAGGGCTGGGTTGATTACAGTAAACTTTCTGTGACAGCTGGAGAGGGCTGGGTTGATTATAGGAAACTTTCTGTTACACCAGGAGAGGGCTGGGACACGTACACTGCATCATTGACCACTCGACTCGAGTTGTGCGTCGACGTCTCTCAAACGTGGGACACTCTGTCTGTCTATCTCTCTCTCCGTTGCATTTTTATCTATTTTTTTCATTTTTATTTTTTACTTCATTTGTAAGTTGTTTTTGTTGTTGTAATGTATCATATATTGATAGTAGATGTAACAAGGACATGATCGAAAATCATTCTGTACCTAAATCATTCATCCTTGGAATATACATGTGTCGTTATCCTTGCCTCCCACTCTCTCTGCGTATGTCTGTCTGTCTCTCTCGTAAGAATGCTTTAGTGGCCCAAATCTTTTACTCTGCAAAAAGCAAAAGCGTTCGTTTGTTTGCTCGTTAGTTCTTTATAACTGTGATCTTTTCGTAGAACTATGATATTTCTTATAATTAGTTGTAGAGGACATATAGCTTCAAGTCATTGCGTCATTACAATCACAGAGTTCGCAGACTTCCTCTGAACAAACAACGAAATGACATACACTTACCTCAGGACGGAGATTCGATTCCATCCTCATTTTAAAGTGCACTGAATCAAAGAAAATACTTTTTTTCAAAGCAGATCGCACGCAACTCTCTCAGGCTTCTCCTTACCGTGCACACGCGGCTCAGAGTCAAATGACCCTTGCATCTGTAGCTGGTGACAAGGTATGCTTTTTACTAAGACTGAGACTGTCGTATACTGGGTTCAGGGTACGACTCGCTGAGAGTTGCACAAACCATTGTTAACAGGGAATCCCATGTGCGGGTTCTCGGAACGTTGACTAAAAATATACAACTGATGTTCTGATCTGAGCTAGAATCAAACATTAGAGAACGGTGATATCAGCAGTATAAAAAAAAATTATAAAAAAAAAAAACCAACCTTGTTATAACACGTGACATGGAGAGAAATAAAGAGCGTACGTCCGAAGACCTCGACACAGACCTGCTGCATTATGCCCATTTCAGGAAAATGCTCTCACTACTAATCATATCTTTCTCATCATGAACTCCAGGACAAACCTGTTCAACACAGAGCATTAACCCCTTCCCTGCCACTGTACGTACATTATTGTTTCTGAAATCTTGGTTCATTCAACGACCAAAAGACAGCACCGCCCAAAATACAAGGATACAAATTGGTCTCAGCAAAAGGCGTAGATATCCTTATGAGCCCCCGGAGTCTTAGGCTTATGAGGATCAATGCCTCTTGCAGTTGGATCGTGTTTGGTTTTTTTCTCGGCAAGGAAAGGTTTAACTTCGCTGAGCCAGTCTGCACTCTGTGTTCTTTTATTTCTTCGTTTGTTGGTTGGTTGGTTTGTTAGCTGGTTGGTTGTTGAGGTGGGTAGTTGGTTGGTTGATTGTTTTGTACGTTGGTTGCGTGGTTCTTGCCTATCATATCTGACATCTCACACCACACTCCATGACACCCACCAGCACCAGCACCAACATAAGTCTGATTCAGAATGAGAGCCTGCTGCCACAGTTTCCACTCCGAGGCAAAAACAGCATTAACAATCCTGCGCATGCAAATGTTCACCCTTTCAATGCCGAGATAAAATAAACACGGTCCAGCTACAACAGACATAGATCCTCATGAGCCCTCCACATGTGCGTGAGCGCATGAGGATCTATGCCACGTGCTGAGACCAATTTGTATCCATGTCCCATGGACGGCTAATAAAGCTCATTGGAACTCCCCCCACCCGGGTCTGTCCTGGGGGACTTGGATGGGGTTAACTACGTTTTAGTTCCCATCGTCACCCAGTTCAGTCCCACAGGGTGGGTTTTCCCCTCAATTCTGGGGCATGTGTTTCTGTCTACCCTTTGTCCATTCACCTGTATTTTCCATTTTAAACTCTCCCAACTGTCTGCGCTGCCTGTAGCTCTTGATATTGGATGTGTGTTGCTAAATGGTCTTAGCTTTATTTAGCGTATTAGACCGGCTGGCGACGTACATTCAATATTCTGTTTAATTTTTTTTTTTCTCAAGCAGTGCAGGCACGTCCAGAGAAAGTCTTGTTGCTGTCTGGACGTTAAGCAATGTACAATCATCTCTGGAACTCGATTAACCCTCTTAATCCCACGGCCGCATTTCCAAACTTTTGGAGCCGTTGCCTAACGACCATGTACCAGTTGAAGAAGATGGATTAATCATGATAATTCAAGGGTAGTACCAGATGAGCTTGGCGCCTTCAGGCGCCAAGCTCATCTGGTACTACCCTTGAATTATCATGATCAATCCATCTCCTCCTACATGGTTCTGGGGCTAAATGGGTTAAGCAAGATTCTATAAACAAACTATGCGCACAGTGGCAGTTAAGAGGTTAAACCGAATGCGCTTCAAACTTTACTTGTGACGCGTGCAACACGGAGTCAATAAGTTCAGTCCCGGGAGCAGTCAGTTAAGTTTTAGGGTTTAGCGCCGAGCAGTCGACTAAGGTCATCTCACGGCGCTAGTGACGGGAGCGATGATGCCTTGCAAAGTGATAGGAATAGAACCACTTACACACAAAAGGCGACTCGAGCAAGCATCGGGCCAGAGACTTCTTTTCATTTTAAATGTCAGCCAGGTAGACAGCCGAGAAGGGATCAACGGCGCATCTATTTCTGATAAAGGCTAAAAAGCCCAGATTATATTTAGGCTACCCAGCTCGGGATTTCCAGATTTAATATATTCTTCTGTCACAGCATTTGACTTGTCCACCAAAAGAGTGCTTCTTTAGTGGAGGGGGTTTCAATGTGTGTCACACACACACACACACACACACACACACACACACACACACACACACACACACACACACACACACCACACCACACACACACACACACACACACACACACACACACACACACACACACACACACACACACACACACACACACCATTCACTCATGACTCACTCATGACTGCATGAAGTGGCCTTGCGACGCGACGTCCACAGTTCGGTTACGCTTAATCCCTTGACTGCCGAAATAGTGAACGCGATCTAACTGAGACATAGATCCTCATGAGCCCCCGCGACTGCGGGGACTCATGAGAATCTATGCCTCTTGTTGAAACCAATTTTCATCCTTGTTTGTTAAACGGTTGCGGCTTTTGGTCATAGAATGAAGAAACATGTCACTAACGGAAATGTATGTACAATAAACGGAAGAGGTTAATTGCTGGATTTCTCCATAATTTTATATTTAAAACTTGGCCGTGAGAGCTAGTATAATTAAACAACACCGCAATATTTTATCTAGCTCGACAGGGACATTAAGTACTCTTATACCAGAAAAATAAGAGACCATCAGCCATATTGAGATTTTTGTTAGTTTTCATTTAATATATATATATATATATATATATATATATATATATATATATATATATATATATATATATATATATATATATAATATATATATATATATATATATATATATATATATATATATATATATATATATATATATATATATATATATATATATATATATATATATTATTTCCCCATAACCACACACACACACACAAACGCGGATATCTGTAAACATCAGTTACAACTGCGGACAGATGCATAAACAGCTAGAACTATAGAAAAGACGACGGAAAATGTATTCCTTTGTACATTAATTTAAAACCCGAATATATATATATATATATATATATATATATATATATATATATTCGGGTTTTAAATTAATGTACAAAGGAATACATATATATATATATACAAACCCGAATATATGTTTAAGTTCCAAAACGTGAGACTTGTTCTCTTGTGACAAAATAGCAAATCAGAAAATAGATCGATCCTGAAAGTTCAAGGGTTGTGCCAGAATACCTTGGCGCCTAGAGGCGCCAATGTATTCTGGCACAACCCTTGAATTATCATGGTGGATGCGGAGTCACGCTAGTCTTTGTACCGCCAACAGGCTGAATGTTTATAAGAATGTGCGTGTTTGCCTAAGGCAAAAAGAAGGCGTGATGTCAGTGTTTTGGAGAGGGAGGTCTGCTGGTCAACATAGTTAGTACAAGTAAGCTTTGGATACAGTAACGTGAAGTCGACTGTTCATGCTTTTCGATGCTTTTTATCTGTGCTAAGCGGACGTGATTCAAGTCGATCCACACACAAACGAAACAGACGGACCGATGCTTGAAGTTTGCGCGCGCGCATGCTCCATCCGGCTTGATTGAATGCACATATTCCTGTTTCCTTTTCTTGTGTTGTTTGTTTGTGTTTTTTTTTTTAAATAATTTTCTTGTTTTGTTTTTTGTTTGGTTTTTGGGAGGGGAGTGGGTGGTGGGGGAAGCCCTGAAAAGCCCCTTTCCCGGAACAATCCGCACCTGGGGAGGAGTTGCCTCATTGAGGTCCACAGTTTGAGATACAGAATTAACAGTAAGAGTACCACTGCGACGACGCATGCAACAGTGATGGCGGAGATCCAGTCAAACGGTCATTGTAGTCCTTACTATAAAAGAGCGCAAACTACTGTCGCACTGATCGTGGAATAAGTCCTGCTGTTTACGTGAATCAAGTGACGTATAAAGGTAAAAAAGGTAGTGAGCTTCATACACTGGTGATCACATGCAACGTGTAATACTCTTCCTGCCATTGTACGTTCACTGTACGTACATGTTTATTTCTGAAAGCTTGGTTTTTTAACGACCAGAAGACAACTCTGTCCAAGAAACATGGACACAAATTGGTCTCGGCAAGAGGCATAGATCCTTATGAGCCCCAACAGTCGCTATGTTCATGAGTATCTTTTCTTATTTCGGTCCAGTCACCTGCCCATGTCAGACATGCTCCAACTCTGTCCGCTTTCAAATCACTGCTCAAGGCCTATCTGTTTTCGTATAGTTAGATGCATTTTCAGTGCGTTAGAAATCTTTGGCAGTAACTGTTCTTGTAACGGTGTGTGGAATGTGTGAGTGTGAGCTTTTGATACGACGGAGTCACTTTAGTTTTTGTAACATTTATAGTAGTGTTTTATTTTTTGTACATTTTGTTCTGTGATCTGTGATCTTGTAAATCGCTTAGAGCACCATTTACTTAGAGGCTAAGCGATATATAAATGTACATTATTATTATTATTATTATTATTATTATTATTATTATTATTATTATTATTATTATTATTATTATTATGTCTTTTGCAGCTGGATCAGCACCACCATCACACATGTAGGTTTTCATGTGAACACGAACACGCTCAGTCATGAGGAAACGATTAAAATGTCCTAAACACCAGCCTAACTCCACTTTATGATCACATGACTCTAACACACACACAGCACACACACAAACACACACACACACACACACACACACACACACACACACACACACACACACACACACACACACACACACACGAATATACACGCGCGCGCATTAATTATTCCCGTGTTGATCTCTAATAATATAAAAGAGCAGGCAATAGAAAAAGTAATCACAACCAAACACTGACAGAAGAATATTGCCCTAAAGTTCAAAATGAAATATTTAACTCATTCAGCCCGACGGCCGTATTTCCCAAATTTTAGAGGCGTCATCTAGTGACTATCGACCAGTTGCACGAGATGGGTGGACCATGATAATTCAAGGGCAGTGCCAGATTAGCTTGGCGCCGAAAGGCGCCAAGCTGATCTGGCACTACCCTTGAATTATCATGGTCGACCCATCTCCTGCTGTAGTGCGTCAGGGCTGAATGGGTTAAGTTAACATGTCCATCTGAACCCCTTTACTGCCGACAAGAAATGAACGCGATCGAACTGCAAGAGACAAATATTCTCATGGGCCTCCGCGACGGCTTGGGCTCATGAGGATCTATAACTCTTGCTCAGACCAATTTGTAATCCATTTTTTTCTTTGAAAACTCGGGGATTTTTGGTGTTGAACGAATGAAGATTACAGAAATACAATGTACGTCACCTGAACGAAACAAGAAAGGGATTAAAACAAAACCTGCTCTAGATAAAATACGGCCACTAGTTGGCAATTTCTTCCTCATGAGTGTTCGTTACCCTTTTGCAGGAGATGGATTGACCATGATAATTCAAGGGTAGTGCCGGATTAGCTTGGCGCCTTCAGGTGCCCAGCTAATCTGGCACTACCCTTGAATTATCATGGTCAATCCATCTCCTGCTGTGGGGACTCGGGGCTAGAGGGGCTAACATGTCTATGTAAAGTGCTAGCTTAACTTATAACGCTGGAATGTGGTAATAATTATGTCTATGTAAAGTGCTAGCTTAACTAAAGTGCTAGCTTAACTTATAACGATGGAATGTGGTAATATGTCTATGTACAGTGCTAGCTTAACTTATAACGCTGGAATGTGGTAATATGTCTATGTACAGTGCTAGCTTAACTTATAACGCTAGAATGTGGTAATATGTCTATGTACAGTGCTAGCTTAACATATAACGCTGGAATGTGGTAGTATGTCTATGTAAAGTGCTATCTTAACTTATAACGCTGGAATGTGGTAATATGTCTATGTAAAGTGCTAGCTTAACTTATAACGCTGAAATGTGGTAATAAGTCTATGTTAAGTGCTAGCTTAACTTATAACGCTGAAATGTGGTAATATGTCTATGTTAAGTGCTAGCTTAACTTATAACGCTGGAATGTGGCAATATGTCTATGTAAAGTGCTAGCTTAACTTATAACGCTGGAATGTGGTAATATGGGGGAGTGAGGCAAGCCACAGCGCAGTCTGGTGAACATCAAACATAGCAGTCTTCCGACATATACATTTTTTTCCACCACTAAATAATATTTTTTTCTTCCAAGAGAGTGTTGTTCCCCCCTCCCCCCCCTCCCCAACCCCCACCCTCCCCAACCCCTTCCCCTCTCCTCTTCGGATACCTACTCCGCTGGCGTATCAAGTGACAGGCCACCTCAATTTGGACAAAATGCCGCAGTCGTTATGATCAAAGTAAAAGGTTCTGATGTCATTTTCACAGCTCCCACGAGCAGGCATCCAAATTCAGTGATTACTAATTCCGGGAAAAAACAATTGTCAGTGCATAATGCCTCGAGGGGCCCTGGCTTTCCCTCTGCTACTGCACGGACGTGCGCGAGCCAACGGCGGCCGACGTCGGCCCGATGGCCTTTTGGGTAAGTGTTGACTCGGAGGGGGTGTATGTGTTGATAAAAAGCGTGTATTGAAGTGATTACACACGCAGTGGCCTGCAAAGACGTCAGTCAATGCACGCTGGTGTAAAATAACTATTCTTTTCTCCCGCCGGTAAGCCCCTGGGTTAACAAGTTGAATGCACACAAGGACGTTGAATCGGTAGGCTACCGTGCGTGTGACGGCTCACTTTGCATGACTGTCTTGCATTACAGGAACGCATTTACCTCCACGGCAGCATTTTTATCAGAAGTGTGCTGGCGTCCTCAAACGTCATTTAACCCATATCCTACTGAGGCTAAAAGCTTCAAATTTGTACACTGTCATATGCAAGCTACATCATAGTACTTACAGAGAAGGATATAGACCAATGGCTTTAGTTCAAGGGTAGTGCCAGAATAGCTTGGCGCCTAGAGGCGCCAAGCTATTCTGGCACTACCCTTGAACTATTTTAGTCAAACTTATTTCGCATACTGGTGTATTTTCCGAATGATAAGGGTTAGTACCAATTGCAGGAGATAGTATGAAATGATATGACATATGCCAAGGGTAGTGTCAAATTAGCTAGACGCTTGCTGGTGCAAAGCTAATCTGGCACTACCCTTAAATTATCATGGTGGCGACTTTAGTGATTTCGAAAAAGGAGGGATAGGGGGGGGGGGGGATGGGGGGGCAAACATACGCTACGATTATTTAATACTGATATGCGTGTTCATGATTCCGTAAAATATTGTATTTTTCAGTTGCACTACAAAGTAGGTCACAATGAAATTAGAATTTGTCCGAACTCACTGTTCCAATCCGACATCATCGCTATCACCATTATGATGTGCATCGCCAATCTTTAGTTTCCTTTATTTGTTAGCTTCCTTTAGTCTGATAGGTTGTTAGTTTGCGTTTGTTCGTGACTGTCAGCATTAACGTGAGTTTAAAACTCCCAAATCTGGACCTGACGATAACAACGACAAGACCATATGATAGTGTAACCGATTGACTGCCGAGACATGATCAACACAATCCACAGACAACCTCATGATCCCGCCCACTGTGCTGGGGCTCCCGAGGATCTGGTCCTACGCTTAGTTCACTGTGTATCCGAGTTCCTGGCACGGCTGGGGGTCTTTAGCTTGGAATGAACACAGTTTCCAGAAACACGATCGGCAGCAACTGGCAGTGAAATCATTTACCCATTCGAGACGTGCCGCCTCCGGATACGCGGCTTATGCCGCGTATCCGGAGGCGGCACATCTCGAATCAGTTAAGTTTGGTCTTTCAGAAAACGTACAGACCATGACAGTTAAAGACCGGCATCAGAACACTTTGACGCATGGAAGCGCTAAGTTTTTTTTTTTTAGAATCGCAATGCACTATCACGGTCGATCGACCTCAGGTGAAGTTGTTTAAACCCGTTCAGCCGCGAAAATCTTAACTCCACCCAACCAAATACACGAGGTATAGATCCTTATGAGCACCCGCAGTTGCGGGGGGTGGGGGGTGGGGGGGGGGGCACGCTGATCTGTGCCTCCTGCTGGCAACACATTGAATCTATGTTCCCGGGACAGCTAAGGTTCTTGTGTTGAATTAACGCATTCTACCCCAGACGCGCCACAACAAGATAAGGATCGACCATGATAGTTCAAGGGTGATGCCAGAATAGCTTGGCGCCTACGGGTGCCAAGCTATTCTGTCATCACCCTTGAACTATCATGGTCGATCTGTGTCCTGCGCTGCAATGCAGTCTTCAGAGAACAACGGCAAAATTTTGCTGATTTCGGTGATGGGGTACAATGAGTTAACTAAGACTGCAGAAACAGGCTGTGTCCGCTGGCACTGAACGGGTTAAAAACCCCTTGGTCCTCTCTCACTACATCTAATTGGCCAACACAGACGATCCGAAGATCTACCGCGATCTGAGGTAAAAATAAACAAAGAGAAATAAAATAAAATGCGTTCAAGCGGCAACTGGTCTATTCAAGCTTACCAAAAAGTCCCCGCAATAGTTTTTTTTTTAAATCTATAACGTGTGCAGAAGATAACTAGTTAACGAACGTGATCGAATAGCGATGAACTATATCAAATATAGTTGCAACCGCCTGAGCTCCCGAAATCACTTTTCTCGCACTGTGAGTTAAAGCGAAGTAGTCACGTTGCGTATAATAAACACTACAATTATATCTCGTTTGAACAGTGGATAAAACTATAGCAGTCACCTCACTAATCGCTGTCCAGTAGTTACTCATAAAAATGATGACACTTGGTTGCAGTTATATATAGTTCAATAGGAGAATTGCGGGGTCTCATGAGGATTTTCGCCTCTAGCTGAGTTGGTTCCAACTGCAGTTGGGTAGTGTTTAGTTTCCTGGGAAGTGAAGGGGTTAGGTTAACAGGCTAAGACGTTCCCAACCCAGTCCATGCAAACGACAACAGAGGACTACGATACAATGCTCAGACCGAAAAAAAAAAAACAGAATTAAAAAAAAATCAGTATCGCATTTAATGGGTACTACGAATGCGATTTAAAAAAAAAAAAAAATATCATTCGAAATACACCAGTGTGTGCATAAATTTGACTAAAATAGCTCAAGGGTAGTGCCAAAATAGCGTGGTGCCTCTAGGCGCCAAGCTATTCTGGCACCACCCTTCAACTAAAGCCATTGGTCTATTGCCTTATCTGTAAGTACTGTAATGTAGCTTGCATATGGCAGTGTACAAATTTGAAGCTCTTAGCCGCAGTATGATATGGGGTCATAATAGGCTTAAGTAACGTACACTACAGACGAAAGGTGGTCATTGTCTGTTTGCAACGCTAGGACCGTCAATACTGCCCTGGCTAAAAACAAAGAGACAAAAAAGGCAAAATGCACCAACTAGTTTTGTGAAAAGCGGTGTTCCAATTTCAATACAATGCAAGCCTCGGCTTTTTGTCTGTTGTCTTCAAATGGATTGTCTGACAATCGAGGAGTTGACTTTGAGGAAAACTGACGGAACTCTCCTGCGTACAAATGAGCAGAAAAGCAGAAAATCTTTTATTTTACGACACTCAGACGTCGTTATTTAGTCAGTCCTTCTGTCTAGCATTATAGTAAAACCTACTGACAACATTTATAAAGGAGATCACGGGATCTTTACAGGTTGAAGCAGGTCGCTGAAAGCGTCGCCAAATATTTGGTGGTATATTTACACACATTTGAGACATGTAGCATCCGAATATGCAGCTTATAGCGCACAGCGTATAGCTCATAGCAGGATGCGACACGTCTCGAATGAGTTAAGTCCAATGACGCACTACAAATCAGAAGGCCACAGAATAGTGCAGATATCTTAGATGCATGCAGCCGTACCTTTAGCTCAAATACGAACTCAACGTGCACATGGCGTTATCTTGTCATGACGTCATGTACTAACCTGCTGGCTATATAAAGCAAAATCAGTCAGCATTTAACACAGCACTCGTGCGTCAAACGACAGTCCAGTCCATGCAAACGACAACAGAGGACTACGGTACAACGCTCAGACCGCCAAAAAACAACAGTATCGCATTTTGTGGGCACTACGAATACGACGTTGTCAACAGTACAAGTTGGCTCCAGTAAGCTGACGGGGGCAGAGTCTCTTTTCGCACTTTTTTTCTAAATTGCAATGGCGGCAAGGTAATCGTGTTCGATTTTACAATCCCTGCTGTTTCCCTTTCGGTAATGATAACGATGAGGCGGTGAATGGCTTTCATTTCTGTTATATTAACTCATTCAGCTCGACACACGTATTTGTCAAATTTTTGAAGCGTCATCTAAAGACTATCCACCTGTTGCAGAAGATGGATCGACCATGATAATTCAAGGGTAGTGCCCGATTAGCTTGGCGCCGACAGGCAATTCAAGGGTAGTGCCCGATTAGCTTGGCGCCGACAGGCGCCAAGCTAATCGGGCACTACCCTTGAATTATCATGGTCGATTCATCTCGTGCTGTAGTGCGTCAGGGCTGAATGGGTTAAAGTACACCGACAGGCGCCAAGCTAATCTGGCACTACCCTTGAATTATCATTTTTTAAAAAATGAGGCAAGCGTTGCTCAAATGGACTACACTACACACAAATGGCACAAACAAAACGGAACATTAAAAAGCACATTTCATGAAGCGCTTAATTTAAGCTTACCGTGTTAACTTCAAACCTTCTGAATAAAAGTAAACACCAACATGTTTTCTTCGTTGTCAAAACACCTACAAAAATCCCTTTTAATGTTTCAGGAACATAAAACAAGGTCGACCGAAAAAGACGACACAAGCAGGCCTATTGAGAAAACTGAGAGCGCTAACAAAGACAGGAAAAGGGAGGCGCCCATACGTTGGAGTCACCAACAACCCTGCAAGAAGACTGAAAGAACACAAGAAAAAGGGAGTCCGAAAAATGCTGTACGCGCCAGCTCCCAAAAGAGCAAGATCTAACGAACAAAAACATCTGAATATTTGCAAGAAAGCAGGTCGCTGCAAAAACAAGCTTTTCAAGAGCGGTTACACTAAACGAGGGAAAAGGGGAAACAACTATGTTGGTTTTTAGAAGTTTGCGAAAAGACAGTGAAACTGAGAAGTCATAGGGGATTAGAGTGCTTCTGCGTCTTGTGTACATTTATGTCACGGTTATCGCATTAAACCGAAACAGCAGAGCAGAAGCGTGTGGACCAGTGGTTCATTATTTACAAAATCATGTATACGTATTTTATGTGGCACTGCAGATTCATTACAAAGCACTTAACCATTTGTGTGTCGGTAGCGGTCTTTGTCGCGATGTTTCCGGCAAGAATCATCGCGACTAAACTCGGTACGGACATCCAAAGGGTTAAAACTACTGCCGACTTCATATGTATACTCTCATTTTCTCTCCCACTCTCTCTCTCTCTCTCTCTCTCTCTCTCTCTCTCTCTCTCTCTCTCTCTCTCTCTCTCTCTCTCTCTCTCTCTCTCTCTCTCTCACTACACTACACTCACACACACACACACACACACACACACACACACACACACACACACACACACACACACACACACACACACACACACACACACACACAATGTACCAAATCAACTTTGTAAATCATCGTGAACCACATCAAAATTTGCTTGGGAGAATGTTTTGTTACACTCCATTCAGAGAAAATGGTTACTGCTGATGAAATTAAACGCATTCAACCCCGATACACCACAACAAGACATGGATCTAGCATCATACTTCACGGGTGGTGCCAGAATAGCTTGGCGCCCATAGGCGCGAATCTATTCTGGCACCACTCTTTAACTATCATGCTCGATCTATCTCTATAATTGTAATACAGTCCTACATAGGTAAACTTCAAAAGTTGGGGACTTCGTGTATTAGGAGCGTCTACCCGATCATTTATGGCCAGCTCGGGTAATAAGGACAAAATGTGAGTAATGTAAGTCAGACGTAAAACAAAGTTGCTTCTCAGCACGTGCACATTTGCATGGGAGACACAGACACTACTTGATCTACGTCATTTTTGAAGTCACACCATACAATGTCAAATTGCGATTTTAATAATGAAAGGATCAGGAAAGATAGTTTTTCCGCTGATTTCATGGAGTCTACTTCAGATGTGTTCACGTTGTGCAATCAAGCATAAATCAGATGGGGTAATTAATAGAGGTTATCATCTCTGAATCAAATTTTCACGGACTTCAAACATTCCGTGGATTGATCCATCTGCAAGTGGCGTATATTCCCATAAGCCCCTGCATCCGCATGGCCTCATGAGATATACGCCTCTTGCTTGCAGTGAGTTGTCTTACTGACATCCCCAGTTTGAGTTACAGTATTAACAGAACGACTACAGGACGCAGTCATCGGGGAGATCCAGCCATTGTCCATGTGGTTCTTACTATAAAGGGGCGCGACAAGAACAAGAACACACGCAATCACGTCACAACGTATAAAATGTCAAATGTACACACCAACCGCCTAATTCCTCATAATAATTTAATAAAAAATAAAGCAAAGGAATTATGGCTCATTTGGACGACCGATATACATATGTGTGACCTTTGTGACAATAAGTAAAGGGCTGGATTCCGAACCAGCAAAATATATGTTTTCTCAAAATGTAAGAATTTGTCACACATCTGTCAACCCTCCTCCCCTTCCTCCCCCCCCCCCCCTATCGACCCTTGACCTCAATTTGCAATTACTGGACTAAATTAGTATGCACAGGAATGTCTTATCAGCTACCTTTATTGCAAAATTTACTTGAATATTTTGCGAAAATGTCGATAATACCTACAATCTTATCTTGACTCAGCGGGTGTGTATGTGTTGATAAAAAAAAAGCTTGTATTTAAGTGATTACATACGCAGTGGAGTGCAAAGACGTCAGTCACATGCAATGTAACGAACGCAGACTTTCCAACAGTCGCACGTACAGACTCTCGCACAACAGACGCATGCACCGCAACTGACTCAGACGGGCGCATTCACGCGGTAAAACTCAACACATTAGCTTTCTTTCTAACGTAGATATTTATAACAGATAAACGATGAAACCACTGTCTAAATTATGTACAACACCCCTTCTCACTATAAACACTTCATATACACGCACAATGTAAATGCCAGGCTAGGTATTTGTCTCTCACAATCCAACCTGTGTGGTGTTCTCGCCTGGTTACGTTCAGTCCTTTAACGTCTAGGCGTGCAAGTCATTCGTCGTACACTCCCGAATCGTCCCGTCTTTCGTACCGTTGACGTCCTCGTAACTCGCTCTGTAGCGCAGTCCTTGATGTGACCCGGGTGTCTCGGCACCGGTCGCTCACTCCCTGAGTGAAGAGATGAAGAGGTGACCTTACAATAGTTCCCTGGTGACTGACCTCTCGGCGTCCGTTGCCCCACTCTCCAACAAGCACTCTGAATAAATATTAACGTCCAAGTATCATAACACTTGCTAAACACAAAATATTGGATAACATGAGATACATTGCGTAGCCTGGCTGATACAAATAACTCACACGTTCATCCCCACTCACGTGTTTCATACCCTGACTACTTTCCTAACACCCCATATCTCTGTCACTATCTTGAAATAGACTATAACCTAACACTCTCGCTATACGTTCTTTCATACACTGGAAAAGACTATACTTAACCACGTACTACCCTCATAACGACTTAGGTTTACACACCTCACATTCCTTAGTTATCCATCTCGGTAAATAACTATATAGAAATTACCGGTTGCCTTAATGAATTCCAAACCAACATAACTGAACCAAACCAGTCAACACTACCCAACCGAATTAACTCCTATTAACGCATACTATCTTTAACGCAGTAACCATCAATAATACATATAGAAACATACCTGAATTCTAGGTTTCAGATCTTGGAATACGGGCTAAGTTATCTCACACACGTCTGCCCACACTGACAGTAAAGCCCCGTACTAACGTTCCTACAGCTCTGTTCGTTTGAACTCACTAAAACTCCCCCTGCCAAACGTTTCTTTAAGATTTCACGTGGGCCTCGCGCCACACAGAATATCGTCACAAAACAAACCGCTAAAAAAACTGTACCGTACTAAACCCTCTGTGTGAACACTATGCGTGAGCACAGAGTTTCATTACATGCAAGTTCATGTAAAATATCTTTTTTTTCTCCAGGGTAAGCGCCTGCGGTACAAGTTGGATGCACGCATGGACGTTGAATGTGGGTGACGGCTCACTTTGCAAGACTGTCTTGCATTACAGGAACACACTTACCCCACGGCAGCATTTTTCAGAAGTTTCCTGGCGTCATCAAACGTCAATTAGTACCAATTGCAGGAGATAGTGTGATATGATATAACATGATATGCCAAGGGTAGTGCCAAATTAGCTAGACGCTTGCTGGTGCAAAGCTAATCTGGCACTACCCTTGAATTATCATGGTCGATCCATTTCCTGACGTAGCGCTAACGGGCTAAGTGGGTTAACGTGCACGTCATGGGCGACTTTAGTGATTTAGAAAAAAGACGGGTGGGGGGGGGGGGAGGGGTTAAACGTAGGCTACGATTATTTAATACTGACATGCGTGTTCGTGATTCCGTAAAATGTATTTTTCAGTTGCTCTCACTACAAAGTAGGTCAAACACTACACAATGAAATTAGAATTTGTCCGAACTCACTGTTCCAATCCGACATCATCGCTATCACCATTATGATGTGCATCGCCAATCTTTGGTTTCTTTTATTTGTTAGCTTCCCTTGCTCGCTTCCTTTGGTCTGATAGTTTGTTAGTTTGCGTTTGTTTGTGACAGTCAGCATTAAAAGTGTTCAAAACTACCTAATCTGGAACTGACGATAACAACGACAAGACCATATGATAGTGTAACCGATTGACTGCTGAGACATGATCAACACAGTCCACAGACAGACATCCTCATGACCCCGCCCACTGTGCTGGGGCTCCTGAGGATCCGGGTCTCTCGCTTAGTTCACTGTACGGTGTATCCCAGATCCTGACGCTTGCCTTGGAATTTACACAGTGTCCAGAAACACGATCGACAACAATTGGCAGTAAAATAATTAACTCATTCGAGACGTGCCGCCTCCGGATACGCGGCTTATGCCCCGTATCCGGAGGCGGCACGTCTCGAATGAGTTACGGGTGGTGTTCAGAAAACGTACAGACCATGACAGTTTAAAGAATGGCATCAGAACACTTTGACGCATGGAGGCGCTAAGTTTTTCTAGAATCGCACTTCAACTAGCACGGTCGATCGACCTCAGATAGTGTGGCAAGGCCGAGTTGTTTAATTTAACCCGTTCAGCCGAGAAAAAATCTGAACACCACTCAACTACAAGAGATATAGATCCTCATGAACCCCCGCAGTCACACGTATCTGTACCTCCTGCCGGCACCACTTCGAATCCATGTTCCCGGGACAGCTAGGGATCTTGTTATGAATTAACTAAGACTGCAGAAACACAGTCTGAGTCAGCTGGCACTGAACTGGTTAAAAACCCCATTACATCTAACTGGCCAACACAGACGATCCGAAGAACTACCGCGATCTGAGATAAAAATTAACAATAAATAAGATGAGAATTTCATCACAAAGTCTAACGCATTGTTTAATAAATATAATAATAATACCATTTTTATATTGCTACTCAGATGTGTTTATCTTTTAGGAACATTCAGAGTTGTTCATATATTTAGGCTTCTTATGCTGATCCATTCCCTCCTCTCTAATCCAACCTCTGATCAACACACACGTCGGCACACACAAATAAAGACGGACACACGGCGCTTATCGTCATTAATACGCTCTTTGGGCTCGTGTAGCGACAGGAAGTCATCTCCTTCAACTCTAACCCAACCTCTGATCCACACACACTGGCACATAGAAATAAAGACGGATGAGTTCATTAGCCAGCTTTGTATCCTTTCAACTTCTTTAGTAAAAAGATTTTTTTTCATAAACGAATTAAAAACACACACAAAAAAACGTTACCTCTAGAGAAAGTCACACAGTGGCGGTGACGTAAAAGAGGCAACTCCTTCACCACGCGAACACTGACATAAAACTCTAAATATTACGTCATTCTCTCTCTCTCTCTCTCTCTCTCTCTCTCTCTCTCTCTCTCTCTCTCTCTCTCTCTCTCTCTCTCTCTCTCTCTCTCTCTCTCTCTCTCTCTCTCTCTCTCTCACACACACACACACACAAACATGCGCGCACCTACAGGAGGAATAGATCCTCATGCGCGGAGGGCGCATGAGGATCTAAGCCTCTTGGAGATATTTCGAGCGCGTGCGCACGCACGCACTAACACGCACACACACATTGACACGCTTTCAAAAGAGTATTCAGGTGACCCGTGTACTTAGCATATCATGTAGCTAGGTAAAGTCAACCTGCTTTCACACAAATTATAGCAAGACTGAATTGTGCCGTGAAATTCTAGTTTTGTCACCATTTTCTCAAGCCTGTAAAGCGAAATTGAAACTCATATCACCTAAAATATAAAATTACGTAAAACCTAAAACTTACTTCATGACAAATGACGTTTGACAAATCAATGACGCGTATGTCCTGCTCCCCTTATAGAATTTATCTTGACTTTAAAAAGTCTTTCGACTTAGTGAACCATACAATATTGATTTCCAAACTTAAGCATTATCTTCGAAACGACATGGCTGTTTCCTTTTTATGTCATACCACGAAAACAGAAAACAGAAAGTAATTGCTAATGGAGCCTACACTTCTACTATATATGTTAAATTCAGTGTTCCGCAGGGGTCAATCTTAGGTCCTCCTTTATTTTGTATTTACATCAATGACCTGCCTCTAAGTCTCACCTACGAAGCAACACAGTGTGATATGTTCGCCGATGATACCTCAATCCACACAGCTAACAAAGACATACGTGAAGTTGAAAACGGCCTTCCAAAAAGTCTCGACGATATATCAGCATGGTGTAAAGTCAACTCAATGATTATGCATCATACTAAAACAAAATCTATGATTATTGCAACAAGCCAAAAGCACCATTAACACCCCAAACACTCAACACACACCCACTTCTCCTCCAACCACTCACCTTACTCCTCCCCACTACACAATTTTTACCCCCAATAACCACCTCATCTTATTCCTCATCCCCAATCCCCATACATAACCCCTTACACACTCCCATACAAACATAACACTCCCAACCCTACAACCCCTCACTATCCCCCCCTCCCCAATAACCTACCATCCCCCCACATACCCACACCCCACCTCCACTCCTTATATATTCAATAATCCTATCATACCCAACCCCCTCCACCCAACAAACCCACTTCTCATTCCCCAACCAACAACCCCCTCCCCTCCCCAATCCTCCCTCTTCCCCCCACCTACCCTCATTCAACCATCCCCAACCCCCACCAAAACCCACAACCCACCTTTTACCATCATAAACCCTATATTCCCCCACTCTCCACCCTCCAAACACCCCTCTAATAAACCCCCAACCTCAACCATCACATTTCCCCATCTTTTACATACAAAATAACCCCCCCCTCCACGCAAACAAACCCACAACCCAATTACAAATCTTTAAACCACCCATATTCCCACCACTCCCCCCCCCCACACTAAACCTCCACACTCCAAACACTCTAAACCATTCCCTTACAATCACTTACACATACACTAACCTCACACACCACAAAACACTATCAACTACTCCCCCCTACTACTATACAAAACACCCCCCCTCATATAAATATACATTTATATCTATATCTATATAGATATATATATATTTATATATGATATTGTATATGTTATCTGCTCTGTATGATTTATAAAATTTAGTAGGAATATGATATATTAGCTACTATGATGTCCTCAGCTCGCATATTGGATTTGAAATTTCGTCGTACATCTCTATATATATAAACGAGTTGCACTCACACAAATACACCACAGATCAAAGTTATATACCACTTTTAAATGAAAGAAACTTATATAAGCTACTGAGATTCTTATATAGAAGTACTCAATTAAAAAGTTTCTTAATCGTGTAGAAATAATCCCAATCACCCATTCTCCTGATTTTCAACAAACATAGCACCGATTACCCAAACTAAACAAAGATCCATATATTCATACAATCAAACCCCTGACCCAATTGTGCAATATTTTCTATCTCTTGTATAACACACGACTACTCACCAACCTCCACCTTACCCTCCCACCATACTCTTAACATTTCATCCTTACCTTTTAACCAAACTCTTTCCAAATTGTTAAAGTGAAACCACTAAAGAATAAATAGAACACCTGAGTTAACCTGTACAGAATTTACCATGACGAATAATAACTCCTTCAACTCCATTACAGCTCACCCGAACCATTATCTCATCACACCTCTTGTACTTCTCATCGTACTCATTCCACAGAAGTGTACAATTCACCCTTAAAAAAATCCGAATAATTCGCTCCCGCCAATTATCATACCCCCCATCTAACCTCATTGTCCCTCATTACTCATAATAACACAAATAACACCTCCGATTAACGTGAACACCCTACACAAACACACCTTATCCCCCTAACCCATAACCGTCACTCGCCACATGTCACACCCCAGATCGGACATTCCCAACACACACACCAACAATAAACTTCCCTCCAGATGTAATAACCTCGCCATCATATAGAGTCAACCACAAAGACATACTTGATGACACATCGATGTTGTAGACTCCCTACTTACGTCGCCTTGATCTGACCCCGCACCTACCGCCTCATACATCTCAATGCCCTCCATGTGAATACCGTCTGTACCTCTACCCACACGCTCTCTAGCTCCTGCTAGCTCTCCACATACACATACATCGCGCCTCGTGTCACACCTCGTGTACTACCTCACATTTCCTAATCTCTCCTCCTCTCGCATATCCCTCCCTTGCTCACTCCTAGAAGCTCACCCTACTATTGTCTTTACTCCTATCCTACACCCCCCACTACCTACCCAAACCCTGCACTAATCAAACATCTCCACCGTAGATCTACTCTCACCAGATAGAATGTGTCAACAGAAGAAGATATGAGAGACTCAGTCCAGAACTTGTGTCACTACAACGACGATAACTCAGTACAGTATACGTTCTATAGCTCTCATCACTGTGACCGGAATCGTGTACCACATTACGACTAAATAACTTACCCCTTATATCCTCCCACTGCTATACCCTTTCCACCTCCTCCTTCTACTCCACCACACCACTCCCACTTACACCACCCTCCTCACCCCATCACCTATCCACACACATCGCTACTATCCCCCTACAACCTCATTTACCCCTCCTACCTTCTCCCACCTCAACAACTCCCCCTCTTCCCACACCCCTTTATCAACAACTTCACACTTACACTAACTCTACACAACTCCCTTATTCCCAATAAAATCCTTCTTAATTTTCCTCCCCTAACAATCCCATTCACATCTCACGTTCCCGCAGTGCTGATGATAGAGAGGAAAGTGTCTCCGCTTATGCCCCGCTATAGCTCACATTCGTACACATCACACTCGCACCACAATCCCCTACCTTCCCCATAATTATCACTCCCCGAAGTGACCCATACCCCCCCCTCTCAACTCCTCCTCCCAAAATGCGGTTCCGGTAGCGCAGATTCGCGCCGTTATATCCTGAATGACTACTCTGTGTGTGTGTGTGTGTGCGACAAAGTATCATCCTTATGAGAGTCATATGCGCACCTGTGCCCTTAAGATATAATATAACATAAATCCCGTCTATTATACTCTAACTCCCACTCAATCCCCAAGTCCCACCTCCCGAAGTATAGAGTGTGTGTGTATGACAGAGAGAGATGCTGTAGGCTGCTCGTGGGGGTTACGCCTAGGTAGAGGTGTACTCCGACATCTAATTTACAGTCTCTGTTGTGTGATCACCTACAGATAAACCCTGCGTATATTCAGGCTTGTGGTCGCTTGCCCGTACTGACCAGTTATCCTCAAACCTGTACATTAGCCTCCTATTTAGATTACGTATTGAAGTAGAGACTACTAGTGAAGTTATAAGTCTAATAAAGGTCACACAATAACTCCCTGCGTACAGATGGTAAACTGAGCAATGTTGTGTGTGATGTAGATCACTGTTGTTGTCACTGTGTCCATAGTGAGATAGACTAGGTGAGAGGTGTATGTTTTCTGTCTGTCGCCTGGCCATGTCTCGTATGTCGCTCATGAAATTGAGCTCAACTAAGAATACTCCGCACACTGAGATGACAATATAGACATAATATATAGAGTCTCTAGCGAATAGACTACAAAGAGACTGCGACCTGAAGGATCGCGCTCCAGTATCACCTACGCGCTTCTCGCGAGTCACAGCGCTACACTACGAACCACTGATCCTTCCGCACGTCCCCTGCGGACCGCTCGCACACCTCGCACCTCGCCCCCCCGTCGTACGATCCTTACACTTCGCGTGC
>BTPG01000003.1:7634636-7659636 GCA_036245525.1 Semisulcospira habei
ACCACGAAAACAGAAAACAGAAAGTAATTGCTAATGGAGCCTACACTTCTACTATATATGTTAAATTCAGTGTTCCGCAGGGGTCAATCTTAGGTCCTCCTTTATTTTGTATTTACATCAATGACCTGCCTCTAAGTCTCACCTACGAAGCAACACAGTGTGATATGTTCGCCGATGATACCTCAATCCACACAGCTAACAAAGACATACGTGAAGTTGAAAACGGCCTTCCAAAAAGTCTCGACGATATATCAGCATGGTGTAAAGTCAACTCAATGATTATGCATCATACTAAAACAAAATCTATGATTATTGCAACAAGCCAAAAGCACCAGTTAAAACCTTTAAAGCTTAATCTATCACTCGGCGACGACATCATAGAACAGGTAGCCGAACATCGTCTTTTGGGGGTCACAATTGATAATCAGCTGAGGTGGCAGATGCACATTGACAATGTCTGTTAACGGTCTCGAGAATGTCTTTATGTTATCAAAATTAAAGTATTACACAGATAGTGAAACCAGACAATTGTTCAGTAATGCACATATAATGTCACATATAAACTACGCATCAACGGTGTAGGATTGTTGCAGTGACGTCCCTTAAAAAGACTAAATTCTTTACATAGGAGAAAGGCTAAATTAATTCTTCCCGACCCGCACTTGACGATTGAGGAAAAACTCAATAAAGCTGGATTCCTGCCCCTTCAAAATCATTTAAAATATAACAAAGGGCCGGGGTACTGATGTTTAAAGTGTAAAACCATAGCGCTCCAGAATATTTAACAGAGTTTTTTTTTTTATTGTTTTTTTTTAATCAGATTCCTGCTATGGGAACATGAGGGGTCTTTATATTGTTCCAAAACCCCGAATAGATATATTTAAATCTACTTTGTCATTTGCGGGTTCCACACTGTGGAACTCACTCCCACATCACGTTAAAGCCACTCCGACATTATCTCGTTTCAAGGCAAGTCTTTATAGGTATCTGACATTACTCAAATAATAATATCTAGTTATTCGTAGACACACGAATGTACGTGTATATTCTAACAATCATGTGTATGTGTATGTGTGTGCGTGTGCGTGTGAGTGTGTGTGTGTGTGTGTGTGTGTGTGTGTGTGTGTGTGTGTGTGTGTGTGTGTGTGTGTGTTTGTGTGTGTGTGGACGCGTGAGTGCGTTTGTGCGCGGCGTATGCGCGTGTTTGTGTTTAGTGGACTATATATTTTGTACCACTGTGCTTTGATGTCCCTGTTTTATGTATATTTTGTACTTAGTTAGTCGTAGTTGTGGTAAGGGCAGGTACGAAAAATGACATTACTGACTGTGTTAATATCTTCACCGTTGTAAAATAAAGATTCATTGATTCATTGATTCATTGAACTCACTGACCCATTGGCAAATTGGCGAGACTTTTTCAATAGTAGATAATTCAGAATCAGGTCAAAGACATAATGTAGAGACTATTGACAGCGAGGACAGTTCTCATATAGAAGGGACTTTGTGGGTTATGGTTCATCCCATCTTGTTTTTATCATGTTACTTCTTTGCCAGAATGTCTGCGCCGCACGCCATAAACGTCATGTGCATGCTCCGGAATGCGCTCCGACCAGCCTCATTTCAAAGTCTACCGTATTTTTTAAATATGGCAGACAAAAATGAAAAACTGCGTTCAAGCGGCAACTGGTCTATTCAAACTTACCAATACGTTCCCTCAAATCTATAACGTGTGCAAAAGATAAATTGTTAACGAACGTGATCAAATAGCGATGAACTATATCAACTATAGTTTCAAAAGCCAGAGTTTTCGAAATCACTTTTCTCCCTCTCTGAGGAAACGAGGTAGCGTTGCGTACCATAAACACTACAGTATATCTCATGTAAACAGTCGATAAAGCTTTAGCAGCCACATAACTAATCGCTGACCAGTAGTTACTTTCAGGTATGATAACACTCGGTTGCAGTTATATTTGATATAGTAAAATAGGAGAATTGCAGGGGCTCGTGAGGATCTGTGCCTGTAGCTGAGTTGGTTTCAACTGCAGTTGGGTAGTGTTTAGTTTCTTGGCAGTAAAAGGGTTAGGTTAATATGCAAAGGTAACGTACCATGATAATTCAAGGGTAGTGCCAGATTAGCTTGGCGCCGACAGGCGCCAAGCTAATCTGGCACTACCCTTGAGCTATCATGGCTAAGGTAACGTACGCTACACACGAAAGGTGGCCATTGTTTTGCAGCGTGGGGCCGCAGTTCTGCCCTGGCTAAAAAGGCAAAAAGCACTGTCTAGTTTTGGGAAGAGCCGTGTTCCTATGTCAATACAATGCAAGCGTCGGCTTTTTGTCTGTTGTCTTCAAATGAAAGGTCTGTTAATCGAGGAGTTGCCTTTGAGGAAAACGGACGGAGCTCTCCTGCGTACAAATGAGCAATAAAGCAAAAAAAAATCTTTCATTTTACGACACTAAAACGTCATTATTTAGTTGGACCTTCTGTCTAGCTTTATAGTAAGACCTACTGATAACATGTATACAGGAGATCGCGTGGTCGTGTAACTCTTTACAGATTGAACTAGTTTGAACTAGGAAGTTTACAAAGTAAAGTAGGTAAAAGCACTGGCAGGGGAGAGAATTGTGCTGTATCGACCACTGATCGTAGATTTAGTTTGATCGAAGCACACACAAAAAGAAAGATAGGAAAAAGGGTTGGTTGGTTGTACATTGCTTAAGGTCCTGACATAGACAAGACTTGCTCAGGACGTGCCTGCACTGCTTGTGAAAATAATTTTAGCAACACACATCTAATATCCAGAGCTACAGGCAGCGCAGACAGTAGGGAGAGTTTATGAAAGGAAAATACAGGTGAATGGACCAAGGGTAGACAGAAACACATGCCCCAGAATAGAGAGGAAAACCCGCCCTGTGGGGCTGACCAGTATGACCCTGGGTACTAAAAAGTAGCTAACCCCACCCAAGTCCCCCAGAGCTGATCCGGGTGGGGGAGGAAAGAGGGGGTGCGCTAAGTAAGTGACTGGAAGCAAAGCATATGGAAGCCCCCCCCCCCCCCTTTGACCGCCCCCACCCCCCGCCGAAATAGGGCGTATCACATATCCCACTGTTCCAGCCCTTTGGTGCATGGAAATTTAAATCTAGGTCCCCCAAAGTAGGGTGGGGATGGGGGGGGGGGGGGGGGCTCCAGATAAATCGCCGGTGTGGACAGCTGTTTCGGTCTTGGCGACTTCGTCAGCACACCATTCGGCATACTGGTGGAAGGCAGGACACATTTTACTGTGGTGTCTGCAGGGGCATACATTCCATGCACCCAGAGCTCGCTAGTTCGCTGAAAGCGTCGCCAACTCTTTGGTGGTATATTTACAGGCATTCGAGACATGTAGCATCCGAATATGCGTCTTATAGCGCATAGCTTATAGCTTATAACAGGATGCGCCACGCCTCGAATATGTTAAGTCGAATGACGCACTACAAGAAGTCAGAATGCCACAGAATAGTGCAGATATCGTAGGTGCATGCAGCCGAACTTTTAGCTCAAATACGAACTCAACATGCACATGGCGTTATCTTATCATGACGTCATGCACTAACCTGCTGGCTATATAAAGCAAAATCAGTCAGCATTTAACACAGCACTCGTGTGTCAAACGACAGTCCAGTCCATGCAAACGACAACAGAAGACTAAAGTACAACGCTCAGACCGCATGAAAACCAACAGTATCGCATTTTGTGGGCACTACGAATACGACTTTGTCAACAGTACAAGTTGGCTCCAGGAAGCTTAAGGGGGCATTGTCTTTTTTCGCACTTCTTTCTACATTGCAACTTGTTTTAAATGGCGGCAAGGTAATCGTGTTCGATTTTACAATCCCTTCTGTTTCCCTTACTGTATTAATAACGATGCGACTGTGCATGGCTTTCATTTCTGTTATAGTAACGCATTCAGCCCGAGGCACGTATTTCCCTAATTTGGGAGGCGTCATTTAACGACAATGAACCTGTTGCAGGCGATGGATTCACCAAGATAATTCAAAGGTAGTGCCAGATTAGCATGGCGCCGACGGGCGCCAAGATAATCTGGCACTACCCTTGAATTATCATGGTCGATTCATCTCGTGCTCTAGTGCGTCAGGGCTCAATGGGTTAATGTACACCGTAGGGGGGTAGTGGGGTTATTTTGAGGGGTGGGTGGGTACGTATCAATAGTCCTATGTATCAAAAGTAGTCTGTGGTCGATAGTCCGAAACTGAAAGTTGAGGATGGCACTTTAAAACATAGCAAGGCCCTTTCTGACGAATAGGACATTTATAAACCTTCCGCAACATCGTCCCGGAAACACGTTCGTCAAAGTAAATCCACCTCTAAATACCGGCGCTGTACTAAAGCGACCGGCCTCCAGGTGCAGCTTTGACCGTTGTTTTTATGTTGCCTAGATAGGAGATTATTTTTCTTTCGACGGTAATTTGTTTCTGTTGTTAACTTGTATTTTTATGTACTAGCTTTTGTACTAGCTATTGTCAAGTAGGAATTTAACAAAAGAACATATACTAGTGTGGTGAGGAGACTTAGGGCTGTCTTAGCCTTCTGCTTGTGTCAGGGTGGTTCGGGTCGGAATGAGGCCACTGGCGCCGCGCGGCCATTAGATGACTTGGCGACGGGCTTCACCCGTCCCGAGTCATTGTCCATTTTGTAGCTCTGTTATTCTAATTTGTGGAATGAGCGAGTGAGTGAATCACCTGCGGTGGCAAGACAATGTTTGCTGTGTATGATTATTCTCTATCACAGCAACAATAAAGTCATCTTGAATCTTGAATCTGACGGCTAGGTCGACATACTTTGACTCAGGTGTGAGGAGGCGATGTTGTAGGCGGTTTATACATTTCCTGTTTGCCAGAAAAGTTATGCTATGAAGGCCTTTGGCCGAAAATCTGAGAATACAAATTTGGAGGTGGTGTAGTTTGTTTTGTTTTTTTTCCTCGCCGTTTCTCTTATACGTAACATATCTATTTCAACTTTTATGTAGGTCATCTCCATGATATCCCGAGTGTAGTGGCTACACTGTTTGGTTTAAAGCCAACAAAATGTTTAAAATAACTTAGGACCAAAATTGGTGGTTACTTTTTGTTCTTAGTGATGTCCTCAAATATGCGTTGTTCAAAACTTAACTGGAAAAAAAAACAAACCCAAAAAAACATGAGGCAAGCGTTGCTCAAATGGACTACACTACACACATATGGCACAAACAGAACGGAACATTAAAAAGCACATTTTGCTGTGCGCTTACGTTCAGCTTTCCGTGTTAACTTAAAAGATTTCTGAATAAAATTAAACACCAACATGCTTTTCCTCGTTGTCAAAACACCTACAATAATCCCTTTCAATGTTTCAGGAACAAAAGACAAGGGCGTCCGAAAAGGACCACACAAGCAGACCTAGTGAGAAAACTGAGAGCACATCTAAAGTCAGGAAAAGGGTGGCGCGTATACGTTGGAGCCACAAACAACCCTGCAAGAAGACTGAAAGAACACAAGAAAAAAGGAGCAAAAAAAATGGAGTACGCGCGAGCTCCCAAGGGAGCAAGATCTAACGAGCAAAAACTTCTGAACATGTGCAAGAGAGCAGGGCCAAGGCGCTGCCAAAACAAGATTTTCAAGAGTAGTTACAAAAAACGAGGCAAAAAAGTTAACAACTATTTGTTGTTTAGCAGGAAGCGAAAAAGACAGTGATACTGAGACGTCATGGGGGATGAGGGTGCTTCTGCACATCCATGTCAGGGTTATCGCATTAAACCGAAACAGCAGAACAGAAGCTTGTTGACAAGTTGTTCATTATTTACAAAAATCATGTACACGTTTTTTTTCTTATGTGGCACTGCAGATTCATTATAAAGCACATAACCCTGTGGGTGTCGGCAGCGGTCTTAGTCGCAATGATTCCCGCAGGAAGGTATGGGTTGTGTTCCTGTAGGAAGGTATGGGTTGTGTTCCTGTAGGAAGGTATGGGTTGTGTTCCTGTATGGGTTGTGTTCCTGAAGGAAGGTATGGGTTGTGTTTCTGTAGGAAGGTATGGGTGTGTCTTCCTGTACGAAGGTATGCGTTGTGTTCCTGTAGGAAGGTATGGGTTGTGTTCATGTTGGAAGGTATGGGTTGTGTTCATGTAGGAAGGTATGGGTTGTGTTCCTGTATGGGTTGTGTTCCTGAAGGAAGGTATGGGTTGTGTTTCTGTAGGAAGGTATGGGTGTGTCTTCCTGTAGGAAGGTATGCGTTGTGTTCCTGTAGCAAGGTATGGGTTCTGTTTCTGTAGGAAGGTAAGGGTCGTGATCTAGTAGGAAGGTATGTGTTATATTCCTGTAGGAAGGTATGGGATGTGTTGCTGCAGGAAGGTATGGGTTGGTTCCTCTAGGAAGGTATGGGTTGTGTTCCTGCAGGAAGGTTTAGGTTGTGTTACTGTAGGAAGGTATGGGGTGTGTTCATGTAGGAATGTATGGGTTGTGTTACTGCAGAAAGTTATGGGTTGTGTTCCTGTAGGAAGGTATGGGGTGTGTTCCTGTAGGAAGGTATGGGTTGTGTGCTTGTAGAAAGGTATGGGTTGTGCTCCAGTAGGAAGGTATGGGGTGTGTTCCTGCAGGAAGGTATGGGTTGTGTTCCCGCAGGAATCTTTGCGACTAAACTCGGTACGGACACCCAAAGGGTTAAAACTATTGCCGACATCACTGGTATACTCACATGTTCTCTCGCATTCTCTCTCTCTCTCTCTCTCTCTCTCTCTCTCTCTCTCTCTCTCTCTCTCTCTCTCTCTCTCACAACACTGTGACTCCACTCCACTCCACTACACTACACTACACTACACACACACACACACACACACACACACACACACACACACACACACACACACACACACACACACACACACACACACACACACACACACACACACACACACACACACAAACACACACACACTGTTCCAAATCAACTTTGCAAATCATCGTGAACCACACCAGAATTTCTCTCTCTCTCTCTCTCTCTCTCTCTCTCTCTCTCTCTCTCTCTCTCTCTCTCTCTCTCTCTCTCTCTCTCTCTCTCTCTCTCACAACACTGTGACTCCACTCCACTCCACTCCACTACACTACACTACACTACACTACACTACACACACACACACACACACACACACACACACACACACACACACACACACACACACACACACAAACACACACACACACACACACACACACACAAACACACACTGTTGCAAATCAACTTTGCAAATCATCGTGAACCACACCAGAATTTCCTTGGGAGAATGTTTTGTTACACTCCATTGAGAGGAAATATTTACTGCTGAGGAAAATTAACTCATTCAGTCCCGATACACCCTAGCAAGACATGGCTCGAGCATGATACTTCACGGGTGGTGCCAGAATAGCTTGGCGCCCATAGGCGCTAAGCTATTCTGGCACCACCCTTAAACTATCATGTTCGATCTGTCTCTACAATTGTAATACATTCCTACAGAGGGTAACTTCAAAAGTTGGGGACTTCGGTTATGGGGCAGAATGTGTTAATAGTGCGTGTTAATAGATCATTTATGGCCAGCTCGGGTAATTAGGACACAATGAGAGTAAAGTAGGTCAGACGTAAAACAAACTTTCTTCTCAGTACGTGCATATTTGCATGGGAGACACAGACACTACTTGATCTACGGCATTTTATGAAGCAAGACCACACATGGTCAATTGCATTTCACTCACGGAAGGACTAGGAAAGGTAGTTTTTCCGCTGAGTTCATGAATCTATATTCATAAATCCATATACAGCCAGTGTCCCTGTGGTCCATACTACAAAGGGGCGCGACAAGGACAAGAACACAAACAATCACGTCACAACGTATAAAATGTCGAATGGAACCAACGACCGCCTAATTCCACATATAAGTCCATAAAAAAAGCAAAGCCATTATAGCCCATGTGGACGACCGAAATAGATGGAAGATTACAAAGTAAAGTAGGTAAAAGCACTGTTAGGGGAGAAAAGTGTGCATGATCGACCAATGATCATAGATCTACTTTGATCAAAACAGACCAAAAAAGGTAGGAAAGAGGGGGTGCGCTAAGAAAGTGACTGAAAGCAATGCATATGGAAGCCCCTCCGAAAGGGGGCGTATTACATATCCCACTGTTCCAGCCCCTTGGTGCATGGAAATTTAAATCTATGTCCCCCAAGGGGGGGGGGGGTGTCCAGATATTTAGCCGGTGTGGACAGCTGTTTCGGTCTTGGCGACCTCGTCAGTAAACCATTTGGCGTACTGGTGGAAGGGAGGAAGATTCTCCGCCACCGGACCACCCAACACCTGAACGGGCGGGTCAGGGGCACCAGGAGGTCGTCCCGCAGATAGAAGAGCCACAACTGGGACCACAGCTCCTCCCGCCACGTGGCACAAGTAGCACAAGTCCGCGTGGAAGAGCAACCGGAGCAATGCAAACACAGGGAATGTGCATCCTGCCTTCCACCAGTATGCCGAATGGGGTGCTGATGAGGTCGCCAAGAACGAAACAGTTGTCCACATCGGCTAAATATCTGGACCCCCCTTGGGGGACCTAGATTTAAATTTCCATGCACCAAGGGGCTGGAGTAGTGGGATATGTAATACGCCCCACTTCGGAGGGGGGGGGGTGGGCGGGGGTGGAGGGGGGCAGTGTGGGGGGAGGGGGCTTTTATATGCATTGCTTCCAGTCACTTTCTTAGCGCACCCACTCCTTCCTATATTTTGGGGTATGCTTTGATCAAAATAGATCTATGATCATTGGTCGATCATGCACACTTCACTTCCCTGACAGTGCTTTTACCTACTTTACTTTGTAATCTTCCTAAAATTTGAGCACTGTCAGTCACCCTTTTTCTTTTCATGTATGACCGAAAGACATATGCGTGACCTTTGTGGCAATAAGTAAAGGGCTGGATTCCTCACCGGCAAAATCCATGTTTTCGCAAAATGTAAGCATGTGTCACACATCTGTCAATCCCCCCCCCCCACCCTTTCCCCCCCCCCCTGCCCCCCCCCCCCCCCAAAAAAAAAAAAATTGATTGAAGTATGTTGATAATACCTGCACTTGTATTAAAAATTGGCATTTTACACACATTTGCCAGCATGTGACCCTTGACCTTTCCGAAGGGTCGTCCAAATTAGTATGCATGGATAGGTCTTACCATCAGGTATCTCTGTTCCAAACTTGGGTTTGAAGTTGTGAATGGTATTTGAGGAGAAAAAAAAAGACATCTTTTGTCCAAGTCTTGGGTTTCGCTAGAAAGAAGAATAAAGACTGGTTTGACGAAAACGATGTAGAGATCCAGGAACACCTAGCAAAAAAAAGAGCCGCCCATCAGGCCCACCTAGCCCAGCCTTCCTGCCCTTTGAAGAAGTCTGCCTTCCGCCTCGTCTGCAGCAGTCTCCAGCGCAAGCTCAGAGATCTCCAGAATGAGTGGTGGACCAGACTTGCACAGAGGACCCAGCTTTGCGCAGACAATGGTGACTACAGGGGCTTCTACGAAGCATTGAAAACAGTGTATGGCCCCAGGCACCTGGTACAAAGTCCCCTGCGAAGCGCGAATGGCCAGGCACTCCTCACAGATAATACCTCCATCTTGAACCGCTGGTCGGAATACTTTCAGAGCCTCTTCAGCGCTGAGCGCACTGTTCAAGAAGCAGTCATCCTACAAATCCCACAGCTCCCAGTAAAAGTTGAATTGGACGAACCGCCCACCGCTGAAGAGACCCTCACAGCCATCCACCAGCTCAAGAGTGGCAAAGCAGCAGGCATTGATGGAATACCGCCAGAGATCTGGAAACATGGAGGCACAGCACTGCACAACAAGCTCCATGACCTCTTTCTCTGCTGCTGGGAGGAAGGAACACTACCAAAGGATCTCCGTGATGCAGTCGTTATCACCCTGTACAAGAACAAAGGTGAGAAGTCTGACTGTTCCAACTATCGGGGAATTACACTGCTGTCCATTGCTGGAAAAATCCTTGCAAGGCTGCTCCTGAATCGGCTGGTACCTGCCATCGCTGAAGACCAACTCCCAGAGGGCCAGTGTGGCTTCAGAGCAAACAGGAGCACCACCGATATGGTCTTTGTGCTGAGACAGCTACAGGAGAAGTGCCGCGAGCAGAACAAAGGGCTGTACGTAACGTTTGTCGACCTAACAAAAGCGTTCGACACTGTGAGCAGGCAAGGCATGTGGCAGATCCTGGAGCGACTTGGCTGTCCCCCAAAGTTCCTCAACATGATTGTCCAGCTACACGAGGACCAGCAAGGTCAGGTCAGACTCAACAATAACCTCTCAGAACCATTCCCCATTCTCAACGGCGTAAAGCAGGGCTGCGTGCTGGCACCGACCCTCTTCACCATCTTTTTTAGCATGATGTTGAAGCAGGCCACAGTGGACCTCGATGATGACGATGCAGTGTACATCAGGTATCGTCTCGATGGCAGCCTGTTCAACCTCAGACGACTGCAGGCCCACACGAAAACCCTAGACCAACTGATCCGTAAGCTGCTTTTTGCTGATGATGCTGCCCTCGTTGCACACACAGAGAGAGCCCTGCAGCGCATCACGTCCTGCTTCGCAGACGCTGCCCAGCTCTTTGGACTCGAGGTCAGTCTGAAAAAGACAGAGGTCCTCCATCAGCCGGCACCCAAGACAGTGTATCGCCCTCCTCACATCACCATCGGCGAGTCTGAACTAAAGTCAGTGCACCAGTTTACTTACCTTGGCTGCATTATCACGTCGGACGCCAAGCTGGACAAGGAGCTTGACAGCAGGCTGGCAAAAGCGAACAGCGCTTTCGGGCGACTTTTCAAGCGGGTGTGGCACAATCAACAGCTGAAAACAGGCACCAAGATCAGCGTGTACAGAGCTGTGGTCCTCACCACCCTGCTGTATGGTTCCGAGTCCTGGGCCCTCTACCGCAGCCAACTACGACTCCTCGAACGCTTCCACCAGCGCTGCCTGCGTACCATCCTGGGCATTCACTGGAGTGACTATGTCACCAATGTCGAGGTCCTTGAACAGGCTGAAACCGTGAGCATCGAGGCTTTGCTGCTGCGGACACAGCTCCGCTGGGCGGGGCATGTCTCCAGGATGGAGGATCATCGCCTACCAAAGATCACCCTGTTCGGCGAGCTTGCTACTGGACACCGTGACAGAGGGGCACCAAAGAAGAGATACAAAGACTGTCTCAAGAAGTCACTTAGTGCCTGCCAAATCGACCACCACCAGTGGTCTTCGCTTGCTGTGGACCGTGACACCTGGCGCTCCACTATTTACAAGGCAGCTGTCTCCTTTAAGGACTCTCGCAGAGCTAGCCTTAAGGACAAGCGGCTCAGGAGAAAGAACAGAGATGCCGCAACTCAGAACTCTGGCCATACCTTCCCCTGCAGCCACTGCGGTCGAACCTGCCTGTCCCGGATTGGCCTCCGCAGCCACGAACAAGCCTGCAGACGTCGTGGGCAACTCCTATAAAATCTTCGTTCGCGAAGTCCAGCCAAGAGATTAAAAATTGGCATTTTACACACATTTGCCAGCATGTGACCCTTGACCTTTCCGAAGGGTCGTCCAAATTAGTATGCATGGATAGGTCTTACCAAAGGTATCTCTGTTCCAAACTTGGGTTTGAAGTTGTGAATGGTATTTGAGGAGAAAAAAAAAGACATCTTTTGTCCAAATATGGCTATTTTGGACCTATTTCTTGAGCTCTTGTGGCCCTTGACCTTTCCCAGAAATCAACCAAATTAGTATTCATAAAAGGGTCTTTCCATTGGGTATCTCTGTAGCAAGTTTGGGTTTGAAGTTGTGAATAGTAATTGAGAGGAAAAACACATCTTTTGTCAAAATATGGCTATTTTGGACCTATTTCCTGAGCTCTTGTGACCCTTTACCTTTCCAAAGGATCAACTAAATTAGTATGCATAGAAAGGTTTTACAATCAGGTATCTTCGTGCGAAGTTTGGGTTTGAAGTTGTAAATAGCATTTTCGAAAAAATAAATTATGTCAAAATATAACTATTT
Organism: Semisulcospira habei; assembly: GCA_036245525.1. Taxonomy (NCBI): domain Eukaryota; kingdom Metazoa; phylum Mollusca; class Gastropoda; family Semisulcospiridae; genus Semisulcospira; species Semisulcospira habei. Next base: position 7,646,718 of record BTPG01000003.1, read on the forward strand.
TTGATCAATTTCCTCAGTCCCCGTGATCTTGACCTTTGTGAGAGGTCACTCAAATTGGTATGTTTGGAAAAGACTTGCCACAAAGTATCCTTGGGCCAAGTTTGAAGACTGTGGCTTGAAAAGTCTCCGAGAAAATGCCAACGTTAAAGTTGACCAGAGACGACGGACGATTGAAAACGGACGGACGACCACTGGCCCAAAACATAGACTCACTTTTGTTTCGCACGTATTAATTATTCCTGTTTTGATCTCTAATAATATTAAGAGCAGGAAATAGAAAACGTAATTACAACCAAACACTGACAGAAGAATATTTCACTAAAGTTCAAAATGAAATATTTAACTCATTCAGCCCGACGGCCGTATTTCCCAAACTTTGGAGGCGTCATCGAATGACTATGCACCAGTTGCAGGAGATGGATCGACCATGAATTATCGGCGCCAAACTGGTCTGACACTGCCCTTGAATTATCATGGTCGACCCATCTCCAGCTGTAGTGCGGCAGGGCTGAATGGGTTAAGGCATGCCCATCTGAAACTTGTCACTGCCGACAAAAAAGTGGACGCGATCGAACTGGAGGAGACACATATTCTCATGGGCCCCCGCGACGACGTGGGCTCATGAGGATCTACAACTCTGACTGGGACCGATTTGTATTCATTTTCCTTTGACAACTCGAGATTTTGGGTGTTGAACGAATGAAGATTACAGAAATACAATGTACGTCACCTGAATAAACCTAGAAGGGGATTAAAACTAAACCTGTTCCGGATAAAATACGGCCACTAGTTGGCAATTTCTTCCTCATCAGTGTTAGTTACCCTTTTCTTTCTGATATGCAACTGCTTGAAATTAACTTGACTCTGATAATTCAGCAAGGGTGCCAGAATAGCTGTTCGCCTGATGCGCAAAACTATTCTGGCCCCACCCTCAGACTAACTGGTTGGTCTGTCTTCTAATCTGTTATGTGGCCTTTATAGGACAAAAAGCTAATTATAAACAAATCTGACGCAGGGTGTAATGGGTTACCCCTTTTAGCCAGAAGGTCCCATTTCTCAAATTTGGGAGGTGTTGCCTAATACTATGTACCAGTTTCAGGAGATGGATGAAGGCGCCAAGCTAATCTTGCACCACCCTTGAATTATCATGGTCAATCTATCTTCCGCTGTGGGGACTCGGGGCTAAATTCGTTAATATGTCTATGTAAAGTGCTAGCTTAACTTATAACGCTGGATTGTTGTAATATGTCTATGTAAAGTGCTGGCTTAACTTATAACGCCGGAATGTGGTAATATGGGGGAGTGAGGCAAGCCACAGCGCAGACTGGTGAATATCAAACATACCACAGTCTTCCGACATGCATTTTTTTTTTCAACCAATAAATATTTTTTCTTCCAAAAGATTGTTGCCCCCCTCCCCCCCCCACCCCCATCCCCCTCTCCCCGGATACCTTCGCCGCTAGCGTATCAAGTCACAGGAAACCTCACTTTGGACACACTAACCGCAATCGTTATGATCAAAGTAAAAGGTTATGATGTCATTTTCACAGCGCGCACGAGCAGGTTATCCAAATTCAGTGATTACTAATTCCGGGAAAAACAATTGTCAGTGCATAATGCCGAGAGTGGCCCGGGCTTTCCCTCTGCTACTACCCAGTGCGCAAAGGCCATCGGGCCGACGTCGGCCCGGCCCGGTGACCTTGTGCGCATTGGGAAAATGTTGTCTCGGCGGGTGTGTATGTATTGACAAAAAAAAAGTGTGTATTCAAGTGATTACACACGCAGTGGCGTGCGAAGACGTCTGACATATGCAAGTTCATGTCAAATAACTTCTTTTTTTTTTCTCCCGGGTAAGCGCCTGGGGTACAAGTTGAATGTACGCAAGGACGTATAATCTGGGTGACGGCTCACTGTGCAGGACCGTCTTGCATTACAGGAACACACTTACCCCACGGCAGCATTTTTCAGAAGTTTCCTGGCGTCACCAAACGTAAATTAGTACCAATTGCAGATGATAGTGTGAAATGATATGACATGATATGCCAAAGGTAGTGCCAAATTAGCTTGACGCTTGCTGGTGCAAAGCTAATTTGGCACTACCCTTGAATGATCATGGTCGATCCATTTCCTGACGTATCGCGCCTTGGCTAAGTGGGTTAACTTGCACGTCAGGGGCGACTTTAGTGATTTCGAAAAGGGAGGGGTGGGGGGCGGGGGGGGGGGAGGGGGGGGGGTTGAGGGGGGCAAGCGTACGCTACGATTATTTAATACTGACATGCGTGTAAATGATTCCGTAAAATATTGTATTTTTCAGTTGCTCTCACTACAAAGTAGGTCAAACACTACACAATGAAATCAGAATTTGTCCGAACTCACTGTTTCAATCCCGACATCATCGCTATCACCATTATGATTTGCATCGCCAATCCGCTTTAGTTTCATTTATTTGCTAGCTTCCCTTGCTCGCTTCCTTGGGTCTGATAGTTTGTTAGTTTGCGTTTTGTTCGTGAATGTCAGCATTAACATGAGTTCACAACTACCTAACCTAGACCTGACGATAACAACGACCAGACCATATGATTTCGTAACCCACTGACTGCTGAGACGTGATCAACACAATCCACAGACATTCTCATGAGTCGGCCCACTGTGCTGGGGCTCCTGAGGATCCGGGTCTCTCGCTTAGTTCACTGTACGGTGTATCCCAGATCCTGACGCTTGCCTTGGAATTTACACAGTGTCCAGAAACACGATCGACAGCAACTGGCAGTAAAATAATTAACTCATTCGAGACGTGCCGCCTCCGGATACGCGGCTTATGCCGCGTATCCGGAGGCGGCGCGTCTCGAATGAGTTAAGGGTGGTGTTCAGAAAACGTACAGACCATGATAGTTAAAAAAATGGCATCAGAACACTTTGACGCATGGAGGCGCTAAGTTTTTCTAGAATCGCACTTCAACTAGCACGGTCGATCGACCTCAGGTAGTGTGTCAAGGCTGAGTTGTTTAATTTAACCCGTTCAGCCGAGAAAATCTGAACACCACTCAACTACAAGAGGAATAGATCCTCCTGAGCCCCAGCTGTCACGCGTATCTGTACCTCCTGCCGGCACCACTTTGAATCCATGTTCCCGGGACAGCTAGGGTTTTTGTGTAGAATTAACTAAGACTGCAGAAACAGGCTGCGTCAGCTGGCACTGAACGGGTTAAAAATCCCGTGGTCCTCTCTCGTTACGTCTAATTGGCCCACACAGACGATCCGAAGAACTACGGCGATCTGAGGTAAAAATTAACAATAAACAAGATAAGGATTTTATCCCAAAGTCTACCGCATTGTTTGCAGCTCAGATGTGTCTATCTGCTAGGAACATTCAGAGTTTTTCGTATTTTTAGGCTTCTTATGCTGATCCATTCCCTCCTCTCTAATCCAACCTCTGATCAACACACACGTCGGCGCACACAAATAAAGACGGACACACGGCGCTTCCCGTCATTAGTACGCTATGTGGGCTCGTGTAGCGACAGGAAGCCATCTCCATCTACTCTAAACCACCCTCTGATCCACACACACTGGCACACAGAAATAAAGACGGATGAGTTCATTAGCCAGCTTTGTATCCTTTCAACTTCTTTAGTAAAATTAATTCTTTTCAGAAAAGAATTAAAAACATTCGAAAAAAAACTTTACCTTTAGAGAAAATCGGACAGTGGCGGTGACGTAAAAGAGGCAACTCCTTAACCACGCGGACAGTGACAATACTCTAAATATGACGCCATTCTCTCTCTCTCTCTCTCTCTCTCTCTCTCTCTCTCTCTCTCTCTCTCTCTCTCTCTCTCTCTCTCTCTCTCTCTCTCTCTCTCTCTCTCTCTCTCTCTCTCTCTCTCTCTCTCTCTCTCTCTCTCTCTCTCTCAAGATCTAGACGGCAAGATCTAGAAGCCGCAGATGTTGAGTGCGTGTGGATTGAAGTAAAGCGTCCTTTTTTGGCTCCATCACACGTAGGCTTCTTGTACCGTAACCCGGCGGCTGACTTTAGTTGGTACGACCATTTCACCTGTAACTTAGATAAAGTCTGTAAAGTAAACGCCGACATCATTCTAATGGGTGATTTCAATATCAATTTACTGAAACCCCACACCGCGTGCGAAACAACATCTTCCTTATTTGGGCTGGTGCAGCTGGTGCAGTCACCCACTAGGATTACTGCAGCATCGTCCACTCTTATAGACCATATTTATACCAATAACCCTAAATCTGTGACTGACGTTTCTGTTCCCGACTTGAGCATTAGCGATCATTTCCCTGTAGTGTGTAACTGGGCTGCGCAAATTCCAAAGACTAAAAAGAAAGGTCATATCACCGTAACATATCGCTCTTTTAAACATTTTAACCAAAACGCATTTTTACATGATCTTAGTAATGCGTGCTTTGACTCAGTAACCGAGTCCAACGACCCAGAGGTTGCTCTATCTGCATGGTACAGCATTTTCCTTGGAGTACTCAACAAACACGCACCCCTCAGGGAGAGGCGTGTCAAAAGCGCGGTACTACCCCCATGGATTACAAAAGAACTGATGCAGGCCATGGAGTTTAGGAACACCCTCAGGAGAGAAAAGAAGTTTGACGAGTTTAAAAAGCAGCCTAATCGCGTCAAGTATATGTTACATGAAGCGAAAAAAGCCTTTGTAAGAAATACTATTAAAAACAACAAAGACGGGTCTGCTATTTGGCGCGTCCTGAATTCCCTTACCCGAGGCTCTAGTGCATCCACGGTAATCCCTAGTGATCTATCCGCTGACATGTTTAATAATCACTTCCTGTCTGTTGCTGAAGTTTTTTCAACACAAGGAAGTGTCAATGATAAGTGTTTCGATATTTTAATTAACTACTGCAATCAGAAGACTGTGACTCCTTTTAGCATTCCATCGATTGCAATACATGAAGTAGGTAAATTCATAAGTAGTCTCGCGAACAAGAAGTCATCAGGCCCTGATGACATAAATCCTAAAGTTCTGAAACTATCCCTACCTTACATTGTTTAATCGCTGACATACATCTACAACCTATGTCTTCATCAGTGTGTATTTCCTACACAGCTTAAACTTGCAAAAGTAATTCCACTACCGAAATCCAAGGACAGGGGAAATCTGAATAATTATAGACCGATTTCGTTACTGTCCGTGTTAAGCAAACCTCTCGAGCGACATGTACACAAACATTTGTCTCATTATTTAGAGACAAATAATATGCTTCATCCCTTCCAGTCTGGGTTTCGTCCGAAGTATTCCTGTCATACAGCGCTAAGCAGACTTGCAGATAAGTGGTTATCTAACGTAAACAATTCGCAACTGACGGGTGTTATTTACCTTGACTTTAAGAAGGCGTTTGACCTGGTTAACCACGACACTCTGATAAGCAAACTTAGTCATTATTTAAAATACGTCTCAGCAGTTTCCTTCTTTAGTTCATATCTAAAAGGAAGAAAGCAAAAGGTTGTAGTTAATGGATCACACTCTGAAGTGAAGGAGGTTAAGTTTGGAGTACCTCAAGGGTCAGTGTTAGGCCCTCTTCTATTTTGTTTATACATCGACGATCTGCCTCTTCACCTAACGTCAGAATCTATCGAATGTGACTTGTTTGCTGACGATACGTCAATCCACACGGCAAATAAAAACCTTAATGTGGTTGCAGATGACTTACAACAGAGCCTTGATGAGGTGTCCGCTTGGTGTGAACGTAACTCGATGAGTATCCATCCAGCAAAAACTAAGTCAATGGTAATTGCGACACGCCAAAAAAACCAATTAAGCCCCCTTTCACTTGATTTGTCCTTCGAAGGCAATTCTATTGAGCAAGTGTCTGAACACCGCCTCCTTGGAATTATCATAGATGATCAGCTCAAATGGCAGGCACACACACATAAAGTGTGTAAAACTGTTTCAAGGAACATTTTCATGCTGTCCAAACTGAAGCACTTCACTGACTTTGAAACCAGAAAATTATTTTATTATGCACATATTCAGTCCCACATTAATTATGCTTCGAAGGTGTGGGATGGCTGCAGAGATGTACATTTAAAAACACTGAACTCCTTACACAGAAGAGCAGCGAAATTAATTTTACCTGATCCTACTTTGACAACGGATGATAAGATTTACAAAGCGGGACTTCTTTCTCTCAAAAAGCAGTTTGCATTCAACAAAGGTGTTCTCCTTTTTAAGATTCGGAATGACAACACTCCGGAATATCTAACCCAGCTGCTAGTCCGGTCACAGTCCCGCTATGGCGATACAAAAAGCCTATATGTAGTACCCAAAACGAAAATAGACTTATTTAAAACCAGTCTAGCATTCTCGGGGGCGACTTTGTGGAATTCGCTTCCATCCCACACGAAGACCACTCCACCGGTATCATGTTTCAAGAAAAGTCTTTTTGAACATTTATCTTCGCAGCCATAACTATCTTCAAGCTTTGCTTTCTATACGTAGATATCATTGTTAGTAATGTACCCATTCTACTGCTGTGTATGTATAGTGCTGCTGTGTTGTTGCTTTTTTTTTTCTCCTTACCATTGCTCCAACTCCCCCAACACACCGTAGGCGTTCGTCCTATACATGTATTAATGTAATGTAATTGTTGTGTTGTAGATGTAGCAACGGCAGATTTGAAAAAATGGCATTGCCTCTGGCATTGTTAATATTTTTACCGTTGTAAAATAAAGATTCATTGATTCATTGATTCTCTCTCTCTCTCTCTCTCTCTCTCTCTCTCTCTCTCTCTCTCTCTCTCTCTCTCTCTCTCTCTCTCTCTCTCTCTCTCTCTCTCTCTCTCTCTCTCTCTCTCTCTCTCTCTCTCTCTCTCTCTCACATACACACACAAACATGCGTGCATCTCCAGGAGGAATAGATCCTCATGAGCCCTCCGGGCGCATGAGGATCTAAGACTCTTGGAGATATTTGGAGCGCGTGCGCACGCACGCACTAATACGCACACACACATTAACGCGCTTTCAGAAGAGTAATGCAGGTGACCCGTTTACTTAGTATATCATGTAGCTAGGTAAAGTCAACCTGCTTTCACACAAATTATAGCAAGACTGAAATTGTGCCGTGAAATTCTAGTTTTGTCACCATTTTCTCAAGCCTGTGAAGCGAAAGTAAAACTCATTTCACCTAAAATATAAAATTACGTAAAACCTAAAACTTACGTCATGACAAATGACGTTTGACAAATCAATGACGCGTATGTTCTTCTCCCCTTATAGAACTCAATGACGCATTGGCAGATTGGAGAGACTTTTTCAATAGGAGATAATTCAACATCAGAGTCAGGTCAAAGACATAAGGTGGAGACTATTGACAGCGAAAACAGATCTCATATAGAAGGGACTTTGTGGGTTATGGTTCATCCCATCTTGTTTTTATATTGTTACTTTTTTGCCAGAATTTCTGCGTCGCACGCCAAAAAACGTCATGTGCATGCTCCGGAATTCGCTCCGACCATCCTCATTTCAAAGTCTACCGTATATTTTAAATACGGTAGACAAAAATAAAAAAAATGCGTTCAAGCGGCAACTGGTCTATTCACGCCTACTGTTACGATTGTGGTTGTGTTATCCTGTGAGAGCATGCATGTGATAATCGTAGGAAACGATCCGATATTTATTTTAAGCTATTAAGGTTATGATTCACGTACCTTTTTTGAGTAACATTTTCTTTTGTTCGCGCGTAGAGCGGAATTCACTTCGTTATGATACGTTTAGTCCAGAACGTTCTAGAAAGGTCGCGCTGTCTAGTGACCTCGTATGTGTGACGTCGGGGAGTTCGTAACAGTTTGCTACATTTTGTTTTTCTGTGCGCGTGAATTGAGCAGCCTTTTGTTTTGTTTTGTGAAAATTCTTGAATTTTCTAGAACGGATATGCGAGGTCGTGATACGGCTACCATACTTTCATGTGACTTCATTATACACTAGGATTTAGAGCTGAAGTTAGCAGCCGAATTTTCGTAGCCTATTGTAGTTTTTCTAGAAAGATTATTTTAATGAGCTTTGGTTGCGTGTTTCGTTCTGATTGGTTGCGTTGTATGATTTTCGTAGATGATTCTGGAAATTGGTAGTATATATAAAGAGGGCGCTAGGAAAGCACGTTCGCACATTGTCTTGCATTGTCAGTGGTAGAGACACGCAGTTTATCGTAGGTACGTGGCCCGTATATGGTGTACATTGTGTGAGACGCTGTGTATGAGAAAATTTGTCGGAGTGTGGACATTGCAGAAGAGACTTTGTATCAGTGTTAGTGCATTTGGAATTGCATTGTGTGGAGATCGCATCGCTGAATTAAAAATATTTTTGGAACTGTTACTCCAGTATTGTCTACATCCTTATGCCACGTGTGACGGGTTGCAGCTGAATGAAGTTTATTTAAAAGAACCTTACGTGCGTGCGTCTGGTGTGTTTATCATACTACGACTACAACTCCACCACGTAACACTTACCAATTGGTCCCCGCAAATATATAACGTGTGCCTAAGATAAATAGTTAACAAACGTTATCAAATAGCGATGAACTATATCAAATATAGTTGCAACCGCCTGAGTTTTCGAAATCCCTTTTCTCGCTCTGTGAGGAAAAGCGGTGAAGCGTTGCGTGCAATAAACACTACAATAAATGCTATTTTCAACAGTCGATAAAACTATAGCAGCCATTTGACTAATCGCTGACCAGTAGTTACTTTCAGCTATGATGACATTCGGTTGCAGTTATATTTGATATAGTAAAATAGGAGAATCGCGGGGGCTCGTGAGGATCTATGCCTCTAGCTGAGTTGGTTTCAACTGCAGTTGGATAGTGTTTAGTTATTTGGGCAGTAAAAGGGTTAGGTTAATTAATAGGCTAAGGTGACGTATCATGCTAATACAAGGGTATTGCCAGATTAGCTTGGCGCCGACAGGCGCCAAGCTACTCTGGCACTACCCTTGAATTATCATGGCTAAGGTAACGTATGCTTCAGACGAAAGGTGGCCATTGTTTGTTTGCAGCGGGGGGACGGCTAAAAGCAAAAAGACACACAAAAAAGACAAAAAAACACTGTCTATTTTTTTGTTGTTGTTGTCTGTTGTCTTCCAATGGAAGGTCTGTCAATCGAGGAGTTGCCTTTGAGGATAAAGGACGGAACTCTCCTGCGTACAAATGAGCAGAAAAGCAGAAAATCTTTCATTTTACGACACTCAGACGTCATTATTTAGTTAGACCTTCTGTCTAGCATTATAGTAAGACCTACTGATAACATTTATAAAGGAGGTCACGCGATCGTGTAACTCTTTACAGATTGAACTAGTTTGAACTAGGAAGTTTACAAAGTAAAGTAGGTAAAAGCACTAGCAGTGGAGAGAATTGTGCTGTATCGACCAATGATCATAGATCTAGTTCGATCTAAGCAGACACACAAAAAAAGATATCACACATCCCACTGTTCCAGCCCTTTGGTGCATGGAAATTTAAATCTAGGTCTCCCAAGTGGAGGAGGGGGGGGGGCGATAAATCGCCGGTGTGGACAGCTGTTTCGGTCTTGGCGACTTCGTCAGTACACCATTCTGCATACTGGTGAAAGGCAGGAACTTTTGCCTACCTGCAAAGACCGCCACATTTTCCTGTGGTTTCTGCAGGGGCATACATTCTATGCCCCCACCTAGAGCTAAATTTTCCAGTTTGAACTAGTTCGCGGTAAGCGTCTCCAACTCTTTGGAGGTATATTTACACACATTCGAGACATGTGGCGTCCGAATATGCAGCTTATAGCGCACAGCTTATAGCTTTTAGCAGGATGCGACACGTCTCGAATGAGTTAAGTCGAATGACGCACTACTAGAAGTCAGAAGGACACAGAATAGTGCAGAATGATATCTTAGGTGCATGCAGCCGTACCTTTACCTCAAATTTGAACTCAACGTGCACATGGCGTTATCTTGTCATGACGTCATGTTCTCAACCTGCTGGTATATAATGCGAAATCAGTCAGCATTTAACATAGCACTCGTGTGTCAAACGACAATCCAGTCCATGCAAACGATAACGGAGGACTAAGATACAACGTGCTGACCGCAATAAAAAAAAAAACAACAAGAAAACAGTATCGCATTTTGTGGGTACTACGAATGCGACCTTGTCAACAGTAAAAGTTGGCTCCAGAAAGCTAACAGGGGCATTACTTCTTTCGCACATTTTTTACATTGCAACTGGATGCAAATGGCGGCAAAGTAATCGTGTTCGATTTTACTATCCCTTCTGTTTCCCTTACGGTATTGGGGCGGTCCGTGGCGCAGTGGTTAAGGCGCCTGCCACCAATGCCAAAGGTGCGAGGTTCGAAAAAGGGTTCCGGCGTCGGACTTTTCTCCTCTCGTAAGTTAATTCAGGCGGACCGTCGGGGGGTTCTTTCTCCGGGTACTCCTGTTCTTCCACCCCCCCCCCCACCCATCCCCCACCCCCCACACTTTGGTACCGGTTTCAGGCCACTTTACAAAGTTCAAATACAAGCGATCAGAAATCTCTGTAACTTCAGTAGCTGAACTGGCCCTTCGTCTGTCTTCTTTTGTCTTAAAAGGCGTAAATCCGTGTCTGTTACGTGAGTGTGCGTGTTGGGTTTCAATTCGCGGCGCTTTGAATCGATTTGCCCAAAAATTGAGAAAAAGCGCCTATATAATAACGGTATTCTTCTTCTTCTTCTTCTTCTTCTTCTTCTTCTTTTTCTTCTTCTTCTTATTATTATTATTATTATTATTATTATTATTATTATTATTATTATTATTATTATTATTGATAACGAGGCGACGGTGAATGGCTTTCATTTCTGTTTCAGCCCGACGCAAGTATTTCCCAAATTCTGGAGGCGTCATGTAACGACTATGCACCTGTTGCAGGAGATGGATCGACCATGATAATTCAAGGGTAGTTCCAGATTAGCTTGTCGTCGACAGGCGCCAAACTAATCTGGCACTACACTTGAATTATCATGGTCGATCCATCTCGTGCTGTAGTGCGTCAGGGTGAATGGGTTAAAGTACACCGCAGGGGGGTAGTGGGTTTGGGTTGGGGAGAGGGGTGGAGGGGGGAATGTCTCTATAATCCTACGTATCAATAGTCATATGTATCGATAGTACTATGTGGCCGATAGTCCGAAACTGAAAGTTGAGCATAGTACTTTAAAACATAGCAAAGCTCTTTCGGGCGAATAGGACGTTTATAAACCTTCCGCAACATCGTCCCGGCCCCACGTTCGTCAAAGTAAATCGACCTCGCCTGACGGCTCCGTCGGCTTACTTTGACTCAGGTGTGAGGGGGCAAAGTTGTAGGCGGTTTATATATTTCCTGTTTGCTATGAAGGCCTCCGGCCGAAAATCTGAGAACACAAATGTCGAGGTGGTGTAGTTTGTTTAGTTTTTGTCCTCGCCGTTTCTCCTATACTTAACATATATAATTCAACTTTATGTAGGTCATCTCCATGATATCCCGAGTGTAGTGGCTACACTGTTTGGTTTAAAGCCAACTAAATGTTTAAAGTAACTTAGGACCAACTTTGATAGTTACTTTTTAAGTCCCTTCTATTTATAAAAGGTACTTTTTAGGACGGGTCGCGGTGGGGCAAATTTAATAGCATGTCCATGATGTCAAAGGCGGGCAGATTAAACATCTAACATCTGAAGTAACAAGATAAAAATTACGTCATGTATAGTTACGCTAACCTAGCTGCTGAACATCCATTTGGCGCGAAGTGCCGTATGTGCGTATGTATGTATGTATGTATGTATGTATGTATGTTTGTGGACGAGGCCAAGAAAGCGATCAACCAGACTAGCTCTGGCAAGGCTGCAGGCATGGATGGCATCCCCGCAGAGCTCTTCAAAGCAGCTGGACCTGAGACCCTTGACGCCTTCCTCCACATTCTGACATGCATCTGGGCAGAGGAGAACATGCCACAGGAATTTAGAGATGCTACAATCGTCTCCCTGTTCAAGAACAAGGGCAGCAAAGCAGACTGTGCCAGTTACCGAGGGATCTCACTCTTGTCCATTGCTGGCAAGATCCTAGCGAGAGTCATCCTCAACCGCTTAATCAGCTCTGTATCTGAGGAAGCACTCCCAGAGGCTCAGTGTTGCTTCAGACCCGGCCGCAGCACAGTCGACATGGTCTTCTCTGTGAGACAGGTCCAGGAAAAATGCATTGAGCAGCACATGGACCTCTACGCTGTCTTCATAGATCTGACCAAAGTGTTCGACACTGTGAACAGAAACGCGCTTTGGGTCATCCTCGCAAAGCTTGGCTGCCCCAAGAAGTTCACCAACATCATCTGCCTCTTCCATGATGGAATGGTAGGAGTTGTCCAGTCAAACGGCGACACATCCGCACCCTTCGACATTTCCAACGGTGTGAAACAAGGTTGTGTTCTTGCCCCAGTGATGTTCAACCTGTTCTTCGCGTGTGTCCTGACCCATGCTGTACGCGACCTTGAGAAGGGAGTGTACCTGAAGTACAGACTAGACGGCTCTCTCTTCGACCTCCGTTGACTGAACGCCAAGACCAAGACCATCGAGAGATTGATCCTTGAGGCGCTGTTTGCCGATGACTGTGCGCTGATGGCGCACACGGCGTCTGACCTCCAGACCATCGTCAACAGGTTCTCGGAAGCATCTCGACTGTTTGGCGTCACAATCAGTCTCAACAAGACCGAGGTCCTGCACCAACCAGCCCCGGGCACAAGAGCCCTCCACCCAAAGTGTATACCGAAGGCACCGAGCTGAAGACTGTCGACCAGTTCAGGTACATGGGGAGCATCATCTCTTCTGACGGTACTATCGACAAGGAAATCGCAGCTCGCATCAGCAAAGCCAGCCAAGCTCTGGGTTGTCTGCGTACTCGTGTGTTGAATA